>JARVGS010000001.1:45261643-45273421 GCA_031762315.1 Hypsolebias antenori | reverse complement strand
GACGTACGGCGGTATCGACCTACGAACGGTTCTTAGGTCCGGAACCCGTTCGTAAGTCGAGGACCACCTGTATATTTTTTTAAAATATATATACTGTATATATATTTAAAAATATATACTGTATATATATACTGTATATATATACTGTATATATACACTGTGTTGCATGAACTTTGATGTTTTAAACCATTTTGGCTAAGGAGTTGGTGGGGGAAGAGGGTGGGCCCCAGAAACCATCTTATCACCATCAAATTGGTTGGCCCACTATGAGTGTGCTGCTCATGGGACTGAGTTTGTTGTGGCTCCTCGGACTGATGAAGTCCTTTGGATGAAGGACGAAACGTCTCATCAAAAAGAAACCATCCAGATGACCGGACTTAACATTGTTGGAATATAGTTATTTTTTGGCATTATTATTTTCAAGTAGCTGACATCTTTATTTTGTTTTAAATATAACTACTTTCAAATTGTTGGGGCTACTTTTATCACATTTTAAGAGGCCATCTTGCACTTTTTGGGTAATTATATGTTTCGCTTTATATGCATGTAAAGGCCTGAATGTTTGCTAAAATAAGGCACGTAAACACTGAAATGAGCAATTCTCCACATTTACTCAGGAATCGCCTGAAAAACTTATTTTATAAACTTGACTTTTTGACATCCCTGTGAAACACATTTGCACAACATCAACCCAGAGGCTAGTTTAGCACAATCGCAAACAAAAGCCCCTTTTCCCCACGTTGGTTTTCTCATGAGGTCGGCACTGTTCCACTTTGGATATTCACACATATGAAACAGAAGCAACTCAGTGTGTTCACAAACAACAAGCCAGCACAGCAGAAATGAGCAATCTTGTTGATTAAGGTAGCATCTTAATGGGCTGTTGTTGCCAACTAGGTTGGCAACGAAATAATGTGCACGGCCTAGAATACAACCTTGCAAGGCGTGCACACAAAAATAGGCTGCTCAAAACACAGCCACATGGTTCATTGGTCGTTCAACAGAAAATTTGCATATTTTTTCACAATGTTGAGTGACTAATCTCAAATAATCGCTGTCCAGTGAGATAATATATTTAGAGCATGCTCATACACCAGCTTGGTTTTGTGGTTGCCTTTGTTTCCAGCTTAAAAGGTATATTAGCAGAAGCATCCATCCATTAGCCATATAAGCAAACATCAGAGAATAAATACCGTACTTGCCGCCGTACACTCGCACCACCGCATAAGTTGTATCTCTCCAAAAATGTCTAACAAAGTAGAAAAAAAAACATAAATAGGTTGCTTCGCCTTATAAGTCGCATCTATTATGCATCAACGCTGACGCGTTGCATTTGTTACGAGTCACCGCTGACCACCTAGAAACATGGGTCGTGTTGTGCCAAAAATCAATTAGCTGCCAAATGACGGCCATGGGAGGATGCACAGGAGGGCTTTAACAAGAATTTAACAAGATTAACACTTACAAACAATTATTTATTTGCTCAGAATTATAGTAAATGTGTGTCTCAGTTGAACTTTTTCTTAATAAATGCACTATATTGGTCAAATCTGCTGCATTTCAAAAATTGATTTGTGGCTGCTGGAGCGTGCAGAGGGAGGACTTGCTGTGCATTTCTTCAAAACTTAAGAAGATTAACATCTAAGAACAATTATTTGTTTGCTCGACATTATAGCAAAGGTGTGTTTCAATTGAACTTTTATTTAATAAATGCACTTTAATGGTCAAATCAGCCGCATTTCAAAAATTGATTAGTGGCTGCTGGAGCACGCAGAGAGAGGACTCGCTGTGCATTTCTTCAAAATTTAACAAGATTAACATCTAAAAACAATTATTTGTTTGCTCAACATTAAAAAAGGTGTGTCTCAGTAGAAGTTTTCCTTAATAAATGCCCTTTAATGGTCAAATCAGCTGCATTTCGCCTGGGCGACGTGGCAATATGCAGCTGATTTGATGTTTGCTCCAGGAGTTCCAGAGCAACACGAAGGTGGCTCTACAGCAAGCCAAGTGCCTCATTAGTAGCCACTTTTACCTATCAATGAGACACTTGGCTTGCCATATTACTTGAGGGCCCTCTAGCAGTTGAAAATGGTAATGTTTAATATTTTACAAGTCAAAATGAATGAAATCGTCAGATCTCAGCCAAAAATTGGGTTATAAATATGGGGAAAAAAACTTATATTAGTCACTTCCGTGTATAAGTCACAGGACTTGCAAATTTATAGAAAAAGGTGCGACTTATATGGCGAAAAATACAGTATGTTTTCTGAACATTTGTAAAATCTCTTCATACGAATTCTAAACTTGAGAATGTGTAGTTTTACACATAAATTGGTTCAACGGTGATGCTGTGGTGCTTGACTTTGGAATTAAATGTCAACAAATGTTCATTTTAAAGTGTTAAATATTAGAAGTCAAGAACTTTGAACAGCTGAGTCACAACATAGAAATAGTGAAGATACGACAGTCAAGTCAAAGAGGTTTTAGTAAAAACGCAGCCTGATCTGCCGTAAAATACACCAAAGAGAATGTCATATGTTCAAGAAACAATTAGCAGTGTATTAAAACGGTTAATTGTTCTGTTAATACTAACAAACTAAATGTTTTACTGTAACTGCATCATAAAATGCACCTTATGTACAGATGGCGTGGAGCATAAGAACACATATGCTCATCGTAAAGATAGATAAAATCAACTATTTAAACTTGGCATTTACAAAGTGCTACTTTCTTATTTCACATTCTAAAGAAGTGTGTGACGATAAAGATTTTATTAGTTATCTGACGTTATCTGACCCTTTTTTTTTTGCCAACATAAATCTTGTAGTTTTTGAATGGCCCAGAATAACAAGGGTCTCCTGTGTAGTAAACCCTGCTCCATATTCATCAGCTGCTGCACGGGCCTCAGAGGTTCCCCCCTGGTAACAGAGTCAATTAGAGTGGAAACACACTGACACAATAACCAGAAGATGTCCTGCAGTGCAAGACAAACACGTAAGTCACAGCATCAAATCTGCATCTGTTTTTGCACGTTCCATAATAAGTCATGCATTATATAAAACGGATTTATGTTCCGGGATGATGGACTTGAGTCAGCGTTCTGTCTTGACCTCTTATCTCCTCTTTGTCTCGTCTTGTTTGCGTCATTACCCTGAAGCTCCTCACATGGAAAGCATGCGTTCAGCCGCTTGGAAACAAAAACTAGAACAAATCTGAGCCAGGCAGTGGAAAACGACAACACAGAGCCCGTCAATACATACTCAATAAGGATGCAGCCACCATGGAGGCTGACAGGAGATAATGAGTTTGAGATCTTTGATCCAGTCTGTTATGAGTATCAATAATATCTACAGACACAAAGGCAGCCACAGCATGGCATAATTCAGTTTCAAACATGTGCTGTGACCATGTTTAGTCAGTTGTATCTGAAGCCACCCTCCGCTGAGGCAAAATAAAACCCATTCAGACTAGACAGAACTGAAAAGATCTTTTCTGCTGATAAACTAAGGCATTCATTGAATAAAGTGGTTACAAGAAAAGATGAAGAAACTGTGCATCACACACGAGGACCCACTGTTTCTAATGTGGCTGAATTTCGGCAGTCTGTGCCAATGACCTACTTCCAGTGTCCCAGAGGCATCCAGCCACCCAAACTAGCCTTAATTACAGCGCAGCCCGCATGAAGATGGAGCAGAACAGAGGATATCTGACAGCGAACACTTACAGGAATTGGCTGCACTATTTCAGTCTCATCATCGCAGCTGCTCATTCATCATGGAGATTATTGATAGAAGCCTGCAAGCCCTCTTATGGGTGCATGTTTTAATGCGTAAAAACGGTACTCTAAAACCCAGTATGCTGCAAATAACCATCGTCTCAATCTCTTTCCGCTTTGGTAAAGACAGAAAAAAAAAAGCACATACATCAGCAGACGTCAGACATGGGAGTCCCTGCACATCTTAGCAGCTCCAACATTTAATTTGTACTATGATTCCCCACAGACAACAGCGCTGTCTGCCTAATCACATTCCACTCGTCTGAACAGGACCAAAGCTCCTCTAGCCCGTGGCCTCGGCAGCATTTCATTGGCTAATACAGAGCGGCAGGCTAAGGACAGACGTAAACAACAGCCATTACGGGAGGTTGACCGCATGGTGAAATTTTAGCAGCGGGCAGAAAATACAGAATCACAATCTGCTATGTTGCACACTTTGACTGCATTAAACATCAGAAACCATCAAGCAGCATAACACACAGGTTAAAGATCAAAGATTAAACTCATGGATATTATAGAAACGTTGTGTTTGTTGCTTTTTATTGGCATTGTAGAAGCAATAAAAAAGAAGGGACTCTTATTTACAGATTAGAAGACGATGAGAGTGCAGCGAGTGGTGGGATGAGTGTAGTGCTTGTTTAGTGGAAGAGGGGATTAACTGAAAGGCCTATTTTAGCACTGAAACGCCTTAAAACCATGACAACGTCAACATCCCTGACCGCAGATGACATGTGATGCACTTCCTGTGGTGGACGTAAGGAGGTGCTTTGGAAGCTCAGTTGATCCCATTTCCTGTTTGACTTAAACCACCACAGTCAGAACAGCCATTAAGGATCAGACCAGAGGTTCATTCTTATCTTGTGTAGCTTTTATTTTTAATAAAATAACAAACAGGTAATGTATTTATGTGGGAAATGTTGCTAAAACTGTCAATGTTAACTGAACAATCTCCATAGTGGGTCTGCTAGATGTGCCTGCAGTACCAGATGGTGGACCCACAAACGCATTCTTATGAGACCACAAAAAGAGGGATCAGTGGCATTTTGACAGGCTAACAGGAAAGCCTAACCATTAATGGTGAGCAAAGGAGTGATGCAGCCAATTCAGACAATGCTCACCCACACGAACACGAAGAAAAAGCTGCACTTCGCCAGATTTAGCATGAATACAAGTCTCATCAATTCCATATCAGAGCAAGAAGAAGAAACAAAATGCATGGACGCATTATTTTTTTTACGTGCATCAGTTAACCTCAGCTCATCACGAACAGCGTATGCACTGACGATGCACCAAGTTTCCGGATTTGTTTGTGACGAGGTCTAGAAATAAGAAACATTACTGGTCATCTTAATATATCGTTATTAAACTGTTCTCTAACTTAAACCTTCATCAAATTAAATTATTTAGAGTGATTTACGATAAGTAGGATGAGATTAAATTATGAGCATAAATATTGTATAGAAAAAAACTTTAGTTTTTAAACTATTTTAAATTTTAAACTCTGACCAATGCACAATCAAGAATTTTACTGTGAAGAATTTGTTTTGGTCTTAAAATACACAGAAAATATTCATAAAACATTAGAAACAAATGAAGTTACTAAGAAACAATTCATCTCCAGTGACTTTATGTTCCAGCAATGACATCTATCTGAAGTGTTAGAAGATATGAAGTGCTCAACAGCACAATGTGCGAGGTATAGAAAACTGAAGAACGACAAGATGAACTATCAATTTGTGGTTGGAAAATATAGTTAAATAAGACAACTAGAGGGCTATCTGGTATTGCCTTTGATTTATGTAACATTCACAGTGTAAAATATTATATTTTTGACTATTTTTATACAATTACAATACTCTTAAGGAATACCCTTTATACGCATTTCTGAGTTGTGCACTAATTCAGTTTTTCTTTAATATAATATATGCCATTGTGTGTTTTTTTTCCGTACTGTATGTTAAGATGTAGTATGTGTGTGTGTATAAAGAAGCTATGCAGGCATGCATGTTGAATAAATACATTTCATTATATGCTCTTTTTAAATGAGTTTGGAAAATTTACTTTTTACATTTAGGTACACATTAGCCACTGATCACTGCAATTAGTAGAGCCTACATATATACAATGTACATGTTAAAAATTAATTGCTAATTCGTCAAATAGTTGAAGTCATAATTATGTAACTAGCTAAAAGGTCCAAGTTACTGACTGACTTTGGATCTGGTTTAGATCATTACTTATAAACAATATCCTTATGACTCCACCAGACTCTAGCTGTTTTACATGATTGTTGAATGAAATTAACATTAAATATCAATTCTACTAATTTATTATAAAAGAATTACAAATAAGTTGTGACACAGATCCAGTTGGGTTTGCTGTTAATCAAATAGTTGCTTTGTCAGCTGTGAGCTGCTTCTGTCTTTGGACGCCATCTTTGCTCCTCCACGATGTCACAGATTCAAGCAGTGGCCGGGATGGGGTGTGCGCCTTCTAGTAGTCTTATTTGAACTCTATGGGGAAATACCTAAAATCAGATAAAAGCCTTTTGGCAGCAGCTGAACTGAAGAATGGTCACTAAGAATTTTGGGTTTTCTTTATTGCTCTTGAAGACCATTTATAGAAAATGAACAAATATGTTTGAAGAAACTAATTTGTGTTTTGTTGCATTCGTTCTGTTTACTTCCTTTTCTCATCATGACATCATACTTGAAGCTCAATAATAATTTAGATTTAATGAATTGCTCAAGAACAAAATAACTCAAATAAATTTTATCCATACGTCTTCATTCACAAGTCACTTATTCAATAACTATGGCTCTTGTTTGTGGCTGAATATAAAAAAAATAGTTTACTCAGCTATAAAGATTGACGTTTTTCTAAGACGCTGCAAGGACCACAATGTCAATAATTGAAAGAGGAGGGGGAGAGAAGCACGTTGTGTACAGACTCTTTAAATTTTACATCCTTTCATCTGTTCTTTTATGACGTAAAGGTCAGAGTAAGAACAAACTGAGCAGAGCGAGCCCAAACGACCTGCAGTGAAGTTCAGGCTACACTTTCAAGGAAAAAGAAGGTAAAATAACCAAGTAACCCAGTCTGTGTTTCTACATATATTCTATAGCTGTTCAGTTTTAAATTGAAGGCCTTTATGTGCAGAAAACTTGATCACAAGCAGCACTACAGGCCCTTAAAACCCAGCAAAGGACGTAACTGAGTGCCTGTTTCTGTGCCCTTTTCCTGCAGACATTATTTGGATGCATAAAAGTCGGAAAAGCAACTAAGCAAAAATTGCATCAAGAAAGACGCTCTCTTTAATGCGTCCACAGGAAAGCTTTCACAAAGGCAGCACAGGGCACGCCGAGTCAGTGAGACAATCGATTCAATCCAGGAGACAACTGCTGCATTACGAGACAACCTTCTGCATTGCAGATGGCACATCTGTATACCGTAACAGAAATCTATAGCAGAGAGCAGAGGGCATAAAAACAGAAAGCAACATATTTTCAACACAGATGTGGTGTCTAAAGTTTATGAAAAGACACAAGTATGTAACCATTGTAACATATCTGCACCAAAGAGCCTTCGTGCCATCACATCAATAACAGCTCACCTCCCATAAAAAGCTATAACTTCTCCATATTGACCCTCTCGTGTCCACTGCAGCTGACATATTAAAGGCACGTTGAATAATTGATTACAGACTTCCTGATTGGTGTGCAGCCTCACATGATACATCTGCCCTGCTACGATCATCACCAAGCGGTAGGCAGCAACGCCCAGTGAGCGAGAAGGAGAAACACTCACGACCTCGACAAAGGCCCAAAGTAATTCAGTCACTATCATATTCGGAGCAGGACACACAAAAGGTTTCTCACCACACAATGGGAAATTACAGGAAAAAAGCTCACACAATAAAACTTATCTGTCAAATTAAATGCAACTGAAAGCTTGAAGGTCATTCAGCGTTGTCACACGGATTGGCTAAAAACCTGCAGCCAGATCCCAGTAAGATCCAAGACAATTAGTATATTATTGGTGCAGAACAGAGCCAGGAACAAAACAGAGCTGGAAATGACTCATTAATCTTAAAACTGGCATTTCTTTTAAAAAGTACAGTCAAAATTCAGATCCAATATTAGGCTTTTACTATATCACTCATTAAGTTCAGACAAAAACAAAGTGGAAGATTTTGAAGACACTAAATGTGAATTTTCCATTATTAACATTGCAGGCTAAGGAACTGCAGTTATAAACCCTGAAGCAATGGATTTATTTTTTTTTTTAATAAAACACTACACGATAAAGAGACGCCTGTAGCCATGCTTTGATAATGCCAAGACCATGAGAAGAATTCCTCAGATACTCGCACACGTGATTTATTTTTAGACACGCAGTAGGTGACGCTGGCTCGCACTGGAGCAGCAAATGTTTTTCATCCACATAGATTAATCCACCATAAGGATTATACAGTAAAATGAATATGAGTGCATTTAAGTCGGAATAAGAACTCAGAAATCTGATCAAACTCTTTATTTTAATTAGTTATTAAGACTGCTAGACCAGAGGAGGTGACGACAAGGCTGCCATGCGTAGTTTTAGCTCCTTTTTACCACTAAAACAGCTAAATCAAACGTGAAAAGGGTAAAGGCGAGGGTTTAAACAAGACTCGCGGTCTCTGTTAACTATATCTGGTTACATTATGTAAAACAGCACATCCTGAGTTCAAAGAGAACAGAAACAGAGCAGCAGAAGCCTA
Organism: Hypsolebias antenori; assembly: GCA_031762315.1. Lineage (NCBI taxonomy): Eukaryota > Metazoa > Chordata > Actinopteri > Cyprinodontiformes > Rivulidae > Hypsolebias > Hypsolebias antenori. The sequence goes on along the minus strand of JARVGS010000001.1, from coordinate 45,264,887 downwards.
AGAATGACTAATGGAAAAGACGTGAGGACTGTAACCAAGACATCAGCGTTACCAGGTGGTGATAAACACCAACTCACCTTCTGTAGACTGGTCGGATTCAGCTGGGTTTTGTCTATAATCTTCACCGCCACCTAGAAATAGAGAAAAGAGAAAGACATCAAGAAAATAAAGGGAGAAGGAGGTAAAAAAGAGTCAAGATGGCAACATTATTCTCATCATACTACTTCATAACATTATTTTTTTTTGTACTTGGTTAGTGTAAATAAGAGGCAAAAGAGGTGCACTCCAAGCAGGGACAGAGTGGTGTGTGTAAACTGTACATGTACAGTAGTCAGGTCAATGTCAGTGTATCTGACTGTGCAGGTCAGAGATCGACTGCTGGCAGCAGGCTGATCGGTCCATTTCAATAATCACCCCAAAGTGCACACAGAACAGACACGCTCTCCTCACTTTCCAAGTGCTCAGCAGCTTTTACGAAACCACAAGCTGACCTAAAATGCAGCATCACCAGTAAGGCTGCACATTAACGCTGATAAGTGATTGACAAAGGACTTTCATAGTTTGATGCAATTACGGTACAATACATAGGAGGTACATACAATTTATCTCTGCACAAAACAGCAATTACTTGAGCATTATCTTATGGATACAAACTCAAGAATAGGTGAATAGCTATGAATGTTAAATGTTTTGGTGGTGTAACCACAAGTAATTAAAAGACAAAATCTGCTTCAGCCACATTACACCAAGCACACAAATGTGCTAGTTGGTTCTTGGTTGGACGATTAAAACCACTGTAAAGCTTTATAGAGTCTACAGGCCTCCTGAGACTCCTCAGCCAATGGACAAGCAGAAATTTGTTTCATCTCGGTTATTGTTTTTTCTTTATTAAACTCTATTTTTATTGTACTTTGTGCTGATAACACTGAAAAATGCAATCTCCATAAACAGATAATTGTAAATAAGCATCCAGAACCCTTCGGGAACTAATATCTGATGATGATCAAGTTTTTTTTTTTAGCATTTTTTTTAATCAAAACAATTGCTACAACAGAGTAACTCTTGGCTCAGATATTTATTTTTCAGTATTTTTCTATATCAGATTTCTCAAAACACTCCCAAAAGTTTTCAGGCTTTAGCTTGCAAGTGGACAAGACAAACTTGTCCAGCTTTTAGCTCTTTTTTTTTTCATACATGAACAAGAGGCTAAAAATAAACAACGTAAAAAATTTGTGAAACTGTAACCTGTCCAGAAAAGTAAGAACACTGGTATAGATACAGACTGTGCACAAAATAAAGCAGGAAACAACCAACAAATAATTTTCTTCAAAATGAAAAATACAACAGACATAAGTAGATATGTACAAAAAAAAATAGGCTAACAGCTCAACAAAAAGTTAATTATAACTAATAATAATAACTTATAAGAACTCTTTTAAACCAGCATTTGAGAAATATTACCCATAATCCTCTTAATCACAGTTTTAGTGATTTTTTTTAGCTTTATCAACATCTTACCACTAGTCCTTGCCCTTTTTCTTTTTTTAACATCAATAACAAGCCCCAACACCCCACCCCACCCCACCCCACCGATCTCTAACAGATGTTTAATTGCAGAACAGCTTAACAGGTTCATTGCACTGCATTTAAGAGAGGAAACTGTCTTTGGAGATTAATGATTCCACAACGGCTATAATTATAATTTATTATGACAGCATGCCTTGACTCAGGCCTTCTGAGAGCCTAATAAGCAAGCGTCGGTGTCTGCAGACTCTGGCTTTTACTGCAAGCAGCCTGTTGAGGAGGGAAAATCCAGGGAGCAAATGCTGAGCCATGACAAGGAAAATGCAGGTTATTGTCTCGAACAGGGTTTCCCCGAGATCAACAGCAAAGGGTTTTTAATTTCATCCAAATTTGTCAGTCACACAAAGGCATGATGAGCTCACTAATGGACTTGAGGGTGATTCAACTGCAGACCAACAGGAGGACAACGTGCATCACCGTTAATTATTCAGCGTAATACACAGAGCTACATGCCCCTCACTGTACGCATGCGTGACTTCTCAAACTGATTTTAAAGCATCACCAAAACGCTGAGGTACTTCACATCCTTTTTCCCTTTCGAGCGGTTATTTATTTTATTATTTTACAACATTAGTCCATGAACTTTTGTGCTGAAGGAAACTATTTTCGTACAGTAGATGGTCATATTCACACACTAAGAAGAACAGCATCACTGCTGTTAGAAAAGGAGCAGAGCTGGCTAATGTATCTGAAATCAATATCAGTGTATGACATTAAATGTACAAGAACCTACATTACGTTTTCTTACACTCATATGTAAATCAAAGCAGGCTCTGAATAATGCATGCGTACTTCTGGAAATATTGATTTCAGCATCTTTACATTGACTCGCAGTGACGCATCTCTCGATCAGCACAGTTTAAATTGTACGTTCTTGTGTGTGCAGCGTTGCTCAGTAAATTTATTCTCTGTGAGAGCACTACAGAGATGAGATAAAATCCTCGTGTTTTAAAAAGTTAATAACTGTCTGAATTAGGGTTTACCCGATTTCCTTAATTTTGGGAAATTGGAGATCGGCCGATACTTACACGAAAAACCAATTTTACTGATTTTTTGTAGTTTTAACAATTGTCTAAACTTCATTTACAGTATCTTTCAGAGCACTACCAGTTAAAACAAGTTTGCATTGTTTCTAGGATATTGTTCAAGGGTATGTTTTTCAATAAAATAAGATTGGAAAATTGAGGTTGTATTGTGACCTTATAACACCTGACAGTGTCGCTTATAAAACAAAATCAGTATTGGCAGATCAGACTTTTTAAGAGATTGTGATCGGCCAGAAAACTGCAATCGGCGCACCCCAGTCTGAATTTAATAAATGTCTGTTAGCAGGAATGTTCAATATTGCCTGCTGTCAGGTAGCATAAGGCCAAAAAAAAATTAAATTAAATAAATTATCATCAGGTGTATCGCACCCACCTGGAACAGAAGGACTCCTACGTCCATCTGCTCTTTGTGGACTTCACATCTGCCTTCAACACCATGATCCCCCAAACCCTGATGGACACACTATTCACACTAAGACTATGCCCCTCCATTTGTAATTGGGTACCAGACTTCTTAACAAACAGACCACAGTCAGAGAGGATCCACAACTTCTCCTCCTCCACCATAACCCTCAGCACTGGCTCTCCTCAAGGATGTGTGTTGAGCCCTCTCC
>JARVGS010000001.1:45194421-45205406 GCA_031762315.1 Hypsolebias antenori | reverse complement strand
AAACAATATTATCGTTTATCGCAATAATTTCGGAGACAATTAATCGCCCAGCAAAATTTGTTATCGTGACAGGCCTAATGAACACACTTAAAAATTGCTGTGAGTGAAGTTGGTGGCTTACTTAAAGTAGAATTTGCACCTGCAGCTTGCCTCCTTGACATTCACCAACTCCACTGTGAGGTTAAACTAAAAAAAATAAATAAAAGCTGAGAGTCGGAGACGAAAGAGGGGGGATAAAAATAAAATCTAGGACTACATCTGGAAGAGTGGCCCTTTTGTCTGCTCTGTGACGACTATAAATGATCAATATAAGTTGTGCTTGCAAAAAAGTAATGCCTGTGAAAGCATTTTTAACTATCATTTCTTTTACTATGAATTCAGGGCACATTAACTTGTGCTAATTAACAGCTGTTTCCTTCAGTTAATCTTTAAGCGTTACTCGTGTGTACTAACCTTAACGACTTTAACATAAAGCGCTGCACAATAAAACGATGTTCTCCTATGAACTTTAGCCTCCGTCCATTCACAGTCGTCTGCTCCGTTAGCTGTCATCGAATGTGAAGAGCAGCAGAAAACAACCTCCGTGCCCTGCAGCCCTGTAGTGTGCACTTAAGCACTTCATTAATGTCCTGGACATTCACTGTACAAGCAATTGTCCTCCTCCAACAAAAAGACTGACGCGTTTCATCAGTTGGAAGCAGATTTATCAAAGCAGTCTGATACAATAGATGGAGCAGCTCGAATCATGAAACAAGGCTGCAGGAGGCCTCCTGGTGGGGCATATTGTACTGTTTGTTGACGCTCCGGTTTGAACTAAAAGACGCGTATTGGGACGTTCGGATAGAAATACTGTTGTACAGTTACCACGAGTCAGTAAATGCGTGTTCAAGTGCAACATGCGGCATGTAGGAGTCCATGNNNNAGTCCATGCTGAGTGATGCAGACAACTAGCAGGCCTCTATGGGGTGCGCATTGGCTAAAAACAATTGGGATCTGGATGAACTGATGTGACATGTGTATTAATTCCTGTCTTTCGGTTGGGAGGCGTCTGCAGAGGTGAAAGACAGAAAAAAAAAATGGACCGAGAAAAGGAGGGCAAGAGGATGAGGAGGGGGGCACGGCAAAGCCTGGGAAAGTCAAACCAATCAAAGTGCAACAGTTTGAGCTTCACTGATGAATGTTTGGGTGGTTTCATCTACTGCACAACCGTATTAAAAAATTAAGACGGCTGGAATGTGCTGAATGTACAAAAAGAAAAAAATGTATCTCCATCTCTTTTTTAAGTTTTTCCTCTTAGCGACTGCTGACAAATTCATCCTTTGCCTTGTTAAAACAGACAAGTTCCCACCTAAGCTCAATGAAATGTTCCTTCTGTTTCCCATTTTCAGAGAGCCGAGAATCAAACAAATAAATGACTTGAACATCCATTAGAAAATGTGGCAACTTTTCTGCTAATATTTTAGATAATATAAGCGAAATCACTAAATCTTGCATCTTCAGCCCTTTTTAAACGATCCCGTATTTGAACTGCTGCACTAATGAAACAAAATACCTGAAGGCGTGACTATATTTTATTCTACTGCGTCACACGATGTCGAGCACGTTTTATTTTGCCGTTTAGTGGATGAGACCAGGCGTTTGCAGTCTCACATGAGACGATGAGCTGACTCCTCACCATCCACTTCATATTTACATCTCATCTCAGCTACTTCCCCCCCCATGCATTGCTTTAACCTCATATCGCTCCATGTCCTGTGCACACATGACTGACTGCAATTATAATCTCATATGCTCCTGTGTATCAGCCACCCGAGCAATTTTCTGCCATTTAAATGGGAATTTATGTCTCATGTAAATGAGCAGGGAGTCCACTGGAGGACTGGCCTTTTTCCTGGAAGCCTTTCCCCATTCATCCCCTTTAGATAAGACAGTGCTGAATGACTCCTCATAATCTTCCCCCTCATGTAAAGACAGAATCATCCAAAACATATAAGATTAACTGGTAAAAGAAAATTTTGGGGGGGACGCTTTTTTTTAAATATACTGATTTCTGCATCTGTCCATCTAACACACACATTAAGTTTATTTTATCAGGTTTACATTATTTTTAACACCTGAATTAATACATTTAAAGTTGTTTCCTTTAGACTTATCTGAGCAAGTGAATTCACAATAACATATATCATAGAACATTTTAGAAAATGAATGTCGCTAGTTTATTTTTGGCCATTTGTGCGCTTTTTAATTGCATAACTTAACTCAGTGTAGGGATTGTTCATGTCACTGCACCTGCTTGTAAACGTAATAGAGACAGAACGTACAGGTTTCACAGACAAGAACGTCTGTTATTCTTATGAGCATTGTGTTATCAATAGATCAAGGTTTATGTTTAAATATTAAAGTTATTGAATAAATTGTATCAGTATAAAAAGTCTCATGTGGATCATAATGTTTAGTCATGTCTGAGAATGATAACATACCATCACCACAAACATCCAAAGCCTTTTTATTTAACCGAACCGCTCTGTTACGTATCAGTCACATCATTTCTAGTGATTCGTATTTTAGGATTTCCCAATTCCAACTACAGTATTTTCAGTCTGGACGATAAGATGTTTGACTAAATGTGGTTACGTTCATGCTTATTAAGAAAATGTTATTTCACCATCGCCACAAACATCATTTGGACCTTTTTTTTAAAGTATTTTCTAGCTGAGGCACTGAGTTAAATTCATATGTTCTTTCAGAAAAAAAAATTTAAACATGAAGTAAATCTGTAAATGTCCACATGTCAAACTCAAGGCCCGAGGGCCAAATATGGCCACTCTTAACATCTCATCTGGTCCCTAAGATGATATTTTAGAAGTAAAAGTATTTTTATTGAGTTTCGTTTTACTTCAAAACTGAGCCTACTTTAGTTAAGACTTCTCATGACAGTTGGACAACCATGAACCAAGAAAAACTAGCTTGAATTTTTCGGTAATATTTAATTTTGACACAGTAAAATTAACAAAAACATCAAATGAGACTGACCAAACTCTTGTTGAGGAACCTGCAGCAAAGAAAAGATGTGCCGTATCTGACTGGAGGTCATGTTGACTGAAACTGGCCCTTGGTTTGAAATAAGTTTTTAATTTTGGCTCTCTAACTGACTTTTACACCCGACCTCATTTAGCCATTTTGGTGAAAACTTTTGCTTTTTAATAAATAAATAAATAAATTTAAACAAAGCCAATTGATTTAAATATGTATTATTCTGTTTTATTCCACATATCAGCTGTTGTAGGTCAAATGAATGTGAAGCGACTCTTCCTGCTTGTCAAACTGTATTTAATATATTTAAAATATAAATGATTGATCGCCTAGTTCACAGTGATTTTTCCATCTGCTGCTAATTGCATTATTTTAACTAGCAGCAACATTTTAAATGCTCTCCTGAAAGGGCACTCATCTCCATTTCCCTTGTTAAAAAAAAAACATACTTTTTTTTTTTATTAATCTATCAAGATTTGGGCCAACGTGGAGCAATACCTTGATGGCATCCTTGATTCTCTAAATATGCAGATAAATTTAACGTTGAGGCTACAGAAGCGATGTGGTTCTACTTGGAAGACAAAGCTGAATATAGATGTTTATTAGTTAGTTAGTCTTAAAAAAAGAAAGGCACACATTAAAGGAGAAGTAGAGAAAAATATATTGAGGAATAAAGTAGCGCCATCGCAAGTCTCAGACATCTTAGGTTATCTGCTATGTTACTGAAGTGCTAATAGAAAAGGCTTTTTAAGTGTATTTTTTTAAATATAGCCACAAAACTTACCTTGTGCAGATGATGCAAATAAATGGTCAAAAGCTTAAAAAAAATGCATGCCACATTGAATCATTTATGTTATTTGAGTTTTGGAACAAGGATGAGACAGAGTCCAAGAAAAAAAATAATCCAATCAAATAAACAAATAAGAATGCAGCGCTCCAGGTAAAGTGCTGTCTAATCCTGGGAGAGGACTTCAGGGACCAGCAAAAAGAGCAAGGCAGCCCACATTTGTGATTGATGGTCTCTGTCTGTGCAAAAGCTGACTGAGCAACAAGCACAACTCTCCTATTCAAACACTTAATGGCATGCACACGTCTCATAGTGTGCTCAGCTTCACGTTTATACACTGAAACCTATACGTGCTTTATGGAGCGTTGAATACAGTCGGACAAATCAGGGTTGTTAGGAGCTCGTTTGGCAGAAGAACATACCACGGAAACTGTGGCATCTTGGTGTGGAGCCTGGGTTGGCACCTTTTATTCCCCGCTTCCTCTTCTTCATCCCGTAGACTGATGAAAAACAAAAGACAATTAAATAAAAGTTATTTTTGAATAAATGTGCATACACGGTCACACTTTTGTTGCTGTAGGAGGACTTTGCTGGCAAGTCTCGATCCTGGCATGTCTCTCCTCTGGTGCCAAGACATGTCAGCTCTGGCTTTAGGCCAGACTGGGCCGGTCGCCACCACTGCCCCTAGCTTAGTGCTGACACATCGCTACAATCAACCAGGGAGGAGACCTCTGGAAGATGCTGAAACATCAGCAAGGCACCGCTTCTGAAACACGGGAGCACTTGGTCATCTACTGCTGAATACTATCCCGCTTGAGTGTTTCTGTGAGGCCGTAAAGGTTTGCAGGGGGGGGGAATGCAGATGCAGTAAGACGGCCACACCCCTTTACACCAGCATACGATCATTCCCCCAAAACATAACTGTTTTTTTTTTTCCTTTCCTGGGAAGAAAAACAGGTGAAAATATTAATATTTTCATTCTTAGAGGTTAGTGTTGTTATTCAACATGTAACCCCAAGGTGCTATAATCATAAAACAAATGCTTACAGGTTGAATATTTTACAAGATTACTATTAAAAAAAAAAGAAATGTATTCAATATTAACTTGGGATCTAGTTTCCAATCTCTTATAGGATTTTTTTGTGGTAAACATGTCAAGCTGCATGAGGATTTTCTGCACATGGAAAAAAAAATGACAAAAAACTTACAATGATCTAAAGTAGCAACACAGAAACGAACACGATGTAAGTTTATTAAGTTTTTTTTTTTAAGATAAATCTTTTTATAATGTTTTCTCTTCTGCTTACCAAGCCATGCAAATGAGAGAAACGAAAATGTTATCGATATGCTCAGATATAACCAGGAGTGCCACTGATTGATGATTCAAACCTTCTCCCTGTAGCCTTGTTTGTGACCTCTGACCTCTCACCCCTCTAGGGGCTAAACTTATTACCCTTTGACTCTTCTGACCTCTGCTTTGAAAGGAGCTACACTGAAGGATGACCACAGCTCAGGTCCTATTGGCCACCTTCTGACCAAGCTGTGGCCAGAGGGCTGACCATCAGGACCCTAGCGGGATGCGGCCCTGGCCCTGCCACACGCTTTGAGGATAATACTATTAACAGGTCAATAGTAACCTAAAAAAATGGCAGAGGGGACACTGCTTTAACCATGAGGAGCAGGAGAAAAGGATGAGTAGGGAGTTATCTTAAGAACAAATTTGCTAACTGGACGTGGGGGTTATTTGTCATTAATTTTTTGAATAATTGGGCACCAAACAGTGTGTAATGAGTTAACTTGGACAATTTTTTACGGAAGTGTCAAAACGACACATTAGCTGTCCTGAAATATTGTTTGAAAAAGAAAAACGCGGTTCTTGATACATTCATCTGGTATTTGTTTCCAGATTTGTGTTAAACTAGAAACTACAAGAATACGTTACTGGATTACGTTCTGGAATAAGGTTCTGGATAAAATACGTTCTGGAGTGATGTGTTCGTTTGAACACCAATAAGACAATTAAAAAAAAAAAAAGCTTTTGTTCATGTCATCCAAGTTAAACGAGCATATCAAACGACATGCAGGATGTGAAAATGTTGATTTGTAAACGTGAAAACCTTTGGATTCTGCTTGATATAGGAATAAAATCTCTTTATAATTTGTTTTATTGTTTAAAATGAATATTGCGTTTCACTGTACCTCCATCTCGAGGATGAACAGGAGACGGCTGTAATGTCTGCAAGCACACCACGTTTCATACAAGACATGTGCTCTTCCTCACACACCCCATTACACCACTATTAGCCATTTTTGCTGCAATTTCTTTCTTATTTATTTATTTTTTGTCATTAAACTCACAATTTGGCATTCTGCAAGCACGGTTTTTGTATACCACTCAAATTTTTTTTTTTTAATAAGAAGGGAAAAATGTTGCATTACTTTAACATATTTTGCTATCTTAATGTGTATTAGCCACCTAAAAAAAAAGGAAAAAACTTTCTTGTGTTTATTTTAAACTTTTTTTCCTCCTCATTCAATTTGATTATCGATATTAAAACTAGAAAACATTGCTGTATTTCTTTTGACCTTATTAGACTGAGAGCCCTCACCCAATATGATAAGTACGCATATGGAGGGGGGGGCATACATACATAATGCGCTTTGTTTCCCTCTACTTATAAATGTGCCAATAAAGATGAAACTTTGAGATTAAATAATGCAAGGCGCAGTCAAAGCCCTGATATGTTTAAAAAAATGCAGTTCAAGAAATAAAATCAAAACACTTGTTCCTGCTAGAACTGACTCTGCTGAAGTTCTCAGACCTGAGGCCACAGTGGAGCTTGTAAACAACTGTATGAGCTCGCTTCAGACTCGCACATGCAGTCCCACATGCACACGAGCAGCAGAGGCTCTGTGATCACTCTGAAACACGGCGAGAGGAAATTTTGCCATCAAAAAGAGAGCGAAAGCAAATAAAGAACTGAATGAGAATGATGCAGAGAAGAAGCAGAAGATGAAATACCTTCTGAAGCATCCACGTCTTGAGAGAAGGGTGGGACACCTGCAGAAGCTCGCGTGGTCCATCCACAGCCACTCAGCAACTGCTGCCTCATGAAGTGTGTGTATGAGCCTCAGGGAGAGCATGTGTGTGTGTCGCTGGCTGAGGGAGGGGATCCTACCGTCCTACCCCTCCTCCTCCACAGGACTGTGCCTGCCTAACAGGATGGAGGGGTAGGTGGGGCCACTGCAATAAAGCAAACACATACACATTTTTCTACGGTTGTTATGTCCTCGCTTCTCTACTGTTTCCCGCCTCCACACTTCCATCTCCTGCCTCTTTCCAAGACTTGCACTCTCCCTTGCAGACGTGCTCTCGTTCCTCCTGCCTCGTGCTTGAATCCCTGTCTGCCAGCCTCTCAAACTCCACCTTTCGTCCTCCACCCGTCCCTACTTCCTCACTCGCCGGGCCGTCATGTTAACATGCTCTCGTTAATCTGGAGGGGAGTTGGGACATATGCTGTTTTTGTTTTTTTGGCTGGTGGTCCACATCCTGCTCAAACTCCTGGTGTGTGTCCTGTTGGTGTTTAGTCTCGTAATACCACAGAGCTAAGATTAAGCGGGATGGTCAGAGAGGGTGGTGTGGTGGAGGGACGAGAGGAGAGGAGTGCTGACATGAAGCACAACAGTGAAGCGCACTTTAACCTTTCGTGGTTCTTCTGACTGGGGGTCTGTTTGCCACCCACCCTCCTTCCCTTCGTTCGTCCAGCTGCCAAACAAATGTCCCATCTGATGCAGAGAGTAACCATCCCCACATAAATCATTCTCTTATTCCACTGGCCACACATTACATTGGAAGTATTGATTTTTCTCTCCCCCCCCCCTGCAGTAGTGATTGCAAGAAAACCCTGCACACCGGTCACAAACAGGAAGTGGAAGAACAAACCACGACTGCGCTTCGATTGACCACAATGGCGGACACTCTGTGCACTGGATGCAACAATCAGAATGAGAAGTGTATGATTCTCTGCTCTGCTCTCATATAATGGGAGGATTAAATGCAGCACGTGCTTTGTAGAAATGAAAGCAGACGGGTAAAATGTAAAATCAACTTCCAGCCGGATCGTCTTCGAAACGACCACATGAGGCATCATGGGGAACTTTTGCATTTTGGTTTTTCCAAATGTGGGACCATACCGCTAATGTCCCAGATTCTGCTGCAGCGCCATAAAAACATAACTTTGAGTTAAGCAGGGGTAAAAAGCAGGACACTTTCTTGTAAAGGGCAAATCTTAAATGGTGGATATTTAAATGATGCACTGTTTTTAGGTGACCATCAGATGAGCAAATGCTACGGTTTCCATGACAGCACAGCTGAGGACACTTTGAACTCTGACCTTCTACTTCTGCCTGGCCTCTGATTTGGTGACCAAACCAAAGGGTCCATCATAAAGGAGGGTCAGCAGGGGTCAAATGGTAATGACCTCTCTCTGATTATGCAACACCACCATATCAGCCCCTTCCCAACCACATCAGAAATTTATTCATCCCAATCAAAGCAGAGCACCTCACAGAAGGCGACGCTTTATGTGCATCATGAAGTACGTGGAAGATAATCACGAGTGGATTTCATGATTTTGAATCTTCCATCGCAATTTTTGTTGTTGCTAACAGTCGGACTGGCCTGCACTGTTTCACAACTCCCATTTGGACTGGGACTGACCAAGTAGTCAGGGAACACGAATCGTGGTTTCAATAAGAACAGCGACTAAAGGCTGAACGTGCGCTGCAAACAGGAGAACAGGTACGGACGATGCATACGATGAGTCAGCAAAAGTTGTATGTAGCATGCTAGATATTCTCAATAAAAATCAGCATATCCAGAATGGGTGCGCCAATAGAGCAAACAGTTAAAGATATCTCGAGAGGCGGTAGGGTTGATGTTTTTTGGTAGGATGGCACTGTCTTGAGGATGAGAAACTGGGATGGAAGAAAAGGGGTGGGAGGGAACAGATGAAGGGTGGAGGGACTGATCAGAGGGGTGCCAGACACAAAGAGGCCAGGTCATGGCCAGTGGCACGCGATGGGCAGATTAACCAGCGTTTCCTCCCCTAACTGAAGCATTAGGACACCTGACTGAGTCCCGCCAATGGCAGACAGCCAAGGATTTGTAAGAAGGGGGGGAACTGGGGCTCGCCTTTCAACACTCTAGCTCATCGACAACACAAAGAAGGGTGGGGTGATGCTCGTGGGGGGAATACGGGGAGATGGGGCTGGTGGCTTGGAGTTGGAAGGGGGGGATACAAGCCTTACCCCTCACCATCTGCTGCCCAGGGTAAGTGAGGACAGAGGCAGGGCCAGAGCATGGGGTGGAGTATGTGAGCACGCGCACGGGAAGCACACGTGTATCTGCGTGCACGCACCTGTTGGTGTGTCATTGGGTGGGTGGGTGGAATGGCAGATGGACAGGGCAAACTCCTGGCACTACAGCGTCAGTGTTAGCTATCCTACATTAAGGAACCCCTCCCCACCACCACCACCACCACCACCACCTCCCACATTCCTAACCCCTGTTTACCACAGTGCCAGCCAATTCTGCTCAGTTTGATTAAGACATCCACAATTAGAGACATCGTGGGTGAGCGTGTGTGCAAACCACTCATCTGCAAGGCTGTTTGTCAGCTTTTTCTGGACCAACGCTGATTTGCAGGTTCATATTTTAAGAGAAGTGACATATTTTTATTTAAATTTATGAATTACAGCTAAATTTGGTTATACCTATTGAAAATTCCAAGGTGTCGACGTCTATCTGTTTATATTGCCCATCTTTAAAAGCAAAAAGGGGGTCAGAGCAGCAGACAGTTCTGTCTTGCTTAACAGTAATCTGAAAATGCCCGTAATCCTCCATGCAGAGTCCTTCTGGAGGTTGTGGGTATCGCTTTGAGAGGTGTAACCTCATCTCAGTTTAGCAGCCATGTGTCCGATCAAGGTTGACACGCAACCAGAGCCTTACAGCTGCCAGGGCGCACACGGAGAGACGAGGCACAGTAAATCTCCGTTGGTCACTCACTGCATCGTCAGGCCAATATTTGGTACTCAATACTATACAGAGTGGATTCAAGTTGCTAAGATAATTATTGCCAGCTTCAATAAAAGGTGGACGATCATGCAGTTGCTTTGGTCAGTGTGTGCGTTTGTTATTCTGGAATTTCTTAGGAACCAGTGGATGAATTGTTGTGAATCTCTCAGGATTCAACCAAATTAAAAATGGTCAACACAAAAACTGTTATAAAGATACAGATTTTAAATTTGATGTGGTAGTAGCTGAGATGTAAAAGGAGTTAATGGACAATCTTTAATTGTTTGCCATGCAAGATGCCGGGTGATATTAATGTTGTGAAGGAATGCTAGGCCTTTTGGTCAACTCATTGTTGAAAAAGATAAATGGGACAAATTGCTTTGTGTCATAATGAACTTGAAGTGTGCCCAATTCCTAACAGAATACCAAAAAAACCTAAATATTATTTTCCTCCACTTCATAGTTTTTAGAAAGTATACAAAAATTGGAGCTTCAGTAATGGTGAAGTGGCATGGTATACCAAAATGCACAGTAAAACGGAGAATCTTGTTAACAACCTGGTCCTCATTGTTAAAGATTTTTATTGTATACCAATAATGTAGATCGTGTCTTGCAGAATGCACAAAGTTTGACTTGCTTTTGGTTCAAGATGGACAGCACAGAACAGCCATCCATGCCCCCTTTTTCACATCCAGGAAAACAACCTACATAACAAAATGACATTTCTTGCTATCTGTTCTTTTAAGATTCATTCATCGTTTATTTAGACAGGTTAATCCCATTGAGCCTTGGGGACTCATTTAGAAGAGAGACCTGATTTTAACAAAGAGTGATGACAACAGTATAAAAGAACCAATTGAGAAGAACAAATAAAAGAAAACTGTATTAAAAAACTACAGTAAACAAAAACAGTTTGTAAGGCTATGTAGAAAACTAAAAACAGAAACATGTCTGCATTGGTTGTTGCCATGAGCTTAGCAGATGTTTGAAACCACTGAGAGAGGTCAAGGTTGAGCGCTTCAGATCTTTTTGCAAGATATTCCAGAAAACAGGAGTGGAGTAGGAGAAGGCCCATTTGCCAAGTTCAGT
>JARVGS010000001.1:45157770-45169525 GCA_031762315.1 Hypsolebias antenori | reverse complement strand
ACTTACGTTAAAATCGAGTTACGAACGGTTTGTAGGTACGGAACCCGTTCGTAAGTTGAGGACTACCTGTATATGTATGTAGGTGCATCTAATTATTGTGTTTTGGATTCTCAGTTCAAACCATATTTAAAAATATTTTAAAAGTGGTTTAGGGAAACGCTTGAGAATATTAGATTGCCATGTTTTCACCCTCTTCTTCCATTTTACAGTCCAACTTGAGTTCGATACAATCTTAATTTCTTATTCTAGAACAAGTTTAACTCGGGTTAAATGAACCTTTATTTATTTATTTATTTATTTATTTTTGGGTTAAATGAACCTTTCCAGTTGTACTTTTTTCATGTGTGACATAAACACTTTGGAGTCCTCTGTTACTCAGCGATGAGGGGGCGGAGCCTAAATTCCAGAGTGGAATGAACTTCCTCGCGCAGCGTCACTCTGGGATTGGCTGTGAGTTGTCGAGCAACGTTAGTCGTCAGCGGTGTTTCGGGATTATAATCGTCGTTCCTAGTAGTAAGTAAAGCATTTAAAATACCCATAGCATTCTGTAGTATAATTTGTGGTTATGCGTCTGTGTTATTTGCGAAGTTGTGTGCTCGCGACTAACCGTTTGTTTCAAAGTTAAGCGACGCTCGCAACAAGAAACTTTTGCCGTGGAGGCCCTGTGTTATCTGTAGCAACAGGTCCCGATACTAGCTTTCCGTTGCCATCAGTATATATTTTACGCTCTAATACTTTTTGGGGGAGATTAAACGGATTTATAAAATAATGGTACGTTTGTGCTTTCGACGCAGGGATACGAACTGGAGAGAAAGTAGCATCGCCTTTTCCCGTCGCCAGGTTCAGGCTCGGAGGATCGACTGGTCTGTGTCGTCGCTTTCGTCGAAACTGCCCTGGTGGGAGTTCACGCCGTGCTGGTTACCTTAATGCGGCACGACGCCAAAATGATGCCGGTAAGGTTGATTTATTTGGTAGAAGTTTTTGCACTGTACTGCATACTTTTTTTTTTTTTTTTTGCCAGTTTACTTCAATTTTCTCGTGATTGTCCCTTTAAAACAACCTGGATATTTAAACTCAAGGGGCAAGTTGATCCATGGGAAGTTTTATTTGGTAATGACAGATGTAATTTATTTATTGCTTCGTGCATTCACCCCTTTAGAGTTGGTCTATTACTTTAAAAGGCAACACCAGCCTGAAAGATGGTGTTTAACCTCATGGATGCATTCATTTTCATCAATACACTTCCATGTTGCTCAGAGCACACAGCAGGTTGGAGGCACCTGCCAAGTCTTGCTGGCACAGACTGCCATCGAGCACTGCACTCCTGTCCTGTCATCACTGTAATCATCTTCATCAGAGGTCCATTGCTTTTTTGCTGCAGTGCAAGTCCAACCTCTCAGCACTTCCTCAGGCGTGTAAAGACGACGGTGGTGTCTGCCTTCATGTGCGCCCTGTTCGGAAATGAGACCAGAAATGTGCTGACCTGCATATCCAAATCATTAAACAAAGCTAAAATGTGTAACATGTGTTCGCATAAAATTATTGGGGCTTATTTTCGTGGAATATTTTTGATCAGCGGTTAAGCTTGATCATCATTTTATGTTGATTATAAACAAACGTGTGCTGTTTTTTAACCAGCTTTATTGGCAAATTACTAATCTTTAAAAAGGGGGTAGAGTTATATTTGAATTCTTCCTTTCATGACCTTAGTCTATAGTTTACATGTATTTGTGTGTTATCAGCGAGATTGGTTCCCATGGAAACTAAATAAACAGTCACCTTTGTGTGCAGGAACAGTTTATTTATCGTCCCAAAGGCATCCTTAAAGGGGCAGCACAAAAACGCAAATTAATTTCTGTCCCCTCACAATATATATCTGTGCACTGCTTGTGTTTAAAGGAGATACAGCTTCTTGTGTTTGCCTGATAAACACAAAATGGCCTCTTTAGCAGTGTCTGATGTGAGGTATTGTCTTGTAAATCACACCAGCAGCCCATCATGACCCTGGTAGTGCAGGCTGGGGCTTGGCGGGGCGATGAGAATGTGGTGTAATAATTGCTGGCTGGGATGGTAAATAGGGGGTCACTGTTTTCTTGCACAATGAGCTAAAGGGACTCTTTAACAGTGTGCTGTGAAGAGCACATTGTTTGTGCACCTTGTATGGCATCACCCTGATAAGGAATACTCGTCCTTTATTGAACCAAAGCATTGTGTAACTCATTTACACCTGAATTACCATTTGGTATGGTTTTCAGTTTCTGCTCTCATAAATCTCATTCTCAAATGATTTCAGCTGCTTTCTTTGCAGATTTCTATGCTGGCATATCTTTTCTGTGCCCACATAAATGAGTTTATCACATACCTTTTATCATGCTTTCTTACGCTTCAACAAATCTTAACTTTTGCTGGTTTTACAACAGTGATATGACAATGGAATGCAACGTTGTGCTTTGGGAAGCTAAACTTTTGCTGTGTGTCAACAAAAACCTGAATAAGATTTCCATGGCTGCTACATGCTTGCGTTACCATGTGGGAGACTTGATGTGGTTGCATAACTAGACTGTTACACACTGTTTTGGACCTTTGTTTCAAGATGAACCAGAGTTATTGTGAAATCTGTAGCGTATTTAAAAAAGTACAGTAGTTTATTTTTAACTCCGTTGTCTGTAGAACTCAAGTTAGCAGTTTAATATCACTTCTAAGAAAAAACACATCATTAAGCAAGCATCATCTTATCATCTTGGGATACTGAGTCACTCAGAACTGATAATTCTGTATAAAATTTATTTCATTCTTATTATTCCAGAGGAACGGCCTTTACCACATGATTAAAATGTTGTGAACTAACATTGTTACTGTTGTGAAGTAACAATTCTGTTGGAATGGCTGTAAATTGTATTGCATATTGTCTATTTTGTAGGCCACTGACAACCAGAACCCAGCATGTTTTAGTAATGGCCTTCTCCAGGAGCATTTGTCAGGGCTGAAACTCAACTGTCAAGGAATATCTAATATGTCCAACCTGGAAAAGTTCATGTTGTGGCTTTCTGTACTCTGCATCTCACAGTCAGCTGTTTTTTATTTTTTAATTTTTTTACTTTACTTTGCATGACATAATAAACCACATATACATCATTTTAAGCTGGTCTCTGCCACATTTCTCTAATATTTTAACATTTGAGTCTATAAAATTTTTTTTGCATTACTGTATTTAACTTCTTACGCGGTAGAATATTTTCATGGAAAACGTTTTTTAATTTTAAATATGTATTTGATAATGGCAATTGCCCTTTTCTGACGCCGTCATTTCAAACACCAACAACAATGTAACATCATAAGATAATTTACTAACATAATAATCCTTCTAGCTTCAATTTTGATTCCCATTTCCTCTGTCTCTAAGGTTGGACTGTCTTCTTCATGTAGGCAAGAAATAGAGAAACATTTCATAAGTGCAGATCAGGATTGATGGGGCTAAATTCTGCAGTGCATTCAATGAGACGAGATGTTGCAGAAAAAGCACAACTGCTTTAGAGTGTTGTAAAAGCTCCCTTTTATTCAAAAGGCTTGCAGCTGAATGATGCAAATGCCTTTCAGAGTCACTCTGCTGTGTGTTTCCTAACCTTTTTGCCCTTGCTGCCTCATCCTTTGGTGCAGCATAGTAAAACAGAGAGTGGGTGAAAGAGATGAAGAGAAATAAAGCAGAAAGCCATTAGGGAGTTTTCTGTTGTCTCACCTTTTTGAAGGACCACTATGCTGGAACGGTTTCAGCTTTGGAAGCAGTGAAGAGATTACCAAGAAGGACACGTTCACGAATGCTGCTGCAATGTCTTAGAAACTCGTAATTAGGATCAAAGAAGACTTTTTCAATAAAACTGACTGATTCATTTGCTTACAAAGGCTAAGTATGTAATTGAAAGTGTGTATAGACCGAAGCATAGCAGCCCTAAGGTGAAGAATCACCTGGTGTGGTTTAACACACCGCTTTCTGTTCTTCCATTTATCCTGTAGCATAACAATTGATTGGCTGTTTTGAGCAAATAATTAAGAAATTTATAGTATTTGTTGCACTTGTATTATTTTTGTAGCTTGCTGCCATCTTTTCTGACTATGACAGTGCTAGTGCTGTTTTTCAAGTTAATTTAACAATTTGTAAAAAGCCAATTTTACTGCAGTTTCAATTTAAACCTTTTGTTCAGAAAGATATATGATTACACCCCCCCAAAAAGAAAGTTGTGTTGAATAACAAAAGTAGTAAACCTGGCTAGATGGTGTAGGGGCAGGGCAGACGACTTGGGACCCAAAGGTCCTGGGTTCGATCCCCGGTCATTGCTCATCTCGTGGTGTCTATGAGCAGGACGCCTAATCCCAAATTGCTCTTCAGGCAGCTTGCATAGCTGCCCACTGCTCCACCTGGGTGTATACCATGTGCGATGGGTTAAATACAGAGAGCCAATTTCATCTTTGTATGGTATGGGAACATACAATGATGACAACACATAGCACTTTATTAACCTGCAGTTACTGGACACTTTGCAAGAATGCTATTTTAACCCCCCCCCCAGAAAGCTCCTGTTAATTTGTTTTCCTTTTCTTCTATAGATTATTGTTGAACATGCTTGTGTCATGTCTGAATGAGTCCCCACAGTATTTTTATAAAACATTTTGCAACAAAATTTGGGCCTAGCAAAGGTCTACACCGCTGCAGTGAAATAGTACTGAAAGTTACTGTAATTACTGTAATTATGAATAAGTACTACAAATGTTACTGTAATGTGTGAATGTTAATGTAGTGTGATTCTTCTGTATTCTTTTGGCACGCTATGAAATTTATTTTATGGTATTATGGCACAAGCACATCTAAATGAAGCCTAAAAAGCATCAACAAAAGTGTGACAAGTCACAAGACATGAATGTCAAAATGTAAACAGACCACTAAAGTCATTGATGTTGCATATTTCATATCTGAGAAGAACATAAAATAAGAAACCATCTCAAAAGTTGGTGCAGATATTTTAAATTCAAGTCTTTGACTGGATGGACTTCTATTTGAAGTCACTTTGAAGTCAGACTCATATCAGGGAGCAATTCTTTGTGATTAAACTATTTCAAGAAGTCAGAAACTGCAGAGGCAGACAGTTTTGATCCTTCTTAATTTAATATGTGACCATTTCTAGTGACCAATAATCTAAAGGGACATGGCAGCAGAATTGACCTTCACAAAGCAAGTCACTTCTAAAGTGGGATGATGGGATTTATAGGCTTTTAGGTCGGTTCCAATTTACTTATCAAAGGATCGTACTAACTTGATTTGCCTTTGACGTGTTTCCACGTTCTTGTTTAGGAACACAAGATGGCTGAGTACCTCTCTTTTTGTTTTGTTTCTACTTCGAGTCTGAACAGGGGGAAAATGCAGTCAACACTAACATATGCAGTTTTTTTTTTCTGTGATTGACTCTGACTACAGCCCTGATTTTTAAATTAAAAGTTGCCTTAGAGTTGTCTGTCTAAATCAGTGACGAAGCTTTAAAAGCCCATTCAGATCCGTTTGACATAATTTTCTTTAGGGTTCGTTTTTAAGAAGAACACAAATATAATCACAAAACCGCTAAAGCACTGTCTTTTTTAACTTTATGGCTCATGTTCTTAACGTGTGGTATTTCACTTCACAGCCTTACAGACATTTCATGTTATCTAACTGCATGTTGGATAGAATCACTGACAGAAAAGGTAATCATCTTGCAGTAACTCAGAACGATCCTGACAATATACCTCATTGTTTTTCAGTCTCCTACAAACCTTTTCATTGAGGCAGGTCAAGCACTGCCAGCTGCAGCCTCTCCTCTTAGATGTGTTCTTATTGCAGAGGATTGTCTGTAGGTTTTGATCTTGCATTCTTTCATCTCTGAGAGCTACCGTACTCACAAGCCTTTCTTTACCAGTGTGTCCTGAACCAAAGGTCTTAAACGTATCTTCACTGTGAGGTTTAAAAAGGTACTGACTATAAAAAAATTGTAATCTGGTGGGAAAAAAATGATCAGCTGCTATTACGTTCATCTGTGATTAAAAATTTTTAGCTTATATTGCAATTCAATTCCAGTCAACTGTTTAAAAAAGCTAAAATTGTATATATCAGATTAGAGATCTATCCCCAGTGACCTTGCTGTATTTCTGCTTCTTTTTGAGAGTAACTATTAATGGTCAAACACTTTTTCTGAATTGACTATACTGTATTTATCATTTTGCTTTTAACTGAGACACTAGTTCTTGTAGTAGCTTCGCATTTACTGACACTACAGTGCAATTAGTAATCTTTTAGTAAATCACAGAGGCAATGTGTCCCCTCTGGATCTCTGGGTTATCTATTTAGCCCATCTCAGACAAGAAGGAAATGCAGTTCAGCTCCTGTTTATGTAATTTGCTAGAAGGCAAGCATGGTCAATAGCAGTCAGACTTTGTCATAAACACACTGCAGAGGTGCTGCTTAGCTCCCTGGTTTTACAAGATGGCTTAAAGCACTCATTTCTTGTCAGTAGCAGATGGGCTGTTTGGCTACTTCACTGTGGACCTATTAGATTGTTGATGAGCTGCTTAATTTTGCTAGTTGTTCTATCTATGAATATTTAATGATTTCAATATCTATCAGTCAAAGCTGGGAATCCAGCCATGCTTGGATCTTTTTAACGTCCACTTCACTTAATTTGAAGCACTGCAGTATAGTTTAAAATGGCATAAACTACACATTGTAGTTTTTTTTTTTGTTTTGTCATTTATATAAAATTACCAGGTACTAACAATATCTTTATGTATTGAGTTACCTGATAATTGAAAGTCAAATTATACTTTTTGGCTATAGATGGATACAATTAACATAAGGTTCATTGTGTTAGGCTCACTTTTTATCTAAAATTGACAATGTGTGCTAAACTACGAAGCACTTGTGTTTATCATTGTGACCACATGCACAAGGTCAATGGAGGTCAGCAACAAAGTGCTAACTCATCTAAATGGATACTAGGAGTGGTCTTTGTTGGCTACCGGATCATTAACTTTAGTGCTGAAGAGAAATTGCTTTCAGTGTAGAATTTGTCATCTCCTGACTAAATTCCTCTCCTATTGATTCTTCTCACTTTTTTCTCAATCATCTTTTTGTTTTCCAAATATCTCTACATAGGATTTTAAATGTCTTATCTCTGAGATATTGCGATATTATTTGCCATATCTTGATGCAAGATGTTTTTTTGTTTATTGTTGAAGCCTTTTGGCTACATCAAAAATGACAATGCAGTTTGTGAAGTTATTGTTATTTTTGTTATTCACATATTACAGAGATGTGATGATTAGGAACTATTTACCAAAATAAGTGCTGATTTAAACTTGATTCTCCATTGTGGTCTAAAAGGGCAAACAGTTTCTGGCTTGTACATTTTCTGGTAAATATGACTCACTACAGAGAAGAATGACTCAGTCTGTCACTCTATCTGAGGGGTTCTTTCATTGACTTATCCATTAAATAAACCAGTTAACTGGTCCTCTGAGTCAGACTCATTTCTTTGTCCTTTGTCTAATCACTATTAAAATATATTTGTGTAAATTACTATGGAGGTTATTCTAGGAATCATCACCTATTCATGTACTCTGCAAGCTGAAACTAAAGGTGAAGGCCCCTTATGACACCCCCTCTAGTTAAACAGCAATTCATATACTGTACTTTTCTTTCTACATCGTGGTTGCATCTGCTCAGCATGCCTCCCCCTCAAGCCCTTTGTGTTTATGATCCTGGTGACTTGATGTTCCATGCAGGAACGACCATTTGCAGAAGCCCAACCTGGCTCTATAACCTGATGGTCCACAGCACGCATACCTGCTCTGATAATTGTACGCTTTCCATGCTATTAGCAACATTTTGTGACTGTTTTATTTCACCTTTATTGAAGCCACTACAGATGCAGTAACAACCTGGGGCAGTAAATTCAGTTTATGTCACATCCTTAGGCATCTTTGTAATGATAGTAGGTTTTATTGCAGCCTTATCTAAGCCCTCAGCCCCTATGTGGGATCAGATTATGGTTGTGCTATGGCCTATTCCAGCGCATCACTAAAAGCCTCTTAAGCAAAGATCTTTTAATAACAACACAGCAAGATATATTTTTTTTATATTTCTGTTTACTGCCTCTGCTTGTAGAGGTTTTAGAGCATATTGATAACTTGATGTGCCACTTTATTAGAATTTGATTATTTGAGCTTTACTTTATTTAAAGTAAAACAAGCCACTTAAGCAAAAAGTATAACAATACGTATATATAAATATAAATAACAATATTTTATAACAACATACATGCTTATTTTGAAATAAACATTTCTAAATGTCTGAATTTTTAATCCAGACAGTTCAATTTTGTGCTTTTTTTATTTTATTTTTTTAATGCTGTTGATGAAAGTCTTCACATGTATTTTTTTAGATTGGTATGAAGCATTCACACTCTGATATTAAAACTTGAGCTTCTTTAGCATGATATTTTAATGCCTGTACAGATCAGAAACATGTGTGATGAAACTGAATTTAAGGGGTGGCTTTCTGATTGCTCTATTAACATGAAGAAATGGAGCTTGTGGTAACAAATAAAGCTATGAAGGAAACAAAAAATTTACACTGAACCATGGGGGAATCAGACACTAGTTACAGGGAATTGTTGCTCTGCCATCATCAGCTTAATTTGTAACTGAAATTATTGTTCTTCAGCTCCTGTTTGATTGATCATTTAATCTGCTTTGCCCAACTTTAATTTTCTCCCTCCTGCTGTGCACAGACGTTCCTGACCGTTTATCTCAGTAACAATGACCAACATTTTACTGAGGTTCCTGTTACCACCGACACACTCTGCCGGGATGTGGTAGATTTGTGCAAGGAACCAGGAGAAACAGACTGCCATCTGTCTGAGATGTGGCGAGGATCTGGTAAGTGAGATTGCTAGCATATTTGGTATTGTACATAGTTTACAGTTGCCAATTATGAAGATGAATTGTATGGTCATCTGCTTGATTTCTTTTGTTAAGGCTTGTCTATTTTTAGTAGAGTCTGCAATGCAAATGAAGTGGGGTCTATAATCCCTGTCACAAACACAAGTGCCTAAATGTTTCTAAAGTGGAAGTTGCAGCGGGGAGTTGAAATTTCATGCCTGCCTCATTTTCCCCTTTTTGAGATGCAATAAGTATTCAAAATCCAAGCTCAAGGAGCCAGGTTTTATAGCCGTTTCCATGGTGATGCTCCTGAATGAATGAGGAAAGTGCCAATTATTATATTTGAGTACTTCCATAAGTAGTCTGAATGAAATGAGATGGCAAGTTGTTAAAAACATTCTCATTTTGCAGCCATTCACGTCTGTTCCATTCTTATGAACGCAGTGTTGCATATATAATTTGGTTGTCAATTAAAATTGTAATTTCTGTTGTTTGCTTATTTATTTTGCTACCCTGCCCCCGCTAATAAATTAGTCCCACTGACCTCAACTGTAACATGCAAGTCCCTTCATGTAATGTAATGGGCTTCAGGCTGTAGATGAAAATGTCAGAAAAATGGTGAATGAGCTCTTTGGCTCAGTGCCAATCAGAATAATTGACAGGACTTTATTTTTCAATGAAGTCAAAGACACCCAACAGGATGCCCCTTTCTGTGTAGGTTTAACAGCTTTCACAAAGTAAACAGCACCTGCACACTTCACCTACGTTAGTCTTGTATTTTTTTCACCATGGCCAGTCAAATACATGATTATCTTTAACCTCCTATATTTTATATATTTTATCTTATCTGCAGAGAGAGCTGTGGGTGATGGTGAGAGGATGTTGGATGTACTCCAAAGATGGGGACAGCACAGGGGCGAGGTGCGCTTTTTTCTTCGTCACAACCGAGCTCCTAACAGGGAATCAGGTAAACTAATCTTTTAACAGAAAACCGAACCATACAGCAGAAAATATCTCGAAGAAGTAAAGGTTACGTTTGGTCCCTTCTCAAAAATAAAAATCACGACTGAGTAAAGGTTGTCTTCAGAGAAGACATTTGACACCAGCACTGGAAATGCCAAAGATGCCTTCAACTTTAAATGCATGTATGTCTACTGTTTAAAGCTCATTTTCATCACCAGCCTTTTCAAAGCTAAGATGAACCCAAGTCATTGTTCTATTGGTAAAGAATTGAAAGTAAAATGCTTCAAAGTGCTTTTATTTAGATAAAAGTTTAATATCAACAAATATTCATTCTCCTGTGCCCTAGTGTGGAAATGACCAGTTTTAAAACTTGGGCCTCTGAGGTAATTTTGACCCAAGAGCAGTAGGATGGTCAAATCCTTATACTGTACTTTATTTAGCCATCTAAATAGAGATTAGACATAAAGTCAGTGTGTCCCAGTTGTGTCAAACTTTCAGTTTTTAGAAATGGAAAAAGTAAAATATTGCTTGTTCACTATCCTCTCATCCCTGTTATGTAACTAAGCCCTTTACCCCTCACAGCTTGAGTCTAGCCTAGGGATTAGACGGTTGTTTTCCCTTCTTGTTATCTTTTGCCGGTGCGTTTCCCACACTGTTAGCTCTTCATTTTTGCAATCAAGCTCTGCATTGCTTCTTTCATCAGCTGTACTTTTTTTTTTTTTACCAGGTTCCATTGATTTTTTTGTTTCTCTTGTTACCAAACTGGATAAATAGACTTAATGCCTTTATATTACTGCAGTTTCTTTATGGTCCAGATTCTCTAAAGGTGTTTTATTTATCATCAAGTTGAAGAATTAAATGGAATTGAATTCAAGTAGCAGAGTAAGCTTACACTTAACATTCAATTTGTTCAGCTTGTTGAGTAGCATGCTATTTGGGGTTGTCTTGAAACAAAATGTACCAGATGAGGAATTGTGTATTGAATTAGACCCTTCTGTTAAATGCAAGTAGTTAAGTTGATTAAAAGTTCAGACATACAGAGCGACTTGGTAAGACCTACATAGAGAGTTGTGTATTAGATCCCTCTTGTTTCCCAGAAAGGGTCAACTAGACTAACCTGATGCACACCCTTCCCTACAGCAACTACTGTACAGAGAAACAGACAAAAAGCTAAGAGGAAATTCCAATCATTTTTCACAGTTGTCTGTAAAGACCAGTCTTTTTATGGTGTGAATGCTTATTAAACATAGACACAGTTGTTTTACTGTTTCTCTTTACAAACTAATCCTGCCCTGGTTTTTGCTAATGTTGTGACCTGCTTATACTAATTTAGCCTGCTCATGCTAATTTAGCCCTGGTAATAATATTCTGCCTTTCCAAAGCTACTTCAACCCTGTTTTTGCTAATTTAGCCATACCAGTGATACTTCTGCCATGCTTCATGCTAGCATTCAGCCCTGTTTATGCTGATTCCACCCTGCTTATGCTTATGCTAATTTTAACTTGTATTATGCTAATTCTGCTCGGCCAGTGTTACTTCCACCCTACGTTGTGCTAGCGTTGTGCCCTGTTTGGGCTAATTCTACCCTGCTTCTATAATTCTGCTCCGATCTGAGCTAATTCTGTCATGTTTTTGTGCTACTATTGCCTTATTTTTGCTAGTTCGGACCTGTTTTTTCTAAATCAGTCCTAACAGTGATACTTGTGTCCTACTTTGGGCTAGCATTTTACCTTGTTTAAGCAAATTTTACCCTGCTTACCGTATTTTCCGGACTATAGGTCGCAGTTTTTTGCCTAATTTGCATGCCCTGCGACTTATAGAGCGGTGCGAG
>JARVGS010000001.1:45143619-45156003 GCA_031762315.1 Hypsolebias antenori | reverse complement strand
TATAATTTTTTTTTTTAAATAAATTAGCACGGGTGTGCAGCCCACAGTTGCAGGGAGAAGCTCCCTCCTGCATTTCTCCTCCGTCTGCAACAGCTTCATGAATGGTTAACCCTTTGCCGTCCAGCTGCACCGATCGACTTTTGTCTTCCAACTTAAAATTCAAAGTACATGTATGTCACATCGTAAAATCGTCATAATCACAAAATATAAAAGTGCTAAAAGTTACTTTTTAGCATTTTAGAACTTCTCTGTTCAGTTGTTACAGTGTAACTGATCAAGAAGTACATTTCTGCTCCCCTTTACTGTCCTGCTGCACTTTTCTTCTCTTGTACTAATATCCCTACTTTGCGGTATTTCACTTATGGGGGGGGCTGGAACCTAACACCCACACCAAATGAGGGACTACTGTATTAGGAGACAACAGAGCATTTGTACCCAAGACAGGTGCTAAGTCATTTGCATTTATGAAGTTAAAAAGTGTTTGTGGAGATTATGAAATTTTCACAATCTGTTGAAATGACTGCAGAAAGTGTTGATAACTTGATAAGCCATGGATCACTTTCTGCCTTTGGTCCTCACTGCATTGGACTCAGTGGATGGTGGACTAGGTGGTAGAAAAATAGCTTTTAATTTTTTTGCTGTAACTCTTAAAATGTTCTCATCTCGACCTCTGTTCAGCATTAAGTTCACTTTAGAAATCTTTACTGATGACTTTGTAAGTCTGTGATGTTTACTGTTCTGTGTACCTGAGGGACAGTAGAGGACGACAGGGAATGTGACTTCCAAGTAGTCGCATATTCACTTCGCCACAAGTCAACAAACCGGGATTACTTTCAGCTCACATGACTTGAACATTTCCTGATGGAGGCTGTGCTCATTTTGAAACCTGTTTAAGACTTTATGTAAACTGTTGTATTTAACTTTCATGATATCTGAACGATGATCGTCATTACTGTTTACAAAAGCCATGTTTATATAAAATATATTGTTGCTGTGTGACCCATAAAAACAAACTGTATCCTCAAAGCAATTAACAGTCCTAGCACTTCTTAGAATAACTCTCTTAAAACTTGTTGACTTACAGACATTATTCAGTGAAAATTATTAGAGATTAATCAGAATTTTTATTCAGCTTCTGCTTTCTTTTGTCTGCAGGAGCAGCGACTGCGGTACCTGAAGCAACAAGAGCAGCGTCAGCAGCAGCAGGCAGCTGAGCAGGAGAAGCTCCAGCGCCTCCGAGAAAACATTGAGAACCAGGAATCCCGACTCAAGAAGGTCAGAGCCCTCAAGGGTCAGGTGGAGCAGAAACGTGTCAGCAATGGCAAACTGGGTAAGCTCATCAACTTCTTGAATTCATCAATGTTTGGAGTTCTGTTCAGAAGTGATACTGGGTGAAAATACGTAATGATTTTAAATAAGACAATAAGATTCCCTGTGACTTCCTGTTTTTATAACATTGTCCTTGTGAGTTTGTTCTGCTCGCCTTTCCTCCAACTTCTCCCACCATTTCTCTCTCCAGTGGAAGAAATTGATCAAATGAACAACCTGTTCCAGCAGAAGCAAAGAGAACTGGTGATGGCTGCCTCCAAGGTGGAGGAGCTCAGTCGACAGCTGGAGTTGCTCAAAAATAGCAAAATGGAGAACAACCGTGACAACCAAAGCTCACTAGCAGAACTAGATCGCCTCTATAAAGAGCTACAGGTGTGCAAAAATAAATAAAAAACAAACAAATGAAACCTCTGAGATGATTGTTAGACAAGCACGTATGTTAGATTGACTCTTCTTCTGTCTTGTGGTGTTTCTGCGATCAGGTGAGAAATAAGCTTAACCAAGATCAAAATTCGAAGCTGCAGCAGCAGAGGGAGAGTCTGAACAAACGCAACCTGGAGGTGGCTGCGATGGACAAACGAATCAGTGAGCTTCGAGACAGGCTCTGGAAGAAGAAGGCAGCCCTTCAACAGAAAGAAAACTTGCCCGTAAGTGTCATCACCTCACCGCAATAAAACCTAGATTTCATTCTTCCTGTAACAATCATAATTTCTTGTTTACAAAAATGTATACTTTTGATAAAATTCACCTCATGTTCTTAAAATCTCTTTCCCTGGAGCCTCATATCGTGTGGTTTTCAGAACTCACCCATACCAATGTAAGGCTCCTTCGACCGCATGCATGAAGTTTTTAAAGAAATTAATTATTTTTTTTTTTTCCGCCATGTGATTGCTTTTACAAGTTGGAGCATTATGATCATAAAACCATGTTGCATCCTGAATGCTTTACGTCTTCCCAAATGCACTCTTCAGCCAAGTTTATAGTCCCATTTAGACAGAAGCAAGTCCCGACGATGAGTGAAGAAATGAGCTCAGATTGTCATCAAGACGTGCAGGAATGTTTGTCTAGATATTATCTTTTCTCGTTTCTTCCTTAACAAGCCGAGCAACCGGTTTTCTTAAAGAAACATGAGCATTTTATTTGTGTGTTGCCTTTTTTTAAAACACTTGAAAAAGTTCAGTGCATATTAGAAATCTAGCAGCAGACTCATTCTAGTTTTGACGTTGCCTCTGGCAGTTCAGCAGATCAGTCCGAGTTTACAGTTTGTTGTCGTCTTGCTCCTCTACGTCACACTTCACTGTACAGGAGGAGTTGTTTAGTACACACGTTGCCATGGGGCTGTAAATGGGAGTCATCAGTTTGGTTTATGAAACACAATCTGAAGGAGAAAACTGATCTTCTTCACTGTCACAGCATATGACACTGACGACCGAGTAAGATCATGAGAATTTTTTTGTCTTCACATTCTCAAAATGTACGCGTCATTTGTACTTTACCTCCTTGGTATGGAGTACTCGTATGTTCTCTGAACTGAGTACGTTTCCATTCAGACATGAAGGTGCTTTATCTGCTTTCACTGTAAACTTTTGCTCTTTCCGTCTAGTAAAATATTAACTTATAACTAATTAGCTGCATAGCAATTGTTCTTTAGTACTTGTGTATGTTTGTTTCTAATGTAGATATAAAAAAATAAACCTCACAAGTCTTTAGCGTGCAATATTTTACTAAGCAATTGCAGCAAAAACAATGTACTGGATCCAAAGTGGCCTTTAAGTTATACCATAATAAGTCCCCTGGTTATTTCCATATCCTTTTGAGTGTCTGTTAGAGGTTTCTTATGAGCAATGTGCATCCCACCTTGTCTTTTAACACCCCCTTGACATATCTAATGAAATAGGAACAGTACACTGAAATACCCTGATGCATGCTCATGCCAACACTGAAATGTTTGCATGTGCCTATTTGCAATTCTCTGTGTTTTTAGATGAAAACCTGAATAGGCCCTAGTGAGAAGGTGATTTACCCACACCCTGCCTAGAATCATAATGAGTGATCCTTTTTCACATCAGCACAAAGACGCAAGCCCTCCAAAGCTGCTTTATCCCCCGACCAAACCGCAAGCGTCTGGCAGACATCACTCAACGCACACTCTCTGACTAAACAGAAATACTGTGAGCTGAGTTATTCTGCACAGTCTGCGTTACATTTTTATATAAAAACACAAAGAAAGGCTAATATTAGTGAATAGGGAGAATTATATGGTATTTTGAACTGCTTTTGCATGTTTGTGCTTTTGTTTTGTTTTTTCAAGAATGGCTATCCTGCTAAAGAGAGGGCTTCAAAAGACACTCATCGTCAGGTAACTAAATTAGCATTGCAGCTGTATTTAATCTTATTTGCTTTATTTGCATAGGTGACATATTATTTTTGCCCTTCATTTTCCACTAACTTTTGTATTAGTTTATTTGGCAGTGTAATATTTGGAGCATGTTCATTTTCTTTCAACAAGTAAAATATGACAAATTGTTTAGTTATTAGAGTATGAATTAATTTTTTAAGGTTTCAACATTCTAAAAGTCTTTTTTTTTTCCCTTTTTTTTTGTCCAACCAACTACTGTATATGCAGTTTTCTAAGCAAGTTGTGCCATTTATGAGAATTTTCCAAAACTTGAAACTCACAACAAACCATTTTAATTCTGCATTTATTTTATTACAACTTGAGGAATAATAATAAAAAAAAAAAACTGAACAATACTTTTGGTTATTTCTAAATATGCAGTTCGACAATACAGTACAAGCAAATTAACATTTTGTTCTAGTGTATAGTCTCAATTATTTTTCACTTGCTTGACCATTTATAGCAGTTTTTAGATGTTAAAATGCCTGATCAGTTAATGTTTACTTGTATTCGATTTTAGTTTGTGACAGCACACTTTAAAAAAAACTTTGAATTTAAAACTGAAATGACCTTTTTTCTAGCGCCACCTACAGGTTTTAGAAAGATGAATAACACCTTTCAAATTCCTGATGATCTCCATGTTTTATCAGAAAGAAAAACTTTGATATAGGTCAAAGTATGTCTTGCTCCAGTGCATATCTTTTCAGTAAAATAAATAAAAATAAAAAAACAGACTTTATTTTGGCACATCTAATCATCTTTATCTTTATGTATCCGACAAGTGTATTCTCCATTCTGTCTCCTGGATCGCCAAGTAGCTTGAACTATTTTCACCAAACTTTGCTGCACTAAAAATCATGGCATTCTCCTTTTTTTTCTGTGTTTTTGTTCCTCCAGCTGCCTTCTGATGGCCAAACGGGGCAGCAGTCGGGTCCATCTCGTGTGGCAGCAGTCGGCCCTTACATCCAGTCATCCACCATGCCCAGAGGTCAAGTTAGGCATGATCTACTTGTAAAACCAGTGTATCCAGACAGCACTTCCCCTCTTCCAGGCAGTGACCCCCAGAGCAAGGCTGGGACAGGTGAGAAATCAGAGACAACAAGCTGCCTGCTTGCTTTCCCTCCTGTACCACCCTCATGCTGTGACACAGATCTTCATGGAGTGTCTTGTCTGCAGACCCCCATATTGTTCCGTCTGTCACTTTATGTACAATTTACCCTCTTATTTTTTATTGCTATGTACATTATCACACAAAGCAAAGTTTTTTAATCCCCGGACTACTCAGTGTTTAAACGGTATGTGTTTGTTGAAAATGTGGAGGCACTAAACCGTCCTGCTTCCTGCAGGAGGAGAGAACATTGGCCCACCTGCCGATTGTGATGTCACTTTAAGCTCAGAAGGTAGCCAGTTGCCTCCTCAAAGGTGTGCCGTGATGTAGCCCTGCTGAGTGTGAACATTAAAATACTTTGTTTTTCTCCACTGTCTTTTTTTAAGACATTGTTTGCAGTGAATAAAATAGCCACAGTGTGTCTTTCTGGGATAATCTTTGAGGTTGACACTTTGCCACAAGTTTTAGCTGTCCAGATGGAGGAAATTATTATGTGCTTCATTAATGATCCATTTTTATAACCAGAACACAAATGGTAACAACCATAGGTTTTTTCTTTAGTTATATTTTCAGATTTTTGCTGATTTTCTAGTTCTGTTGGTTGATATTCCTTGAGATTTAGCAAACAAAAATGAGTGGACCTTTTTTGTTTTTAAAGAGAGTCAGAAAATCCCTGTTTAAAGCTTAGGAAGATATTTAATTATGTTAAATATATGCTGAAGACATAGAGGCTCTGAAATTATTTGCGATGTCTGCCTCCAGAGCCTGTCAAACCAAGTGAGTGACTATATCGATATCAAACGTAGAATTTTCATAGAACATGTGTATAATGTAAAATCTGTTCTTGGTGGAAGTCGGATGCCCTTTGCGTCTCGTAGCGTTAAACTTTTATCCTCAAACAGAGAAAATTGTAATTACAAAACAACAGAAAAGATTCTCCTGCATCCCTGCTCTAACACACACTCGTCAACCTAAATTTTCCTTTTTTAAAGCAAAATCATGTACAAGCAGACAAAGTAACATTTTTTCCCCTCCTCATTCTGTTCTGCTGTTGCATGCAATTACTTCTGCATGTTGGGTTGATGTGCAGTATGGAAAGAAGAAAGAGAGGAATAAGTGGGCACACAAAATGCTCTCATTACCAGTTCTCCTCAAGCTTTCAAAGTGTAGAGCAAAGTATCAGGCAGACTCCTGGTGGGGGGGGATTGCTACTCTCTGTATGGCCCTTCAGGGTGGTCAGTGCCTGGACTCAGCCAGCATCATGTCTAGAGCAAAAAAGATCTGGTTTAAGGCTACTTTGTTTTTCTTGTCTTTGGAACGCATCATCTTCAGAGGCCATGTTCTTGCTTAAACCTCTGAAAGAGCTACGGGCTAAAAGAAAAGGTACACACTTGTGTCGGTGCGTGTGCTTTTTGATAGCGTTAAGACGTACATGCAAGAAATGTATATCAGCTGGAATTTGGTTTAACCTGCTTGTTTTGTTGCTGTGTCGTTTACTTATGACTGTTTGGTTTTCTATCATTTCCTGAGACTGTAAATGGGTCAGTCGGAACAAATGCACAAACTCTGTCAGGATCATTACCCACTCAGCCTGGTCATGTCTTCAAAATCTGTATGTGGGTTTCTTCAGTTCCTGCATTTTACATTCTGCAAAGCAGTTGATGAAAGTCTTTTTGTTTTGAGCATCTTTGAGGTGCTAAATCTAAATAATAGTGACAGCTCCCCATGCTTGGTGGCTCATCAGACTGGATGTCTGCATAACCACTGACTCGAACCCAGCCAGCCACCCAAAAATTTAACAATGAACAAATCAATGTGACATTCAGCACAACACAAATCTATGTAACCTTTGTGTTTAAATATTCAAGTTTGAGTGTTGTTGGCGCTTTGTTTTATTTTTACTACCATGGCATCATAGTAAAACTTCCCATTTTTTATTGCCTTCTTTCCTCCATCCTCCTTTGGCGGTCCCTCAGGGTCTCCGTCTGGAAAACTGGCAGATTGGAGCGCTTCAAATCAGGATTCAAACACCAACGGTTATGGCCAAGCTTCAACACTGCCACGAATGAGCTCTCACTCCAGCTCTAACACGGAGTTAGGTAAGCGACACAGGCTGAGCAAACACGTCATCACAGGAAATGAACTGTAGTTTTGGTTTTGTGAAAAATAACTTGTAAGGCAAAAAATAAGTTCTTCTTAAAAGGCCTTTTTTCCTGTACTTTTAGAGAATCAAATAGTCTTTGATCATGCGATATGTTTAATTTCTGTCTATTATTTTATGATTAGATGAGTCTGAACTGAAGAGGGACAGGAAGATGCGTCCTTTGTCCATGTTTGAGCCCACTGAACCCCCTCCAGCCTCCCTTCGCAAAAACCAGAGCAGTGATGACCTGGTCAGGGACGCTCAGGTGAGAAATCAAAACAAGATCACGGAGAAGAAACTGATTATAGATTGGTTTTATTTGCAGCAACCTAATATACTATATTTTTATTTTCTGAATGTTCCAGTCTGCACCTAAGGCTCAAGTTAAGGTTCCACCCCCTGTCCCCAGCAAACCAAAAGGCCCTTCTGCTGTTCCCTACAGCAAACCAGGCCTCAACACAGGCACCTTCCCCAAGGCCAAGCCCCACAGCCAGCAGCCCCAGACTGCTCAGGGCCACAGCCCTCTCCCACCCTCACAAAGCCAGACACTCCCTTTACCCTCTAAGCAGGACACTCCACCAGCAGCTACGGTGAGACCCTTCACCCCAGAACTCCCATCCTCCAAAGATACCAGTTTGACTAAACCACAAACTGTAGCAGCCAGTTCTATTTACTCCATGTACACAAAGCAGCCTGGATCGGGAAAACCCTTCCAGTCCAGCATTCAAGGAGCTATAAGCCGATCACAAACCCGCCCTAATGGATTCATCAGTGGTAAGAATAGTCATAGTTGTCTACAATATACAGTAATGTCATAAGCTGTGCTGTCAAGTTGGCCCAATGGGTTATGGTCAGTCTCATGCATATTTGTGTGTATTAGATATGATAGCTGTAGTATTTTTCAACATTTGTTTCCTCCACTGATTTATCTGTAAACTGGCAGCATAACATCATCTCATCTGATAATTTCCCGTGTTAGTACAATCTATAACTTAACAAAAACACAGTAACATTTTGTTGGACACTTACCGTGTGTTTCTTATGTTTATCTATAGTATATGGTAAACCAGTCATTCCAAGTGGAGGCCTTCAGCATCCTGAGAATCCGTACCTGGAGCGCCGCTCGCCTGCACTGGAAAATGAAATTGATTTCACTGGAACCAGTAACGCGGGTCCTGGCCCTTCTGAAGGCTCCCAGCAAGAAACGGAACGCATCCCCCGTCCACTCAGCCCCACCAAGCTTCTTCCCTTCATTTCTAACCCCTACAGGCAGAGTGACAGTGACCTGGAAGCCCTCAGGAAGAAGCTCTACAACGCCCCACGGCCCCTGAAGAAACGCAGCTCTATCACTGAACCAGAGGGTCCAGCGGGGCCCAACATTCAGAAACTCCTCTATCAAAAGACCACTCTGGCAGCTATGGAGACCACTGCAACCACACCATCCCCTCCCACCTATGCCGGAGAAGCCGAGAATCCGATGTTTGGATCTGAGTCACATGGACTGATCGGGGCAGAGAACCCCCCCTCAGAAACGGGACAGACGGTGGAAAGAGGACAACTCCCATCCTACATTCCAGGTGCCAACGTCCCTCTTCCAACCACAACAGATCAGACCAAACCACCTTCAGTCTTCCCAAACAGCGAGCTCATTATCCCCCCTCCTCCACCATCCCACCCTGCTCCCAGGCCTGAGGATGCTTTCTTTCCTCCACCGCCCCCTGCAGGGTCGGAGGACACAATGTCCCACTTGCCCCCTCCACCTTCAGAAGGCTTCTTGGAAGAGTTCCCCCCCTACCCACCACCTCCATACCCCACCGGAGCAGAGCAGGACAGTTTTGGAGATGACACCTTTAACATGAAGGCACCTGAGGTCACAGGACAGGTCACGCTGCCTCCGGTACGAATTACCATCCGAAACTGCAAACTCAGTGCAGTGTTGTTTGCTGCCGTTTGTTTTCTAAAGCCATAACATTGTTAAGAAACAGAGCCCTGACATGTTTATTAGTTCCACAAGAGCAGATCATGAGTTAAAGTTTGTACAAGTCCTACTTTAATGAGGCCCTGGACACAATCTGTAAACTAATCTGGTGTTTTATATAACAGAATAATCCTTGAACTTCTGTTCTTGTTTCTTTAGAGAATGGACGCTATTCTCCTCAGACTAAGAAGATACGCTCTGTTCTGAAAATAAACACTAGTTTGCATTTTCCTAATGCTAAGCTCTTAGTGAAACTCAATAAGCGGTTTAAAATTCACAACCCAATAAGAAATCAGTATTGTGACCTATTTCCCCCTCAGCTTGGCTCCTTTTCTCACCTACCACAAAAAAAAAACTTTTTCCCCAGTAGATATTAATTGTACCTAATCAGGTTGCATAACCATGATTTAGACGTAACAAATAGTTGTTTTTTTAACCCAGCTTGAGCTCATAAACTGGATTAACAAAGCAGAGTTGGAAACAAGTTATTTTTCTGCTCTGAGATCAGGCTGAGCACAGCTGAGAGTGGCCACCGCTGAAAGGCATCGCCTCACATCTTATGTTTGCGTGTCTCGTTCATGGTCTTTGCATGGTTTTTAGGATCATCTGAGTGACGAAAGATCACTGTTGTGTCTTCAGGGAAAGAGGACTAATTTGCGCAAGCTTGGTTCTGAACGCATCGATCACAAAATGAGGGTGAAGTTCAACCCACTGGCACTGCTGCTGGACTCGTCACTGGAAGGAGAGTTCGACCTGGTCCAGAGGATCATTTATGAAGTAAGTGCTTTCATTTGAAACTACTTTTTGCTTCATCGATTCTTTATTTTTTTGTTCTCCTAATCTTTTCTAGTCTCACAGATGTGTAGATTATCTCAAACTTTGGCCGAGCATGTCTCACTTGTGCTCACGTCGTTCCTTCACTGCAGGTGGAGGATCCCAGTCAGCCCAACGATGAAGGCATCACTGCTCTGCACAACGCCGTGTGTGCCGGACACACAGAGATAGTCAAGTTTCTGGTTCAGTTTGGCGTCAACGTTAACGCTGCTGACAGTGACGGCTGGTAAGTAAAGGTGGTTCGTTTACAATTATTTGCTCTGTTTGTTTTGGTTATAGCTTGGATGTACTTTATATGTTCTGTCTGGAACAGGACCCTCTTTTAAATGAGTCCCCGTGGTTCACTGAGGCTAACCTGTATAAATAAAGGCTGAATGAATGAATGAATCTAAAAGAAATTCTGCATTAAAGCTCGTTCTGACAATCATAAACATCTCATAGTATCAAGTCACTTTTCTCTGAATCTATTTTTCATTTCAGTATCCCTGAAGTCCTGTTTTGTGCACCAGTAGCTTGTGTCATTTTTATATTTGTTCCTTTTTTTCCCTCTTTGTTTAATTTGATTTTGTTCCTTCTCCGATCAGGACACCTCTTCACTGCGCTGCATCCTGCAACAACGTGCAAGTGTGCAAGTTTTTGGTGGAGTCTGGTGCGGCAGTGTTCGCCATGACTTACAGCGACATGCAGACAGCAGCTGATAAATGTGAAGAAATGGAGGAGGGTTACACCCAATGCTCCCAGTTCCTTTATGGTCAGTAAAAGATGCTTTTCTAATGTTTCATCTTGGTCTTCGTCTTTATTCTTTTATTTTTTATGCAAGCAATCACTAAAGTTAAAGAGTGCTGAAATTATGGTTTTTATACGTTTCTCAGGAGTTCAAGAGAAGATGGGTATTATGAACAGAGGCGTGGTCTACGCTCTGTGGGACTACCCTGGTGAAAACCAAGACGAGCTCTCCTTCCTCGAGGGAGACTGCATGACCATCGTCCGCAGAGAAGATGAAGATGAGATTGATTGGTGGTGGGCACGTCTGGGCGACACTGAGGGCTACATTCCCCGTAACCTCCTCGGGGTGAGTTCACAAGCCTCAGTGAAAACTCTTTGCAACCAGTGCATTTTTCAGGTTTTTGACATTTCTTCATGTCTTTAACAGCTCTACCCCAGAATCAAACCAAGGCAAAGGACACTGGCTTAAAACACAGATCTCTTCACATTTCCTGCCTGGCAGAACTCTACAGAACACATACACACACACACAGGCTTTAAAAGACTGGGAGCGAAAAGGACTCTGCCAAAATGAAGAAGCAAGGACAAACCAATATGAAGGATCAACCATTTCTGGCACTTTCTTTTATCTACCACAGAGGAATTTCTTCCTCACTCGTTTTTCTAGCACCCTCTGGGTCAGTCGGACACTAAACTTATTTTTCCTGTACTTATTTTTGTAACTGTAATCCAAAACTTGCATCTGAAATGACCGAAACATGAAAACTGGGTGCGAAAATGGAACAGGCAGTATTTTTTTCTGTCAATAGGAAATCATTTTTCTACACGTTTGAGCAGCTCTTGCTTGGTGTGCTGGTTATTTTCTAACAAATATGACAACGCATTAGGTCAGTGAGTAGACGACAATGGTAAATGTAAAAAGAATACACTGTTACTGTGACAATCTTCAGCAGCTCATTTGTCGGTTTTATTCAACACTGCTTCTGGTAAACGTGTTGAAAATGTAACGACTTGTGGAGAAATTAGAGATCAGGTTTTAGTTGTTTTGTTGCAGCTTAATCTGTGGTAAATAATGCCCAGTGAACTGGGCAGCTTTCCTGCACTGGTACGAGGTTGAGATGCCATGTGTTTGTGTATTTCTACCACTGTAAACCGGTAAAAACTTCAACGTAGTACTATGATACTGTCATGACAACTGGTTTTCAAACTCTTAAAGAGACAGTTTTACTAAAAAAGGACAGTATGTTTTATTTTATTACAATCATTCCATGATAGTATAAAAATGCGAGAGGCCGGGGCTAATCCGTGAAGCCTTGACTTCTCATAATCATTTAAAGGTTACACATTTTTCAACTTATTTGTCTTAGTCAAATCTATAGCACATATTAAAGGTAAAAATGATAAATCTTGTAGCTTTTCACGTGTCTCAATACAGATGTATTTATTTTTGTTACTCTATCTTTAGCTCTTTTGTCACAAGTATAAACGTGTACTGTAGTTAAAACATTTACAATAAAATACTTTGTACTAAACTTGTCTGTTTTTATTACCAAGCCCATATAAGTTTGTATCTACTTTTATCACCCTCCCAAACTTTCTACTGAGGAACTCCACGGACTTTTCAGAGGAGCCCAGCTGAATAAACATTCTGTCATCCAGTGTTGTTTTTGACTGCCATTTTGATTTTAGTTTTAGTCTTAAGTCTTTTAGACAAAAATACTTCTTCGTTTTAGTTATTTCTATATTTAATGGTTTTAGTCCAGCTTTAGTCGACAAAAACTTAAAAATTTTGTCTAGTTTTAGTCTTTAAAATAAAAGGAAAACATATTTGTCTTTACAAATTAATTTGAGTAATTTGTTTTAATAGT
>JARVGS010000001.1:44996308-45008819 GCA_031762315.1 Hypsolebias antenori | reverse complement strand
AAAACAAAAAATGCCAAATCTTCGTGCGACTAGTTCGCTGTGGTGACCCCTGATGAAGGGAGAAGCCGAAAAAAGAAAAAAAAAATAATATATATATATATATATATATATATATACTGTATATATATATACTGTATATATATATATATAAGTACGAAGTGTAAGTATAAGTATACTAGTAGAAGTATAAGTGAAAAACTGGACACATATGGGGCTGGAGAGTATACAAGCATTGTATTTCTGCATGAATATAGCCTAAAAATCAGATTTTTGCCCAAAAACGGAAGGGAAAAAAAAAAAGGCAAATTAAGCTACATGTTGCTTTTAGAAACAAAAATGTTAATTTATGGTAAAAATATTTTAATCTGAGGGTAGCTTAAGAGACAAGGCTTTCTAAGGAGAATATAGCTGCTGTTTGTTGCAGATCACCTAAACGTTTAGAAGTCTATTGGAAAATAGACTAGATAAATTATAGAACTGCATTGGCTTTCCAAACTATAAAAGCACCACTATAACGTGTTGACTCATTTAAGTACTTCACCTTAAACCAATTATACGCAATACTTTAATTTTGTTTTTCACCCTTCTCTCACACAGAAATAAGGCACAGTGCACGATAAATTCTCTTCTACCTTGCATCAAGTTTGACCTTTGCCACCAGCTTTCTTCGTCACTCACTGATGTGATTTTTTTCAGTTTCTTCTCATGGCCGCATGAGCTTTGTCCGCAGCATGGTGTAATTAAGCCTCTAAAGTGGCGGATTGCTTCAGAGTACATGTACTTCTGCCAAAAAAAAAAAGGCAACAAAAATACTGAGCAGCAATTTGGGATAATCTCCCCAGACATCCTCCAAAGCCAACCTATCAGTTTTGACATTATACAGGAGTTTAATCTGGGCATAAATCTATAAATCTCATAACACAAGCTGGGATAATCTCTTTCTGGCTGTTTTTTTCAGGGGCTGAAAAAGTGCAGACTGCTGTCAGACGCTCAGAGGTCAAAGCGAGTCATGTGTTGAAGAGTGGCACTCCCTCACCAGAGCCATGCATATGAATCACATAATCTTGTCATAAACCTCCTTTAAAAAAATAACTCACTATAGTTTCTGTCAGTTGAGCTCATGTGCAACATATGCATTTAGTAACATGTTTTCTAATAATTCTATAAAAGTCATATACTTGGAACATCTGGACTTCGTGGCAAAGAACAATACATCTAATTATCTTCATGTAGTCCACATTTCCTCTCCTGTGGTTTGGTCACACAAAAGTTGCAGATTTTGTTCAAGTCCCAGAAGAAATCCAGCTGTGAGGCACGCATGGTTCATATGGGACTGGTGGGGGAGAGAGAAACCTTTGGGACCTTGACCACAAAAACCATGGGGTCCTTGACCTTGTTGCTGAAGGAGCGGCGAATGACATCCACAGCATGTTGATGACTGACTCCCTGCAGACTCTCGCCGTCCACGGACAACAGCTCAAAGCCAGCCTGCAGACGGAAAGCAACGCAAAGATGTAAATTAAACTTTTTTTAAAAAAGTATTTAATGGTAATCTGCTGTGATTAGAGAACTGGGGGGTTTCCTCTAATGTGTGCTGGCATGAGTGCATATATAAAGGTCAGAGAACATACGAGACACCTGCACAGGCACACATGCAGAGCTTTCTGTTTCCTGCAGGATCTGAGCAAACGATCTCAAATCTTTGGAGCCCCGATGAGAGGAACTTCCTCTGATGTCATCAGCGCTTTTGTCGAGGATGCACCTGCCTCGTGCGCTCAGTATCAGTCAAGGTTAGCAACGCATGAACACAAGTTATTGTATCTCCAGCAATCTGGTCTTTTGTCCTCTTCCTTTTTCCTTTCCAGTTATTGCATACAATCATTTCCCCTCATTCTTCACCTGCATGTTCGATCAAGATGTGGTTCATTCCCAACAAAGATCATGATCTAAGCTTAGAATGAAAAGAATAATTAATTAAACAAAAAAAACAAGTTTGCTTACAAGTATTATTTAGTGCAGGAAAAACAATTGTGTGAGACGTCTATCTGTTGTTTGCAGCACAGTTTTATCTGCTTCTTTTAAAAATAATGTACAAACATTACAGTTTTAGTTGCCCAGATCTATTTGTGCCCCCATAGCCCTACAACTTGCACTAATCTGAAGAATAAAAAGCTCTTCTTATGCTCCAAGTTTGACCAAAACATAGAACCATAATGGATATGAACTGTTCAACACTAGTTTAGCTGGAAACAATGCAGAAGTTTTCACCGTTAGACACCTATATGGAGAATGACTCACTCGTGTCCAGTTTTCCATCTGTGAAAGCTTTTGACAGGGACTCATGGAAAGGGATGACTGCACACACACACACATACACACATATAATCAGAAGCTAAGAGCCTAAGGAGGCAGGAGTCGTGTTGACGCTGCTCCGGCCGGGCTGTCCGCCTGCAGAGCAGCAGCAGACAGAGCTGACCACAGATCTGATACGAGTGAGCTGACATGTCTAGTTGTGAGGTGTGAGGCTGAAACATCAGATAACAGCAGCACGCCAGCAAGTAGACAAATATGTGTCAGAGCCAAGAAGCCAGCGACCTCTCTGCTAGTAGAAAAGACTAAAATGAGATGTATTAGAAGTAAACATGCACACTTCTTTGTGTGTTTCTTTAACGGGCAGCAGTCTCTTTGATAATTAGCCTCTAATGAATGACTGGGTGTATCATGTGTTTAAAAAGAAACAGGCCGCAGTCATCAGCAACTATTAAGCAACTGTGCAGGCAATATATTACCAATACATTAGCAGCGCAGCGTCCTTGTACCTTATTAATAATGGAGCTGATGCGAAACCTGAGACGGCGCTCTCTGCTCGTCTTCTCCTCACCCCTCGGTGCACAGCTTCAGCATCTCCTGAGACGTGCGCTCACAGAATCAACTCATATCCACGAGGCAGAGATCACCTGACAGCTACACACCTGAACTGACACGAGCCACTGACGAGCTTCAAATCAGTCCCTTCTCTATGTTTATGTTAGAAATATGAAACTATATTATCTATTCTCATCTAAACTAAAGCCATGCCAGGATATTTTTATAAAGGGGGGGTCTGGGGGGCGTTGAATGCTCACCTTCAGAGCTTCATTTGTTGAAGCCGCTCCACCTGGGAAGATTTTTTCTATCTTTATCACAGGCTGGATTTTAGACTCAATCCCTCCAGAGATGCTTATACCTGTAAAGAACAAACAGAAATATATTACTAAATTAATACATAGTTTTAAATTGCTTGCATTTGTACAAATTAGTAAATAGGCTCTGGACACAAGCAGGACGTCGTGTTTTGGCTCAAGCCTTGTTTAGGTCGTATTTATGCGATAAATTAGGATTTTCTTGTGTTTATGATGAGCTGCCCTCACACATCTGAGTTAGTCACCAAGATCTGCAGAGTTCTGTACTTTTACTTTATACTGTAAATCTGTGGTAAATCTTCTGAGCCATAAAAGACCAGTGGCACAGGCTCATCACCCCATTAAAGTGTGCAGACTTTGTTAGTAACATTGTTCAAGAAGAGCTTAGTGGCAACACAAACAACCTCAGCAGCTAAAATACTACTTGTATTAATTTATGACTATTTGATTTATTGTTTGAAACCATAATGGTAATAATATTTTACATATAATTTGGTTTCTGGACATTAACTGTGGACGTTCAGCTTGGTTAATGACCCCACAGGGACTTTGGAAACCACTGCTGTACTTCGCTATAAAACCCATGAAGCCAGAGGAAACAAATACTTGATACAATAATCTCACATACATAAAGACCTGAATGTTTTAGTATCTTGCTGTTAAACTCAGACCTACAGCAGCTAACAGTATAATCACTCAGGATGTGATTAAACTTGTTGTTCAGTTATATCGTTAAGAACTTGTACATAAATGCATCGTTTAGCTCAAACATTAAAATGTTTCTAATGCGTCCATTCGCTTACATTGCTAAATTTAGAAACATTTAGTCTCAGACTGATGCAGAACAACTAGATACTTTTATTTTTATTTCAAAATTAAATGCTTTTGCCAGCTAACAGTCAGTCTCAAAACACAATTAAAAAAAAAACAGGGATTTAACAGGAAAGATTATATTTCGTTCATTTCACCATCATCTCCTCTGTTCAGAATAAAGCTTCAAACTTTTCTCCTTTCACTGAAAGCCTTAAATAACTAAAGGTTTCGTCATATCTTAGAGACCTCTTAGTGAAGTATTACCTCAACAAAGCACTCTGCTCTCAGGCTGTGGGTTTACTTGTGCTTTCTAGAGTTTCTAAAAGTAGAATGGGGCCAGAACCTGCAGCTATCAGAATTATCTTCTGTTTCTTCTGCAGACACGCTCTCTAACTTTAAGATCAAGCTTAAACTTTTTCATTTAAACAAAAACTTTGGTACATCAGGTACAGATGAGCCTAAACCACTGCTTAGTGTGCGTCTGTGTGTGGGGTGGGGGGGTTTCTGGATAAACTGCTCGTTTGTCTACATTTCTGTTTTAGTTGTGATGATAACTGCACGGCTGTGTTGTAGTACTCGAGACCGGTCTCGAGACCAAGACCGGTCATGAGACCACTTTTTTGATGGTCTCGGTCTCGGACATTGAAGACTCTGGATTTTATTTCAAGACCAGTCAAGACCACAACCGTGGAAATATCACTAAACTGTCAGAATATTGTCCAGTTTATTTATCCAGTGTACGCAGTAACTGGAAGCGAGGGGGGCGGCTGTCTGCTGTAAAGCAGTCATTCAGAACCAGTCATGGCTGCACGTCAGAATAGATTTGCTAGCAATAAGCAGTCTGAACACTACTTAATTAGTTGATAAATAGCTTTTTTCGCATTCAAATTGTTTCTGAACTGTTCATGCTATCCCGGAGCTTCAATTCTCTACCGTGGTAAAGTTAGTTTTGCATTGGACG
This sequence comes from Hypsolebias antenori, assembly GCA_031762315.1. Taxonomy (NCBI): domain Eukaryota; kingdom Metazoa; phylum Chordata; class Actinopteri; order Cyprinodontiformes; family Rivulidae; genus Hypsolebias; species Hypsolebias antenori. The sequence goes on along the minus strand of JARVGS010000001.1, from coordinate 45,003,863 downwards.
TCGGACATTTGAGCTCCGTGGCCTCAGCGGTGTGTTCCTCTCGTTCGATCCCAAGCAGGCAGTCTGATTTCAGTCAGCTGCGCTCAGCGAGATGTACCGGTAATGGTTCGCTCAGGGACCGTCAACAAATTACCGAACCAAACACTCTTCAGAAACAAGAACTTCATGTCTTTTACATCATTTGACCCACTGACACAAAACTAATGTTAAACTAATCTTAGACCTGACACACAAGACACCATCATTTATTTCTCATTTTAAATCATTTTCTTACATTAAAAAAAAATAAAAAAACAAGATTTTTGAACAAATACTGTAAGTTATGTAAAATTAGAAAATGCTTTAAAATGAGAAATAAATGAGGGTGCATCGTCTGTCAGGTCTAGTAGAGTAGTTTAGCATCAGTTTTGCGTCAGTGGGTCACATGACGTGCAAAAACTACTGAATGTCTTATTTCTTTGTTATGAAGCTTTGACATTTTATAAAAACTGACACATTCATTCAAAAGCAAACTTAAATTTGCAGTATGTAACTTCAATAAAAAAAAAATTTATATAAAAGTTACACATGTTTTCAACATATTTGTTAAAACTGTCTCTATGTCGTGACAGTACATTATAAGACAATCTGTGAAAAGATTGAGCTCCAAGACTTGAGGTCTTGGTCTCAACTTGGTCTCGGACCCTAAAAGTCTTAGTCTTGGTCTTGGTACACCCTGGTCTTGACGGTCTCGGTTTAGGCGGTCTTACAACACTGCTGCACGGGCACACGTTTTCATACTTTTATAATCAATTTACATGCAGCTGCAGCTATTTTGCTCCTTTTATTTGAATGATTATTTATTCGCTGTCATAATGTTGCAAGTTAAGCAGGAAACTAACCCAGCAGCCTGTGCCCTGTAGGTTTCTTTAGTTATAGTAAGTGATTTTAGTATGAAACTTCTGTTTTCCTTTAGTTTTGTTTTAATCGTGTCATTTAAGATAATTTGTTTATAGTTGTTTTGTCTTCATTTGTCTTCCAGTTTAGCGTCTCATATAGCTCTGCTGGTGACGTCACAGAGGTTCATATTCTACCTACAAGCGTGCCAAACATGTTCCCAGGTCAAAAGGTCATTTAAACTTTGTCACTATGATGATATTTCAATGAATGCAGTTACTTGTGTTTACCCAGTGAATGCTTGGCCTTGGAGATGCTCAGAGTAGTGACTTCATATGCGTCAGGTGGTCGAGTTTCTCTCCTGTTGACTTTCTGATCACTCTGAGGAAGACGGTTTACCTGCTGACCACTCGTTCTGCCTGTGGAGGGGCTCCTCTCCCTCTGGGGGTGAAAAACATCTGCCAGAGGGGTTCTCCCTCTGCGCTGCGAGGGAACCCGCACACTGACCTCAGTGTAGCCCTCCTGCCTGGTTTGTCGGCCATAAACGCTGTCGGGACTCCCCTCCCTCCTCCCTCTCCCATGGCCATTCCTCACAGGTGACCTCCCACGTTCATGAAGGGCGTCTCCACGGTCAGACACGGACAGCAAGGAGACTTCGTCGTGCCGCGGCGTCCCGTTCTCCCTTCTGTTCGGGGAGAGGTGATGCTGGTGCCCACGCTGGGCGCTGTGTGGTGACTCTGTCAGGAGGAAAGCGTGGGAGGGCGAGCGTGAGCGAGAAGTGAAGGATGTATAGTTGTCCACAGGTACATCCAGCAGGGGGGTGAAGGCACGAGACGGTGGCAGGTGGCCTGACTGCTGGCCGGCCAAACGAAGTCTGTCAAGCTCATCGATCAGCTGACGCTCCTGCAGAGTGTTGCTGACCGGCTGAAGGTAAAAGCCCCCCCTGTAGTCTGAACAAACAGAGTTAAAGTCACATTCAGGAAGTTTTTCATCTCCTGGTGACTTATTGGATATTCAGTTTATTTACATACTGAGGTGTGCACGTTTTCTTTCTACCAAAGAGCATGTATGCACAAAAACAATATAACATTCTGCATGAATTAGATTCATTTAAACTATATTTGGCTGGACACAAATTTAAACTACTCCATGCAAAGGGCCTTCTTTCTCCATCCATCCTTCCATCCAACCATTATCTTTACCCACTTTTTACTTTTCAGGTCATGGGGGGTCACTGATGCCCATAATCAACCTAAACAGTGCGAGAAGCGGGGGACACTCTGGACAGGTCTCCAGTCCATCACAGGGACACACAGAGACAAACAGTCACTCTCTCGCTCACACCCAGGGACAATTTACTTATCAATCAGTCCAACGTGCATGTTTCTGGTTTGTGGGAGGAAACCGAAGTACCCAGAGAAAACCCGCGCATGCACGGAGAGAACATGCAAACTCCACCCAGAAAGGCCCCCGGACCGGGATTTGAACCAGAGACCTGCTCACTGAGAGGCAGCAGCTCTACCAACTGCTGCACCGTGTAGTTTCACTCAAGACACATTTCATTTTACTTTGTTTTTTGAAGTACAGTCCCTCGCTGCATTGCAGTTTGACTTTCATGTACTCACTCTGTCATGTTTTGTGTACATACAGTACTGTACATAACATTTAAAAAGAAAAAATGAAATAAAAAAATTAAACTGTGCCATCATTTTGTAGTTTTCTTTCTTTAAGCCTATGCTGTTTTTGCCAGTCTAAAGAACTATGTTACCCAGAAGCCATCAGTTCACTTCCCAGAAGTCAACACTGTTTTCAACTGCTGCTTTGTGCAAATGGAGGGAAAGTTTTTTAAAGTAAAGTCACAAGTTCTGTAAGGATAAGCTCACAGGACTGTGAGGAAAGTCCCAAATAATTTTGAAGCTGAATTATGTTTAATAATTGTACAGAGTTATTCACTTATCACGGGGCTTTAGGGTTCAATTACCCCACAATAAACAAGGGACAACTGGAGTTTCTAACTTGTTCTATTTTGTTTTGTTTTGTTTTGTTGTTGTCATTTTATATTTAAGACATCTTTCCGATATTACATCAATTTAACTGAAATATGAGATAAAAAATTGTTTCATTGAATATTTTTTCCCACTTACATAAGAAATAATGTAAATTTATTTACAAGTTTATCTTCTTACATTATATAGAAATTTTACTCTTGAGTGCTGTTTAGTGACTGAATAACAACTTGACTCACGTAACACTGAGAGTTTGAAGACATCACTCCAGTCTGTCCACTGGTAACCACTTCTACCACGACATCTGTATCCTCCACTGTCAGACTCAGTAACTCTGTTGATCCTGTATTCACTGGATGTTGGAGAGTTTCTGTTGGTTGGACTCCATTCATACGTCCACTGAGTTCCTCCTCCTCTCTGGATGTGACATCTGAGAGTGACTGTTTCACCTCTGAAGATCTGAGACCAGCTGTGTTCCAGGATCACACTGGGTTTAATGGAAACTGTTCACATAAAAATAATTACTTTGACTCTGACTGAAACAATAACTGAATTAAAATGACTAACTGCTATTTTTAATAATTAACATCTAAAGTAAAATGTGGTCTCAAAACAGAGAAGATTTGCTTTGAATAAAGGAGACAAATACTAACATCAACATATAAAATAACAACATGATGTTTGTTTAGTTTCTGACATCAAGTTTGATTTATTAAACAGTTGTTAGGTGACAATGTAAGAAGACAGATATAATTAATAATTACACAGTTTTATCAAACAGACAGATGTTTCATGTTTCAGACGAGTAAATTATTTCACTTCAGAATAAATTGAACTCACCAGTTTTATAAATGGTGACTTCAGAGCTGGTCTGTGTGTAGTAAACTGGATCTCCTCTTCCTCCTCTGCAGCTGTACAGACCTCCCTCTGTCACTCTGTCTGGTTTATTGTAGTTTATGGACTGAGAAGATTCTGACTCCCGTCTGAACCAGACAAAGCTCCAACCATCAGATGTGTCCACAGAGCAGCTCAGTCTAACACTGCCGCCTGCTGGAATGATGCTTCTGTCTGAAGTCACTGTGGCTCTGGGTTTATCTGCTGCCGAGTTTAGAGAGATATAAAACGTAAAATTTTACAATATAACAAAGTTAAGTCAGGTCCTCTGGATGGATAAAAATGTAAATAAACAATTAAAAACTTGTTCAAACATTTCATCTTTTATCCAAAGTCTTTGTCAGAAGATTTTTATGGACATGACGCAGCAAGGAACTCGGTGTCCCTTGACGGACGTGGGTTACCGGAGTCCCACCCTGGAGCCAGACCTGAGGGAGGGGCTCGTCGGCGAGCGCCTGGTGACTGGGTCTCTACCCATGTCAGGCTCAGCCCGAAGGAGCAGCATGGGTTTTCCTTCCTGTGGACTCACCACCTGCAGGAAGGGCCATAAAAGTTGAGTGTGTGATGCCATGGGCAGTGGCCAAAGGCAGTGACCGAAGGCGGGGATCTTGGTGCTCTGACCCTGGCTTACCAAAGCTGGCTCTTGGGATATGGAACATGACCTTTTTAGGGTAGAGAAGGAGCCTGAGATTGTGCGTGAGGTTGAGAGGTACAGACTAGATGTAGTTGGACTCACCTCAATGCACAGCATGGGCTCTGGAACTGATTTCCCTGAGAGGGGCTGGACCTTATTCCACTCTGGAGTTGCCCATGGGGAGAGGCATCAAGGTGGTGTGGATCTACTTGTAAACCCCCAACTTGGTGCCTGTGTTTTGGAGTTTTCTCCGGTAGATGAGAGGGTGGCTTCCCTTCTCCTTTGGATGGGGGGATGGACTCTGACTGTTGTCTGTGCCTATGTACCAAACAGCCGTTCAGAGTATCCGGCCTTCTTGGAGTCCTTGGCAGGGGATGCTGGAAGGTGCACCAGCTGGGGACTCCTTTATTCTGTTGGGGGACTTCAACACCCATGTGGGTAATGACAGTGTGACCTAGGAGGAAATTCCTCTCTGATCTGAACCTGAGCGGTGTTCTGTTGTTGGACTTCTGTGCTAATCATAGTTTGTCCATCACAAACACCATGTTCAAACATAAGGGTGTCCATAAGTGCACTTGGCACCAGGACACCCTAGGTCGTAGATAGATGATAGACTTCATAGTCGGGTCATCTGGTTTGTGGCTGTTTGTTTTGGACACTCAGGTGAAGAGAGGAGCTGAGCTGTCAACTGATCACCTCCTGGTAGTAAGTTGGATCAGATGGCGGGGGAAGATGCCAGACAGACCCAGTAGACCCAAACGTGTAGTAAGTGTTTGCTGGGAATGCCTGGCAGAAGAACCCTTCAGACAGATCTTCAACTTGCACTTCTGGGAGAGTTTTAACCACATCCCAGCTGAGTTGGGGGACATTGAGTCTGAGTGGGCCATGTTCCACACCTCACTTGTTGAGGTAGCTGCCTTGAGCTGTGGCCGCAAGGTTGTCTGTGCTTCTGGCGGTGGCCATCCACAAACTCAGTGTTGGACACCCCAGGTTAGGGAGGCTGTCAAGCTGAAGAAGGAGTCCTATCGGGCCTTGTTGGCCAGTTGGACTCTGGAGGCAGCTGAGGAGTACAGGCAAAAGCTCAGATGTGGGAGGGGTTTGGTGAGACCTTGGATAACGACTCTCAGTCAACTCCGAGGAGATTCTGGCAAACCATTAGATGGCTGAGGAGGGGAAAGCAGCACTTTACTAACACTGTATTCAGTGAAGGTAGGCTGCTGTTAACCTCAACCAGTGATGTCGTCGGGAGGTGGAAGGAATACTTCTTGGACCTTCTCAATCCCACCAGCCCATCTTCCATGGAGGAAGCCAAGTCGGGGGACTTTGGGGTTGATTCATCCATAACTGTAGCTGAGGTCACTGAGGTAGTTAAAAAGCTCAGAGATGGCAGGGCTCAGGGAGTGGTTGAGATTCACCCTGATTTCTTTAAAGCACTGGATGTTGTAGGGCTGCCTTGGTTGACACGCCTTTGCAACATTACATGGACATCGGGGGCAGTGCCTCTGGATTAGCAGACTCAGGTGGTGATTCTCCTCTTCAAAAGGGGGGACCGGAGGGTGTGCTCCAATTATTGGGGCATCACTCTCCTCAGACTCCCTGGTAAGGTCTATTCCGGGGTACTGGAGAAGCGAGCCCGATCGTTGGTCGAACCTCAGATGCAGGAGGAACAATGTGGGTTCCGTCCTGGCCTTGGAGCACTGGACCAGCTCTTTACCCTCACTAGGATCCTTGAGGATTCATGGGAGTTTGCCCATCCTGTCTACATGTGTTTTGCGGATTTGGAAAAGACATTCAACCGTGTTCCTCAGGGTACACTGTGGGGGGCGCTCCGTGAGTATGGAATTGGAGGCCTGTTGCCACGGGCTGTTCAATCCCTATACAAGCAGTGCAAGCAGCAGTAAGTCTGACCTCTTCAGGGTGGGAGTTGGACTCCGCCAGGGCAGCCCCTTGTCACAGATTCTGTTCATAACTTTTGTGGACAGAATTTCTCAGTTCAGCCAGTTGGTGGAGTGTTTCGGTTTGGTGGCCTCAGGATTCCATCGCTGCTCTTTGCAGATGATGTGGTTCTCTTGGCGTCATCATGCCATGATCTTCAGCTCTCACTGGAGTGGTTTGCAGCCGAGTGTGAAGCGGCTGGGATGAGAATCAGCACCTCCAAATCTGATGCCATGGCCCTCAACCGGAAAAGGGTGGATTGCTCTCTCCAGATCGAGGGTGAGGTTCTGCCTCAAGTGGAGGAGTTCAAGTATCTCAGTGTCTTGTTCACGAGTGAGGGAAAAATGGAACGTGAGATTGACAGACGGATTGGTACAGCATCTGCAGTATTGCAGACTTTGTACTGGTCCATTATGGTGAAGAGAGAGCTGAGCTGTAAGACAACTCTCTGTTTACCGGTCAGTCTACGTTCCTACCCTCACCTATGGTCACGAGCTCTAGGTAGTGACCGAAAGAATGAGATCACGGCTGCAGGTGGTTGAAATGAGTTTCCTCCGCAGGGTAGCTGGAATCTCCCTTAGAGATAGGGTGAAAATTTTGGTTATCTGGGAGCGACTCGAAGTAGAACCGCTGCTCCTCCACATCGAGAGGAGCCAGTTGAGGTGGTTCGAACATCTGGTAAGGATGCCCCATGGACGCCTCCCTAGGGAGGTGCTTTGGTCATGTCCAACTGGGAGGAGACCCCAGGGAAGAGACTACAGTATGTCTCTCGGTTGGCCTGGGAACGCCTTAGAATCCTCCCAGAAGAGCTGGAAGAGGTGACTGTGGAAAGAGATGTCTGGGCTTCCCAGCTCAAGCTGCTGCCCCCTCGATCCGACTTTGGAACAAAGGGAAGATAATGGATGGATGGACTTTGTCAGTTTGAGGAGAAATTCCACATAAGACAGGCTCTAGAGCAATGTGGACATCCTAACTGGACCTTCCTGAAAGCAGAGAAGAAACCCAAGCAGGACTCCAGCCAGACATCAGGTGAAAAGGAGGAACCCAGACCCAGACCATTGATCATTCCGTATGTTGCAGGCAGTTCAGAGAAACGGAGACATTCATTTTCTAAACACAATGTCCCAGTAGCCTTTAAACCCCAAAATACATTACGGCAAAGACTGGTTCATCCCAAAGATCCAGTCCCCCGGCACAAACAGAGCAATAT
>JARVGS010000001.1:44960287-44976983 GCA_031762315.1 Hypsolebias antenori | reverse complement strand
TATATGCCACCTAAATTTTTCGTGGTCTTGGCTGTTATTGATCCAGGTTATCTGAAGTTTGATGCTAATAATTCATAGGTTGGAGATAAGCAGCCTAACAGACAACCCAACAAAAACATTTATCCGAAAACGGTCAATTACAGGCTGGAAAATTATTTTTAAAAGGAGACAAACTCCCAAGAAAAACCCTTGAAAGCTCTTATAAAACTCTAAAAAAAAAAGAAAAACAACTATTGATCAAGATCACTTTGAGGGATTAAAATAAAGTAGCTGCTTGGATGGAAACAAAAGAATTTAGGGGTGATTTTAATGTTTTTAGCACTTCTAAAACCTCACCGTCAACATCTGCGTTGATAAGGATGACTCTGCCCATTGGTGAGGAGGACCTGCGTCTGTAGCGCTGCTGTTTCTTCAGCATGTAGCGCGTGGTGCTTTGGGAACCCCCACCCTGCCCTCCGTTGTTGACATGGGGGGGCCCGCCTCCATTTGTCATGTTTCTCCAGGAAGGAGGGTGAAAAGAGTCAGCCATGATGAAAGTCTGGAAGCACTTCCCTCAGTCATCCAGGCGCAGGTTTGTCTGGGTTCACCTGTCAGGATGGAGGAGGTGCAGCTGGGCTGATCAAATGGCGTTTATTGGACCTGCTGGACCAAACTGGTTTCCACTGGTGCACGTGGTTTATAGAGTTATTATTAGCAACACTAATCTGCACTGAAATTGCTTGCAAACCACCAGAAGATGGCAAAAATGAGTCCTTCATGACCAAAACGTAGACTTTCAGATCGATCCCTGACATCTGTAGGTAAAAGAAGTCGACACGATCCCTTCATTTTCTTTGAAAGTTAAACCATCTCATCACAGCCTTATCTGCAAGAGCTCCATCTGAGAAGCTGCAGCTGTATGTAGTCGAGCTGGCAGAGCATGTCGGTTCCTCTGGGGTCATGTTTAATTAAATGGATATCAGCTGTGAAAAGAAAAAGAAAATGCTGTGATCAGAAGCCACAGATGTTACAAATGAGATGTAAGAATTTACTAACTGTTGTAGTTTCTGGGCCCAAAACCTGAGATCTTAAACAAAACTAAAGAAATGAAATTTTCTGTGAAAACGTGGTGTGAACACCATGCGCTGAATGATGGCTAAAGGTTGCTGACCATGAATTTAGCAACAGAATTGATAAATAAAGATGTCTGAATCTGAAGCTGAAGAACTAAAACCAAGTTGCTAAAGCTAAACAAATAAACTAAATGCTATCTAAAAGTCCAAAGTACAAAAGTGTTAAGTAAATGTAGCAAAACATTAGCTAAACGCTTATAGTAGCAAAATGCTAAAAACACTAAATTTCTTGAAAAACGTAGCAAAATTTTAACAAAAACCTAAAATCAGCCAAAAGTTATATGAAAGCTAAAAGTAACGACTGGATATAATTGGTAAAACACAAGCTCAAAGCTTAAAGTAGCAAAAGGCTATCTAAAAGCAAAATAGCTAAATATTAGCTAAAAGTAGCTAAATACTAGCTGAAAACACAAAATAACAAAACACAAGTTAATAAAAAGTTGAAAAGGCTAGCTAAAGTAACAAAATGCTAGCTTAAAACGTAAGGTATCAAAATAAGAAAAAGCAGCAAAACATTTGCTAAAAGTTCAATTAACAAAAGATCAATTGAACTCGAAACATGTCAAAAGGCCAGCTTAAAGCTAAATGTGGCTAAATGAAGAGCAGAAAAGATTAGTTTAAAGCTAAACGTAACAAAAAGCTATATAGGAAGGTAGCTAAAAGCATCAAAAGACAAGCTAGATGTTAAAGTAGCGAAACTGTAACTAAAAGTAGCACAAGGCTAGCCAACAGCTAAAAGTAGCCGAACAGAGCAGAGCTGAACCAGGTTTCTAAGAGAACAGTTTACTTGGAATAAACTGAAAATAACTCAGTATAAGTTTATTTGGGGAAAACATTTGCATTTCAAGTTAAATATTTTGAAAAGTACTGTATAACAATTACAAAAACCAAAAGCTGAAATATCCATCTCCAGGATGAGCTGAAGGTATTGACACATAATTAGAAAAAACGGCACAAATATGTAGAAGTAGCCTAAAGACTGCAAGAAGAGTAAGGAAAAGTAATGATAAAATTCAGCAGGTAAACTGCTGAAACAATCTTAAATGAAAGCAGCATGTAAACATGTAAACTTCATATTTATGAGTTCAGCACCATGGACAGAGACATCACAACAAGCGGCCTAATGTTCTTATTCAATCACCCTCCAAAGTTTGACAACTTGTAAACAAACGGCCAAAACTCCAGCCTCCCATGTCATTAAACTTTAACTTCGGTCTGAGTTTAAACTCTCTGATGCGTACAAAGATACTATTTAAAATAAAAATAGATGTTCAGCAAAAGCATTACCTGTTGGGTCCGTGTCTGGAGCTGCTTACTGCTCCTCCTCTCAGGCGCAACAATGGACTCTTTCCGCGTATTAGAGCCACCTCCTTAGGTGACCATGATTGTCTTAAGAGGTGTAAGCTCTTTATGGAAGCTCCTGCAGCTGGGCAGGGATGATTAAGCAACATACGCTAATTGCATAAACATGATTAATGTATACTATAGCTTGTTCTGTGCAATTCTAGTTAACACTTTTTTTTTTTAGACTTTATTTTCCTCTGAATAAGTACAAGGAGTGCATGGATGAATTACAGCCTCACCTAGTGGCCAATGTTGCAGTATTTAGATCACAATTTAGAACTTTTTGAGGCTTTGTAACAATATTTTTTATTGATGTCAATTAGAGTTCATTATTAGTCTTAAACATTGTATTCTTTCTTTTATTTCTTTATTTTTTTATTTAATTAAAAAAAACTTGGACAAGCCTATATCTGACCATTTATAATTATTTGTAATTGCAAATTGTCGTGACGGTACAGGAAAGTTATTTACTTCCTTTTAAACAATAACACAATTTGTAAACATCCGTTTAAATCTTTGCAAACGATTTGGCTCAAGTTCAAGTTAAAAAAAAGCCCCAAAATGACGTCATATTTTAACCAATCACGCGTCTCCATCTCAATCACACCCATTTAGTTTTCTCACAATAAACCCCGCCCCCCGACGTGCCGCTGCTCGGCGGTGCCTTTGAGTAACATCCGAAACTTCGATTTCTGAACCTTAGCGATTTAATTTATCAATATTGGCAGATTCTTTATTAAATTTTTTATCAGATATTAGTATAAAATGCTTATATTTATTGCCTATTGTGAATAAACGATGCGTTACACGGCAATATCTCTAAACCCCAAGTGCCCATGACTGTTGGTTTTTTTTTTCGAGAAGTATTACGTCTCTTTATTGCGGTAGTAAATGCTGGTATGTTTTTTTTAATAAACGTCTGTGGACATATTGCTAAATCATTGCATGTTTATTTAATTGTCTTGGGTTATTTCCACCAACCATCCCATTGAAGTGTATTTTACGACATTTTCAAGAGTACTTTAATGCATCATAGGTCCACCCGCTGAGAAGAGCTGTGATATTGAGAGGTCATACATTTTCAAAACAACTAAGAAATTATAACAGGTATGTTTTGGTATTGACCTTGCGATTTTATCTGAATATTTTAAACCGCATCCCGGTTAAGCCCACGCTTGCTTCGTCTCAAAATTCCCCCTCAAGCTAACAGGGATGCTAGCATTAGCTGGTTTACACTTTCAGTTCATCTGGCTAGCTAGCCGCTAGCTGGTTGGACATTGTTGCTAAATAATTTGTTTAATTCATAAGCTGTCAACTATTCTGTCTGTCTTTACATTAGAAGCAATGTGAGTTTAATTTCGTTATGAAGTCCTGACATATTATTTCTGTGCTCCAGTGTGAGTTTTGGTGGTACTGTTGGCTAACTTGTTAGCCGGATGGCTACAGAGAAGTGAGAGAAGTGTGACACATCGTGACTCCTCCAGTCCCATCTGTCACTAATATCTTTTTAGTTTCGTGATTGTGACGAGGAAAAAGCTCTTTGTAACTGCTCAACCACGATTGTTTTCATAATTATAGGACACCACACTGTTTGTACCAGATCACAGCTCTGCCCTGTACAAGCTACATTTGCTGCTTGCAGATATTTTTTCTTTATACTGTATTTATCCTGCAGTCACGACTGTCACAAGTCAGTGTGGTACCTGCTTTGATGCATTCAATACTGTATTGATTTTATTATTATTATTATTATTGTTGTTGTTGTGCAGTATGGAAGAAAAACAACATTATGAAACTGTTGGTGGAGGCTCTGTGTGACAGCAGAGGTTTTAATGTGGCAGAGATGTGGGCTTAACTGCACCACCAGGGCTTTTAAGATGATTTATCTGTAAATCAAACTGAAAGAGTATTTAAAAGATTGCCTTCTCATTGGTGGGATTTGTTGTTTTGTTTCTATGTTCGTTGATTAAACGATTCAGCTTCAGATAATAATTGTTGCATGTTTAGTCTCGGTTTTTATTTTCTTGTCTAGACGTAATATCAAACATGTCGTTTCTCTCAGGATCTGACATGTCTAAAGAGTTGTCCCTCAACATAAACATCAAAGAGCCAAGATGGGACCAAGGCACTTTCATGGGGCGAGCCCAGCACTTCTTCATGGTCACAGATCCCAGAAACATCCTGCTGTCTTCTGAGACTTTAGAGGAGGCCAAAGTGATTGTGGAGAGCTACAGGTGATGAAGAACAGAGTCAGAAATTACACTGACTGGCTGTTATGGCTTTAAATGATCAGCTTATTGCACTTTTTTTTTTTTATATTACATTACAAAGACAAAAAGCACAATTTAATTTTTTTTCCTTAGGTTTGCTAAAATTCCCATTTATAAACTCTCAACATTTTCAGAGCTGGGATTGTCAAACCTGGCTTGACCGAAGATGAACTCTGGAGAGCCAAGTACGTTTACGACTCCGCCTTCCACCCCGACACGGGAGAGAAGATGTTTGTGATCGGCCGGATGTCTGCTCAGGTGCCAATGAACATGTCCATCACAGGCTGCATGCTCACCTTCTACAGGTACAACAGAGCTTCAGCACACATTTAAAGCCACACATTGTACAAATAATTTTATTCAAAATGAAATAATCCCATTTTAATAAACAGGTTTTACAGTTTGTTTGACTGCTATGTTGACTGAAATACAGCGTACAGCAGAGTATAAAAATAGTTTAATCCCTACAGAGCTAAAATCCTCTTAAAGATGGAAAAATGTTGCACTAACAGCTAAAAACTGATAACTCAACAACCATCCCCCTATTTAAACACAGCAAGAAAGGGGAAAAAAAAGGTTTTATATTATCAAAAAAAAAAAGCTTGTCAAGAAATGTCATCAAATAAATAAAAAATATATATAAACTGGATAACGACTTAGAGAAAATGTGCACTCGAAATTATAAGAAAATACTGTGTTTATGCAGAAATGCTCAGTTTAAAATTAAGCAGGCTCAACAAAACTTTGTTCTAATAACATTTATAAATGTCACTTTGGCCTAAACCACTTTGGCCTATGTGTCCTTGGACTGTTTGTGAATAGCAAGTTGGCCATCTGGCCTTAAGCATTTAATTGTTGTACATGATTGTTTTGAACGGGTGTGCCCTGTTTGTATGTGCCTGCTTCTGAGATTCCAACAAGAGGTTGGCTTGAAACACAGCAATGAAGGCTAAATGAAACTGGTCCAGACGACATGATTTGCTGACCCACAATCTTTTTTGTTGACATTTATAATTGTTTTCCAAATGTTAAATAATTATAGATTATATTTTTGTTTTTATATTTCCTAATTGTTTTCAAATCATGTGACATTCTCTCAAACATTTATACAATCTTATTTTCAGCAACGTTTCCGTTACAGCTGGTTTTTGACACGTTTCTTCTTGTTACCACTAGAGGGCGCCAAAAACCACAAAAAAAGTCAAGCGTGGAAATAATTCAGCCATGAAAGTTATTCTATCTGTTTAAAAATACAGTATATGAAAGTTATAATTGTCTGATTGATGGAAATGAGCTTAACAATTACCGCTTAATAATATGTAATACTGTCCTGTTGGAGACTTAAATGTAGTTGGATGAATTAATATCATCATAGTAAAATCTGAAATGTAAAGTTTATTGTAGAGAATCCTTTACAAATTATACTACTTGAAGTCTTGGACCCATTAAAATGATTGAATTTCTTTTTCTTCTCTGAGCATTTGTTACAGTTGTCTCTAGTGGTTTATGACTCATTTTTCTCCTTTAGTTTATTTTATTTTTCAAGTGAAAATAACAGTCAAATTGAAATTAGATGTATGACTTGGCTGTTGCACAATATTTCACTTCCTTATATTCAGGAACTTATTACTATGCAGATTATAAACCATCTTGATATAATTTGATTCTGAGTAAAATTTAAACCCATGTGGCGTCTAATCTAACACGACTGCCACTTAAATCTTGATCTACATCTTGTGCACGGAAACGTTTAAAAAAGCAGAGTTCCTGGTAAACCATCGGCCGTTGCAGGCAGTGCTGCTGTGAAATATTAATTGAAAGCGCAGGCGGTGTGTATTCAAATTACAAATGTCAAACTTGTAGAGGGGCATTGTATTGACTTTATGTGCTCTGCTGTAACAGTGTTTATTGTTTGCATGAAACTTTGTTTGCTTCAAATGAACAGATTCATAAAATAAAACCAATAATTGTTGAGTCCCACTTCCTTTGCTGTGCTGTTTTCTTGTTTTTGCAGGACTACTCCAGCAGTCGTGTTCTGGCAGTGGGTCAATCAGTCCTTCAACGCTATCGTGAATTACACCAATCGCAGCGGAGATGCTCCCATCACCGTGAAGTAGGGGGGGACTTCTCACCTCACTTCACCTCTAAGTCATTCGTGTCCCCCCTCTCTTAACTAGTGTCTTTGAGGAGGCTGTGGGAGCTGCTCTCCTCTCCCTCGCTGCGGTATTACGTTCCACCGTTTGGCACGTTTAGCCTCGTGTCGGCATGACCTCGTGCTGACATCTGTTACAAACTCCCTCCGATGTCAGGTCGGCATGCATTTGAGCACAGACTTCATTGTGTTGCAACAGTGCATCAAATGTGTCCAGATATAAGAGCAGGGGAGGGGGGGTTAGCTTCCAAAACATAATTTAACATTTGCTGTACATGTAGTTAGTATTCAATGCAACTTATTATTATATAGTGGTACATTTTCTTTCTACAGTACTGCCTCTCGTGCAGTCTTCAGTGTTATCACGTAAAAGTCATTTTTGATGTGCGACAGTCCTGAAACAGGAAGTTGATGGTTAACGTATGAACCTCACATGTCTCTTTGCAGCCAGCTTGGCGTAGCTTATGTTAGTGCTACTACTGGAGCTGTAGTCACTGCCCTGGGACTCAAGTCTTTAGCTAAGGTAGTGCACGTGGTTCACATGAATATTCAGATAAGATGATCTGAAACAGATACTCACTGGGGATGTGATGCCAGTTGTTCTGAATGTGTCCCTGTTTTCTTGTCTTTGCAGCGCCTCCCCCCAATCGTCAGTCGGTTTGTCCCGTTTGCTGCCGTCGCTGCTGCTAACTGTATTAATATTCCCTTTATGAGACAGAGGTGAGGCCAGTAACAAAAGGAACATGTAGGTGTCACATCTGACGGCTTATACAAGATGTTTCCGTTATTTTCTGCCAGGGAGTTGAAGTACGGTATCCCTGTGACGGATGAGAACGGAAACAGGTTAGGAGAGTCGGCTAACGCTGCCCAGCAAGCCATCGTGCAGGTGGTGGTGTCAAGAATCGGCATGGCAGTTCCTGCAATGGGTAATTTTAAAGTAGCTAAAGTCACTGTTTTTGTTATAGCAGGGAATAAACTTAGAACTTGTCTGGCCGTTGTTTGCTCATCAGTTCTGTTCAGGAATGACGGAATAAATTGGTTTAAAGTGACTTGATACATTTCAGGCCAAATTTTGCGTCAAATTCCTTATTGTTAGCTAATTTTTATACATAAATGTTTCTGTTCAGTGCCCTGAGATGACTTCTGTTGTGACTTGGCGCTATATAAATAAATTGAATTTAATTGAATTTAATAAAACCTTTCATTCTTGAAATTCAGCAGATGCTCAGATTGACATCCAAAGCAGATTTTATTAACAAATCCAGACAGTTCTCCTGATATTTGCTCCTATTCACTGACAATTTTTCCTTGAAACATACATTTAAATATTTAGTCAGAGATTTTGGTCAGAATGCTTCAACATCAGTTGGTAAAAGAGAACCAGGCTGGTCTTTGGTCAAAACAGCCTCAACATGATTATTTTACCTGCAGAAAACAGCTGTTTTTAGTAAATAAAAAAAAACTAAACTGAAAAGTCTTGCCTGATCTGGGGATATTTTAAACCGTTATGATCGTGCGTCACTTCTGACACAGATCACAAACCTGTTTTGCCAGTTTAACATTTGGACCAAAGCAAAGTAAGCAGCCCATCACTCTTCTCCTTATACAAACATCTGGAGTTAGAATAATCTGGTGACTTAAAATGATAGCCAATATAGCTTTTATCATCAGCACTGGCTTCACATCAAGCATCTATAAAAATTAACATCTAACTGGTGATGGCATGAGGGACACATTAACTGGTCTCATTTGTGATATTTCCTTTTTGATTTAAGACCTTTGCTGACTTGTTTTTCTGTTTCACAGCCATTCCTCCTGTTATAATGAACGCTCTGGAGAAAAGAGCTTTCATGAAGGTAAACACTGCGTTAACGAGTCCTGTTTATTTGTTTTTAACGAGTTACTTAACTGTTTATTTCTGCTGTCCCTTATTTTTGTTTCTATTTAGCGGTTCCCAGTTCTAAACGCTCCTATCCAAGTTGGGCTAGTCGGTCTATGGTACGTGAAATACACTTATAGAAACGTGTTTTATTATTATCATATTGAATTTGTATTTAAAAGGGGTGTCCTATTCTCATTTGCAGCCTGGTGTTTGCAACTCCTCTGTGCTGCGCCCTGTTTCCTCAGAAAAGGTAACTTTCAGTCGCCCGTCGTTGCTCGTGAAGAGCAACTGAACGTAAAGTGGTATCGCAGTAACGTCCGACTGTCTCTTTGTAGCTCCATGAATGTGAGCAGGCTGGAAGCAGATCTGCAGGAGAGGATACGGCAGACGAGTCCTCACACCACCACGGTCTACTTCAACAAGGGCCTGTAGGCGCAGCCACATCTCAAAGCACAAACGTCCATTACACACGCACTGACACGTCTGTTACCACGGGCACAACTGGGAGACAAAGGCTCTATGGTTTTGTGTGTACTGCTGTTTTTATTTGTCTTGGACTGCTTTAAGTCAAACACTGGAAGTTGTTGATCATTTACAATTAATAATATTTCAACTAGGGATGCACGATATTATCGGCATGGTATCGATATTGGCTGATATTAGCGATAAAGAGAAATATCGGACATCGGCCATTCCGTTAAAAAAAAAAAAACCTCATTGATGTAAAAGGCGCTGTGTATGGATATGGATATGTTTTTTTGTATGACTGTTCGAGTGTTGTCATTGTGTTAGAGAGAGTAAATGTCATGAATAAATTTGACATTGAATATAATTCAAGTTGAAGCGTTGCATCATTTTCCCTTTTTGGCATCTGCATTTGGTATCAGGCCAAATTAAAAAGGACCATGCAGAATAATGTAGTATTTTAATCCCACTACAGAGAAAGCTATGTAATCTCTGTAAGTTGGTCATGGGGAAAAAAAATATCAGTATTGGTATTGGTTATCGGCCAAATTGGCATATCAAATATCGGCCAAAAAAAATCCAATATCGTGCATCCCTAAATGATATAGAATAATCTCTACAGATACAAAATGAGCACTCCTGTTAGAGGGAAAAACATGTGGTTTGATTTTTCTTTTTTTTTTTTTTTAGTTTATTTTTTGTCTTCCACTGGTTAAAACCACCGATTGCGTAACACCTGATTACTCAGCTCATTGATGCTTCATGCTACGCTCAGCCTAAAGTCCTGATAGATTATTCCAGCTTGTGCTTTTATGTTGTAAATAACATATTTTTTGTCTTGTGTGCCCATGTTTTAAGTTCCTGCTTTGTCACATCACTGTTTTTGGAAGCTTAACAATGTTTTTAAATGATATCTTTGACATAGGATTAAATCATTGCCTTTATTTTTTTCAGTACCGTTATATAATTACATTAAAGGGTACGTTAAGCAGCTTAGTCCATCTCCCGATTGCAAAAGATCTTGTTTTGTCTGCCTTTTGTCCACCAGTGCAGCCCTTTTAATCCCCTCCTGCTCTCCTTTAAGTGTACTTATACAGTACTTATACTGTATTCCTTCATGTTCATCAACACCTTCATGTGGTGCTAGTTACCTGTCAAAACAGATGTATTGAAAAATTATATTACAGCTATACGAGTAAAATCTCAAAGGTGTGTTTGTATTAATATGAAGAAGTCATGCTTGCATCCTGTTTTACAAGAATGTCAGTTTTAAGATGCGTTTGGTCGGTGAGTGTATTATCTCCACACGTTGCCGAGAGGAAGTGGGTAGAAAAAAACTGCTATCTTATCTGAAGTTCCCTTTTGAGTCTGATCACTTTCATAGTTAAAATGCAACAATAGCTGGTGGTGCAGTGTTGGCCTTGCTGAATGAAAGTTTTTCTTTTGTTGAAAATGAAGCACAAAAGGTTTACTTGAAAAAAATGTGGCCACCTGCAAAAGTTCTCTTGCACCAAATATTAGTCAGTGATGTGAGGTGGCTTTAAAATATCCATTATACAGTGAGGGATGACAGTTTTGTGCACAGAATTGTTATTTGTTGCTTTATTGATGTGGAAAGTTTCAGTTTGAGCATATCGGATCAAGTATATTTATCAAACTCCGTCCTCTGTGGTTCTATAATAATAATAGTGAATTTATCTAAGTGTTAGTCTTAATTATGTAAAGATAAGTCTATTTTTTTCTTGAATGTGTTGTACAATATGTAGACAAAGTGATTTAATGGCTCTATGTAAACGGCCCCACGTGTGCACAGCTTCTTGTTTACAGACAAACCTGCTGCAATCGAGCGCTTCTTGTGCTAAAAAGCAGTCGGATTAGAGAAGCGTTCCTTTTTTATTTGGACCCAGAACGATTACCAGTGATATCTCAACGTTTGTGGGACATGAATGTCAAATGTATTTACAAGGCTGTAGAGGCCATGTTAAAAGTGAAATTTGTAATTATTGTTCATTTAAAGCAAACTGGTAATGTAAAAGGGAGTAGCATCTGGACCAGGGGCCTGCAACCTGCGGCTCTGGAGCCACATCTGGGTCTCTGGTCCCTCTGCAGCGGCTCTTTCAAGCTTTGACCAAAACTGAAATAAAACTGAATTTTATTGGTGCTGCAAACAACAACAAAAAAAGATTAGTTCAAACAGTTTTGCTGTCATTTCTTTTGCAAATATGTGAACACTGGAGTGAGTACAAGGAGTAAAACATATGCTTTAATTCTTCATATGAAGAACTGCATAGTTTATAGATTTATTAATAAATTAAAGAAAAGATGGTAAAAACTAAAAATGTCTCCACCTTTACAATAATCTGATCATTGTCTTTAATAAATGTTAAAAATCATAGATATTTTTGGCTTTATAATGTCGCCCTTACTGGCCACAAAAGCCCTCACCAGCAAACCTAAAGTGGCCCATGGGCCACCAGTTGATAACCGCAGCTGGAGCAGGTTGTTGCAGCTCCGGAACGAAGGTGAAAAATGACTTTTGATCATAAAGGTTGCAGACCTCTGATCTGGACTATCGTTTTAATTTTTGTAGTGGCAAAAATAAGTTTTTATGTCATTATAAAATATGGTGACCACAGCTTAGGACTTACCAGAATGTGAGCAGTTCTGAGATTTATTTATTTATTTTTAGTCCGTGGTGGCTCTCCTCATTCAAAATTAATTAATCTCTAAATCTTTGTACATTCTCCATCACATCCATATCTTATAATTTCTAATCCACATGCACTTATCTTTTTGACAGCAGTCACTCCTTTTATTTTGAAATGCTTGAATGTAAGAAGTATAATGCAGCGCTGCAGGGTAGTTTCACACTTTGCTGCTTTATTTAACTCTTGAACGTCGACGTGGTCAGTGATGACTCTGTAGCTGATGTTAGTCACAAACCAAGCTTTTTTGATGCGTACACTGAATGTTATCTTTATTGTGTCAAGTGATTTATGTTGGCGTGGTTGTAGTTAAGGAGTTCTCTTGTAGAAAAATGTCTAGAACAAAAGTTGGAAAGGTTCAGCTCAGCTTGTGACTTTACCACAGTTTGATATGAAATAGATGAAGTCTGCAGCTTTATCAGACAGACCTTTTGCCTCGTCCCCCACATCCTCAGCGTAACACCAATACAGTACTGTATATTCAAAAGCACAACCAAGCATAGCTCTGGAGAATTCTGGTGTTAAACATATAAACTAATCCCAACACATTTTAAACATAAACTAATCCCAACACATTTCATCTCGTCACAGCTCAACAAAACCCTGAACCTCACTTCTGTCATGCAGACGTTGAGCAGTCGGATGGAAAGAGTTCGTTCCACGAATGTTTTATTTTGTCGACCCGTCCGTATCGGTGCCGTGTTTCCTCCTTTTGGTTTTTTTTTTTTTTTATCATTTGAAATGTTGATGTGAAATGTATTTTGCTGAGAGCAATAAAATAAAATGTGTGATATAAATGTTTGTCACCTTAATGCATTAATCGTAGTGGTAATTTACTGTTTATTAAAAACTATCTCTGCTGTTATCCAAAGAGCTTCTAGTACACCATTCTAGTACATGTTAATAATTTAGATAATATAGTATTCTATACCCCTCAAAGGTTTTCAGTTTTAGAAAATGGATTCAGTTTAATGCACAGCATTTAGCCAATAAAAATGTACACAAAAGCTGAGAAAGCCTCTAGATAGTTAAACATGTTAGCAACATGAATGGATTTTATTTTCAGACTATTTGATAAAGAACCAATAATTCTTATGGTCAAACTAACATCTTTGCCGAATTGACCATGAAATCTTTATTTTTTTTCAGCCCAACATAAGCAGGTGGATATTTTCATGCTCTGTTATTTTAGTTCTGTGACTTAATCCAAATACTTTTTTGAAAACTAATAATAATAATAATAATTGCACCAGGTTTATTCTAGTAACTGATACAGCTTTTTATTTATTTTAACAAGTTTCGTTGTGTATGGAAATTAAATTTTTGCCCGATACATACATTTAAAATAAGACAAAACTACAACGATAAAGTCTTTATTATTCATATTCTTCAGCAGCTAATCAGCACAGTTTTACACACACACTCACACACACAAAGCAAAACCTACTTCAAGATCGCACCGCAGTCTGCACGAGGTCACAAACTGAGCCCGTGTGTGTGTTTGGGCATCAAACTCACTCCTCTCACTGAGTTTAGAGTGAAGTTATCATCATCACACACACACAGCACACACTCCGGTCGCTCGTGTCAGAGGTCGTTCCGGTGTCTGATCAGGAATTAAGATTTTACACTCTAATGGCTTTAAATTGTGTCATTCATAATCACAAAGCTAGCATTTAAACTGAAATTAGTAGTTATGACATTTTCAAGTTTGTTTTGCTGCTCTACCTGAATCTGGATGTTCCTGAAACAGTTTTTTTTTAATCCCTGTGGCAAAATATAAATGTTTTTTCTGGATGTTTTGTGGAACTTAGGAGGAATATTCACAGATATGTGCTGAAAACACATTAGCTCTTCAACAGCACATTATTGGACGAATAAAAAGGTATTTTGTTGTAATAATCTACGTAAACTGTTTACAGTTCAACAAATGAAACGTGTTCAGGATTTGATCATAACCACTCGTTGATGACGCTGCAGAAATTACTTCTCAGGAACGATGTTCTTTGCAGCCTGCAGAACGTCTGATATCTCCACCTTATCCCCGAACTCCTTCTCCTGGTGTTCCAGGAGGATTCCCTGAAAGAAGGAGACGTTTCAAACGTAGGAGAGTCTCCGTTGGGACAGACGAGGCGAAGCTGCATGGATCTGATGTCTGGCAAACTAACCTGGTTTCCTGCTCCAATGACGAACACTCCCCCGAGGATGAAGCCCTCCCCGTTCATGTTGCCCTGGTAACCAGACCTCCAGGCCCGAATGAAGTTCCTCCACACTCCGAGGCGAACGAAGCCCAAACCTCCCATCCTTCTCTGCAGCGGGCCGTAGAAACATTTCTACAAATACAAAGCAGTTATTGTCAGCTAGATCAAAATTTTAAAATGGTAGCATATAGCAGCTAATTCTTTGAACACAATCATAATTAAGATATTTTTTAATACATCTGCCAATTTTTATCTATGACAAAGAAAACGTAGCTTAACATATTAAAAGTTAAGGTCAGTGGTAAAAATGTGCTCTGAAAGCAGCCTTCTGAGCAGAAATTATATATCTTATATTACTCTGACAGCCTTCTACTGCAAGTAAGATACTGACTGTTCGTAACTATTAATTACCCTGAATCATACTTAAAATATATTAGTTGATCAGACCTTATGTGTAATAAGGTGCATCCTTTAGAAACTTTGGAGCATCTGATTCGTCTTTGTGATCTGTGCTGAAAAACGAGTCACATTGTTGAAATGTTTTTAGGCCTGTCAACAAGCTAGTTTTGTTTATGCCTGTGCTGGTTTGAAAACTCGATTTGTATTGGTCTGGAGGAATGTCGTCAGGAATTGCAGCCCTAGATTTGAAAAGGGGGTTACTCCAAGCTTCACAGTGATGCCAAACATTATACAAAGGGATTTCCCCCAATGCCACAACAGCCAGCAGAGGAGAAAACAAATCCTGTTTAAGTCACTGGGATCACTCAATGGAGACCCGTTATGCAAATCTCAATATTTTCACGTTCTTGGCACCGCAGCCTGCACTTCTGACTCAGCAGGCATCAAAACTTTACAGACCCAGCTACTCAAAAATAGTCAACAATAAAAACACTGATAACATGAACGTGATGAACGTCATCAAGGGTTTATAAATACAGTTCAAACAATTAAAAGTGATATTATCAGAGCTTTGTTCCAGTAAATCTCTACCCACAAACCTTTTCATCAATGTAGATGTCCCCAGCGAAGTGCGGTCTGAAGCCCTGGATCTCTGCGGCCAAGTTTTCTTTCACCACAGCGACCAAAGGGACCCCGAGCTCCTCCAGCTGGGGTTTCAGAGAGGACAGCTCAGAGGCCTCCTGCAGGAAGATATAATTTTTTTCTTAAAAAAAAATCTTTATTTGCATCAAAGAATAACAACAACACATTTGAACATAGCAATAAATGAAGAACGGCCAGGGGGAGCATAAATTAAACAAAACAATAAGAGGAAAATGACAGTCATATTATTCTTGCAGGAAAACAACAAATGTACAAAATGTCACATACCGGTATGTGCCAAGGAGGTTCATGTAAAAAACTTTCAAACAACAGATTGTCCACAATCCCAAGTTGGGAACAAGCCCATATTGTTGTTTTTGCTTTTTGATTAGTCAAAGGTCTAATTATAAGAAAATATTGTTTAAACTCAGTTTAAATAAAACAGAGAAATCAGGTTTTCTCATCAAAAATTTGCATTTGTGTATGTCAAATTTAATGATTAATAGATTAATTAAGAAACCCTTCGGGTTCATTTTGCCACTTTATTTAAACCCAAACAGGTCATGTTCCCAATACATCTGAAAGCTTGCTTGTATCTTTGAGTCAACATAGTTACAAAAATGTTGCCAAAACACGTTTTAAAACGAGGACACAACCAGAACAAATGAGTAACAGTCTCATGTCACAAAAGGAACAGTTTACCACAAAGTTAGAGTTGAATTTATTTAAGTAGTCTTTAGCAGGATGTATCCTGTGTATGAGTTTGAAGGAAGAATGTAAATTGAACCCGCCACTCATCTACATTTTACCGCCAAGCTCTAAAACGTTACCTCTCTGCACAAAAATCATCCCGGTCGCCTTACAGCCATCACCACGGCCCCGTTCTTCTCCCACAGGCTCTTGGCTTTGACGACTTTCTCGTCTGAAGACGAAACAAGAATGCAACAACACGTTATAGTGAATAATCACAGAAAAGCAGCTTTAACTCAAAACGACCACGTTTTCTTTGGTTTTGGTTAAACTGGACGTGACAGCAGTCTACCTTCCACCGTGGAAAGCAGGTCAGCATCTTCGAGGTACTCCAGCGACGCCTTCGAACCTTTTGGAAGACAAAAATCTGTGTTTGCCAAGAAGATGCCAGCTAGGGCTGCTCCGACAGCCCCCAGACCCACCGACCACATCCCCATCTCCAGCAGCTCCTCGTCCAGTCCAGACCAGAAGGCAGACACTGCATGAAAATGAGGCAAACATACTGAGTTGGTGCTTAAACACGAGGCTAATAAAATGTTTTTAGTTCTTCCTGAGCTGGGCTTCAGTTTCTAATGCTCATCATGAGGAGGACAAAACAGACAAGCCCACCTTTTAATTACCGATAGTGCTTATCACGGTGCTTTCTGCCTGAACTTGTTCTCACTTTACACTAAACCTCATGAGCTGGTGAAGATTATCAGTCATCCAGGACATGATAAAATCAAAAAAAGTTCAATACAGAAACAACTGGACTTTATTTGTAAGAGGAAAACG
>JARVGS010000001.1:44889309-44909300 GCA_031762315.1 Hypsolebias antenori | reverse complement strand
AGCAGTTTCAGTGCTGTGGAGAGGTTTAAAGCCAGACTGGAATAGCTCTAAGATGGTGTGATCCTCTAGAAAGCATTTCAGCTGGGACTCCACTATTTTTTCCAGTACTGTAGTTTAGCGACAAATGGGAGTCTGGAGACAGGCTGGAAGTTAGACATGACAGAGGGGTCAGTAGCGCTAGGCTAGCTAAAAGTCATAGGTCACAAAATGATAGCTAAAACGTAAAAGTAGCTAAAGAAATTGAACAAGAATTTTGAAGCAGATTTTAAAAAGAACAAAGAACTAGAAAGAAATTGGACAGATTTTAATGGATTTCGATGAAAAAATGTAAACAAAGCTAAATATTTTCAAGGTATAAAGTTACAAAAGTCAAAGCACCCATCAGTTAAACATTTTGACATGATATAAAAAGTATAAAGTATGCAGAAGAAATTAGATTGAAAAATACAGAGAAATATAAAATCTGAAAAACAACAGCGTGAACAACAATAAGAGTTAATTTTAAAAATAACATAACTCATGAATTAAATGGTGCATTGAAGCTAACTGTTAATCTTCATTTAATTTTTGCAGTGCAGTGAAACGTCTCATTAGTGATAAATGTTAAAATGGGAACTCTGCAACATTAAAACTCAGCCAGTTCGAGCTTCAGCTGAGAGCAGTCTGTTCATCCTGAAGGACCAGGTGACCAGACAGATAGCTGACAGCTTCATATCTCAGTCCAGATTTCACGGTTCAAAGACTGGTTTGCTTCAGCCAAAAATGCGCAACTAATACTGACTATCAGCCGTACGGTTTATTTAGTCAGATTGATGACCAGCTGCATCCACATAGTTCAGTGACCAGAAGATCACAAGTTAGAAGCTTTCTTAAAGTCAAGAAGACCCTTACTGAGCTTTGGAGACTATTTTATAGTCAATATGTTATATTTTTACTAATGGATAAAATGTGTACTTTTAATTAAAAAAAATCCGATTTACATGAATGTAGCCTATATAGTTGATTTGAGCCTGAGCAGTCATAAGTTAAAAAAAAAAAAACTGTGACAGATTAATTTACCAGTTATTGGTCGATGAGAGAATATACAGAAGATCAGTTAGAAACTATTCACCATACAAAATTCAAATACATGTACATATTAAAATGGCAGACATCAGCTACGTTAATAAATTGCAAGTTTGAAAGAACGTGGACCAAATCAGTTGTTTACATTCATTAGACACATTTATTTCAGCGTTATACTTAAAAATACAATTTCACTCTCAAATCTAGGGAACTTCTATTATGCAACAATTGTGTTATGATACCTGATATTAATATTTTATTAGCAATGTTTAGAATTTTCAGCTGAACTTGGTGACATACAGCTGAACTGAAGATGCAGCTTCCAGTGAATTAACTTGTTTTAATTGATGCTCCCTTTAATATAAAGCTGTCTTCAAGCTTTAACACGAGGCTTATTTCACCAGCAGCAACCTGCACAACTCAGCTGTCTGGCTGTCTGTCTGCTTTGTCCATGCATCCCCACATCTGGCGCAACAGCATACAGATAATAATCTGAACTGGCGGAGTCGAGGTTCCCAGGTCTTTACACACACCAAACCATGTGACTAAACTACAGATGCAATACTTGTAATATAGTGATTGTTTAAGCATAATCATAAATCATCGCTCCTGGCAGGGAAAAACAAACACACAGGAAGGAAATACAATGGTCAATTCGTCTCTCTTAGCATTCACCCAGTGAGACATACAGTTAAAATGTGGGGGAGAGACAAGTGCAGGCAGACAGAGACAGTTTGTCCTGATTTGTAAAAGCAGACACACAGTTCAGTAAGAGTGTAAGTGTCTATTAGGAATGTTTGCATGGTCATTAGTTTCTTCTCTAACAAGCTTTTAAAAGACAAAGATATGGTCGATCAGAATCACACAAAACCTAAAAGTCACTAACATGCAGACATAAACACACAAAATATAAATTAGAGGCAATCTGTGTGAACTAGTTGTTAAAAAACCCCGCTGTGAGGTATTTGTTTGCTGTTGACCCGGCCTAATTCTTTAAACGCCAAGTTACTTTTACAACTCTAGTTGTGATTGGTTGAACATGCAACTGGTTCTTCTCATGTTGTCAATTACTGACATCAGATTTTAGCTCAACATCTGCAAAACTGACTGAGTTCTAGCCGTTTTTGTGTTCGCTAATGTCAATTATCTGTGGCAGCCACCTTGAATTGAATTCACTGCAAAAGGTAATTCTCGTAAAGCTTTATTTAAATATTTCCATTGGTTCAGGAGATATTTTACTAACAGGTAGGCAAACAGAGACATGGACAAAAACATTGTCATCTGTCTTTGCCTTTCAGCAGCGTGTGATAATAATAATCAAGATGAAACAAAACTTTTAGCCGGCTGAAGTTTCCATAATGTTGGAGAAGCAGTTTGTTCATTCACTTTGTGTTCGAGACTAAAATTACATCAGTGCAGCTCTGAGACTACTCAAAATAAAATCAATTTTAAATGAATGTGGGTAAATAAAGCAGAGCTGTATGTGCTTGAAGGAAGCAGAGTAATAATAGGTTTGTTTATATAATTAGCCCTCCATCAAAGCTCAGCAGCAGTTGTATACTATAACTGCATGCCTGTAAGCTGTATAAAAAAGTTTGTGTGTGTGTGTGTTTTTTTCCTCTTATTTAAGACCAAACAAGGAGCAGGAGGAAAAATTTCTGTGGAAAATCTGGTTTGTGTAGAGAAAA
Source organism: Hypsolebias antenori (assembly GCA_031762315.1). Lineage (NCBI taxonomy): Eukaryota > Metazoa > Chordata > Actinopteri > Cyprinodontiformes > Rivulidae > Hypsolebias > Hypsolebias antenori. The sequence continues at coordinate 44,906,547 of JARVGS010000001.1, read as the reverse complement.
TTCCCAAAAGCTGAGCCAAAATAGCCTCAGGAAGAGGGCGGTGTTGAATAAACTATACGAGTGAGTTTGTGAAACCTATTGTTAGCCACGCTAACATCACTGCGCTGCAGCTGATTCGTATAAAATGTGCAGCCAAAACGTCGTGCTTTCATTAAAACCTAAATCATAAAAGGTGTACAGCAGAAGCTCAGACAAGGGTCTCGGGTGGGCAGAAGCATTCACAAACACTACGTGGTCACCAGATGCTGAAGGAAAAATCTGCCTGCAACATCCATTGCCTCAGCATTTCCAGAATGTATCTGCTAAGAAGAGGCATTAGGCAACATTTTACATCTTTGCGCATTCCAGCAGACTGAACAACAACCAAAAACAGCGCACTCTTGTCAAGTTAACTGGAAAATAAGTTTTATAGGACTGCCAGGAAAAATTTTGGCATCTTTCTTTAACTCACATTGCTACCTGCAAAGCTAAAAAGTACAAACTCCTATAAGTATTTTCAGATGCTGGTTCTACTATTCACAAACACAAACAAGTAATTTCTCAACTAAACGTGTTGCTGATGCAACACACAGAATGAAAACAACAATTTAGAGTTGCACCATCTGTTTTTCTTTCTCTCCTTCGGGTCTACGTTCCTCCTCGCCATACACCAGCAGAGCTGAGGGAAGAACTGCCAGCCTGTGTAGAACTTGCAGTTTTATTTCTCTAGTACTTCTGCTCAAATACTGTTCAGTTGATAATAAAGACAGACTGTAAGTCTGCATGTTTCACTTTTAAGAGAGAGCTGAAAATACTGGATCCTTCGTGAGAGTTAATCCACGTGCCGATTGCCATGGCTCCGAGGAATTCAAGATAAACACGCTGCATTGCTCCGATGAAGGCAGGAGATGCTGAGCTATGTAAAGTTTTATAGTTCAACATTTTTAGAATATATAAATCTTCAAATTATGAGCATTATTATTTGTCTGTCGTCTTAGCAACATATCTCATGAGCCACTGGGTGGAAATGAATGAAACTCTCAGAAGATAATCATTGGATGGACATCTACAACTGATTGACTTTTGTAGCCGAGTCATTCCAAACATATTCTCCAAGCACTAGTTTATTGTGCAATATAGATGAATTACCAAGCAGCCTTTTCAGTTCAGAAAGTTTTGAAGCTTTTCTTTTCCACCCATAAGTTTTTAATCGTTATTCAAGATTGTCGAAGAGGTGTAAAACTCACACAACCCAGATCCCAGTGATGCTCAGGACTGGGACGCTGACAGGCAGGATCATCCACAGAGACATCTTCCAGCAGCCTGAGCAGCTCCTTTCCTCCGGGTCCTCTCTTTCCTCTTCGACCAGATATCCAACCAAGAAGCACAAACATCTAACTGCTGGTGGCTGACATCTGCTCTGCCACTGGTGGGTTCATTTTCTTCAAGATGGAGGCTGGCAGATGTGCCCTCTGGGCTGGTGAGAAAGAAAGGGTTAATGAATTACCGTAATCAGATTTTTATCACAAGCTAATCACTGTCATGGTAAACTAATCTTCGTTGTGCTTTGAAATGTGATGAATAAAGAAACATCACTTCTGTCTTTTCTTTATCATCTCAACATATGTTCGTTAACGCGTCAATTTGAAACGCATATTGTTTTACATAATTTCTACAAGCTCAATTTCATAAATTTATTCAATAAAAACAGAAACTTTGGGTTGTTTTCGAGCTGCCACTGTGCATCAAAGCCAAATTTGGGAGTACTCACCGTTCAGCCTGACGTCTTTTTTTTCTTCTTCTTCTTCTTCTTTTGGCAAGTCTTAAGGAAAACTTATGTGCACGCGCCGACGTGTCCTCCGCTCCCAGACTAAAAAAAAAATTAACACCTTAGTTTACTTTTTCTTTTCTCTGTTTTCCGAAACAGGGACTGGTCTTCCGCCGGTTGAGCCAGTGTTACTTTGAAACGCGAGGAGACCACAGCTCGCTCTCCGTGTAAACTGCCGTTGCGTCTGCCACGAGACACTTCACTCAGACAGGTCGGCTCCGCCTATATGTGGGCGGGGCATGCACGCTGGGCGTGGTCATTCAAAAACACAGCTTGTTTAAAAACTGCCCCCTGGAGTTTGAATATAAAAATACTACTATAGTAGTTTTCCTACTGAGTGAAAATTTTTGTTTCTACAAATACTTTTCACGGAGCTTCAAAGACATAAAGTTAAGTTAAGTTCCAGTTTTGTAATTGTGGACAAAACGCTGCCACCAGTCAAGTCATTCTGCATAAATAAAAGTTGAATTCATTCATTGCAAATGATGAAATCATGAAAAAGCTATCTTAAACTGCATCAAATGGTGCTATTTGAAAGGGGCTACTCCAGTAGTTTTCCAGATATATTGATATACAATTCTTAAATGCGGGTTCACACTCAATGCAAACAAAGCACTCAGCAGATCCCTACATTAGGCTGGCTCTGTGCAGGTAAACAAATGTGCAAATTAAGAAAACAGAAAGACCAAGTGTGAAAAATATCAAGAATAGCATCAAGGATCATGTGTAGAGGTGGAGCACCAAAAAGTTGACTATTTCAATGTTTTTTCAACTCTAGTCGAACACTAACATTCATTCAACCTTTATTTATACAGGTTAGTTTCATTGAGTCACAAGGACACATTTTCAAGAGAGGCCTGTTTTAAACAGACAGCATAAAGTACAGACAACAGCAACTCAGCAAAAAGCAATTGAAATCAAATGAAGTTATACAATACAATACAATCCAACTTTATTTATAAAACACTTTAAATGCAACACCGTTGGCCAAAGTGCTGTAACACAAGCAAGCATAAAAACCATAAAATCACCTGATACCGTAAAAGTAATGAACTGCCAAAATCATAAAGCAAACAGCAAAAACAGTAAAACAAATAACTTTAAAATAGTCAAACCAACATGTCATGCTGAGTTAAAAGCCAAAGAGGAAAAATGTGTTTTCAGAGAAGACTTAAAAACAGGAAGTGCGTCAGCTTGGCTGACGTGCAGCTCATTCCACAGTTTAGGGGCAGCGACTGAAAAACCCAGTATAAATACATACAGTCAAATCAAGATGCCATATAAAGCGCAGTTTGGATGATTCATTTTAAATTTTATTTATGAGTCAAAACATGCTGCTTTATTTTGAAACTAAAAAGCATTTATATTATATAAAGCAAGGTAAAGTACTAAAAACAAGAATATATTTGCTTTGATATTTCTATTGGCATTATAAAATGTTTAAAACCCAGAAGAAATCAAAATCGATAGCTTCAGATCTTGTTGCAAGATGTTCCAGGTAACGCAGAGTAAGAAAAGGCCTTTTCGCTGAGTTCAGTTTGCACTGAGGGAATGCTGCAGGTGACGAATCCCTGAAAGCACACGCCATAACTGCACTGACAACGTGACATGTGCATGGCAAGTATGTGCAAACATACTTTACTCAACTTAAATGAGCATAAATACATACCTATACATCAAAACTGACAGACTTCTAGTTCACATACAGCTCTTTTATGCACGTCAGCTGAAATCTGATCCCCAATTTTTTTATATGTTCAGTGATTTAAAGACACTAAACACTGATATGATAAAAGAAACAGAGTGGATAACTTAAGATAAAACATAAACTATATATGTATAGATATGAACTATTGGATAAGACAATTTTATGAATTTTAAATTTAAATCCACAGTTTTTCAAATGAGTTGTGTTTATTTATTTATCTGTTTGTTTGTTTGTTTGTTTGTGTTTACCAATTTATGACATTGCAATGAGTACCTTTAAATTTAAGATAAAACGCTTCCCTCTTTAATTCTTTCAAAAGTTCGACGATGAGATAAAAGTTTATAAGTTCCTGTTTTGGGAATTTTTAAACCATTTGTCTTACAAAGTACAAAGAAAACGTCTAATTCTGCTAATTTCCTAAACCATTTTAGAGTCATTGATCTTTTTCAATCTTCTGTTGCTACATTTTGCAGAGGAACCCATTCATGTAGCTCTTAAGTTCGCAAACTGTTCATGTTAAGTACCACTTCAGAAGATGCTAATATCAAAGTACCACCATTATGACAGACATGTGACATAAACAAACTGTTCAGAGCCCTAACTCTAACGCTGGTTAAAAGCTGCAGTTTCTGGAAGGTTTGAATACTTCCGTTGCTGAGAACAACATACAATGTGGTCTTAGGTTTTCCTCTGCCTTTCAACAACTGAATACAAATTCAGGACAACTTGAACAGAGTGGATGGGTAAATGAAGTGAACATATTATATTGTAAAATGCTTTGAGTATCTTGATTAGATAGAAAGTTGCTGTACAGTCCATTTACCATTTACCATTTGAATACATTTTTCTACTGCTATTTTTGATAGAATCAGGTCCTGCAGAAAATGTCACTGGCACTGTTGGGAAATTTTGGTCAAAGTTTATGGAAGTTTTTAACTACTATGACTGAGAATGTTAACTCTGCCCATGAATCATATGTTTGGGAAAGTTGAACAAGGAGCTGGGTGAGAATGCTTCGTGTAGTTGTTATTCAAAGGACGCCTCTAAGTCTGTGAGCTCAGCTGAACTGATAAGCATATAAAAACAAGCTTCACACACTGCCCGTGGCAGATTCTTGTGACTGCGCTTCAAGCATGTACCTCCCGTGTATCTGTAACCTGTCCTGAAAATCTGTCATTGTAAGTAAAAACCTGTTAAAAAAATCTTCCCCTGTCATCCAGTGTGACTACTTTTAGGTATATGGGATAAAGCGAGAGTATTTTTCTCTAACAGCACATTTTCAGAACATTGTTTTCACGGGAACTCCTAAAATATTCTCCATCGCTGTTTTGTTTGAAGTATTTTAACCACTATTTCTGTTTTTTCATAATTTTTTTTTTAGTTTTACATCACAATTCAGCTTATAATGCTTAACTGACTTTTTGTCCAATTCAATTCAAAAATACTTTATTAATCCCAAAGGGCAATTAAATGTTGTCATAGCTCATGATCCTGGTTTCATTCAAGAGTTGTTATAGATGCTGATAGCTGTGGGCAGGAAGGATCTCCTACAGCATATCCGAAGAATCTGGCCACAGATACCAATCCGTCTTCCTGAATCCAGCTTGCTGTCAGATCTGGCGGTCCTCTCGGTCCTCCTGGGCAGCAGAACTGACCAAATAACGGGTAGAATTCCTCCCTGAGCGATGGTCACTCCTCCCAGCAGTCTGCTGAGCTCCTCGTTGCCACGAACAGACAGCTGAAGGTGCCAGAAGATGATCCCGGTCCTCCCGTTGTCACAAGCCAAGTTTCCCACCAGCTCTAGGTTGACGGGGATTCATCCAAGGTGCCTCCTTTTCAACTCATTTGGGATTTGGGGCTGTATTTGAGCTTTTGAGATGTTAATCAGCTGCTCCTGGTTGTTAAAAAAAACACCGTGTTGCCATGATTACACATCACAACAAATGTCCAAAAATAAAACGTTTTCAGTAAAAATCCTTCCAGCTGCACAGCATTCGATACCAGATCTGAAAAGAGTGATTTACATCCAGAAAAAAAGAGGAATTAAAGTTTTCAAAAGCAATAACTCAGAATGAACGTAACAGAGCTGCTCCAACATGCAGCCACCCCGAGCGGCGCAACTCTAGAACTTCTTCCTCTTTTTCTTTCGGCTGTTCCCTTCCTCAGGGGTCCCCACAAGCGAACTATCTCGCACGAAGACTTGATAATTGTTTGTACGCCAGATGCGTATAAACAATTACCACCAGACATCCCTCTCTCTATAGCTCCTCCTTCCTGACACAACCACAGACCACCGAGCTACCACAGCCCTCAGTGTGGAGCAGAGAGCTGCCATTTAGGGAGAACGGGAGAGCAGATGGTGGGGGTTAAGGGCCTTACTCAAGGGCCTAGGGTGGGATAAATGAGGGTGGAGGCAGGTGTGAGTGTTTCACCTTTGCCACCCACATTTTGATGTTGACGGCACGGGGAGTCGAACTGACGACCTGCCTTCTCTAAACTCTGAGCCAACTGACTGAACTATCTCGTACAAAAAAAAAAGTCCCACTTGGAACCACTAGAGGACTCTTGAGAAGCACCAGTGGTACTTGAGAGCTTGAGAAATATATGAAGGGTGGAATGTGACAAAATTTAAAAAACATGGATGTAGGTTTGGCATACAAATCTCTTGTCTGAGAGCAAGAGGGGTCAGAGCATTCAGGGTCCTGACGGTGGAACAGTTTCCATCTCCATCTTCTACCACTTATGCATGGTAGAGTTGAAGAGGCAACAGGTCCAGGAGAGAAACATAGACATCCCTCTCTCTAGCTTCTACTGTGGGATTCCAAGAAGTTCCCAGGCCAGAGAGGGTACCCGTCAAGGGAGCTCTGGGTCTGACTGTGGAACAATCTTCCTCTAAAGTCAGGATGATGAGTACTCTAGTGCTTTAAATCAAAACCTGCAGCTTTTTAAGATGGTTGTGTGTTCAGCATTTCAGATTTAGTCCTAATTTTACAATGTTTTAATATTTATTGCTTTTGTGTTTGTGTTATTTCTTGCTCTCTTTCTTATTTTGTGATTATTCTTTCCAATTGGTTTTTATTGTATTTCATTTGACATAAAGCACTTTGTAATTATGGTTTTAAGAAGTGATATAAAAATAAAGATTTACTTACAAAACAGTGCTTCATCACTCCACCATTTCCACATTCTTTCTTTGGAAAATTTCCACTCAAACAGGCCATAAGTCAACACAATAAATTTTATTTGAACATTCTTGCGGCCTCAAAATGATAATAAACCAAATGACATTTTAGATTTTTAGAACAATGTTTAAAGTACAGTATCTAAATGTTTGTAAAACTTCAACATTTACACCATTTGGCACTTTTGTGTTTATGATTTGGAACATAAAAGTTCACCAAAAAAATAAAATAAAATACAAGCATCTCAAACTTAAAGGATTTTTTTTGGAGCGCTCTTTTCTTATACACATGGGAGTGGAGGGGGAGTGGTGGTGCAGTTAGAGATGGTGGGCCTGTGATCGGAAGATCGCCAGTTCAAGCCCCGGTGCATCAACATAAAAAAATGTGGGTGGAAAAAGGTGAAACACCCACACCTGCCTCCACCCTCATTCTCCCCACCCTGTGCCCCTGAGCAAGGCCCTCAACCCCCACCATCTGCTCCCTAAACAGGTCTCTCTTGAAAATGAGTTCTTGTGGCTCAATGAGACTAACATCTATAAATAAAGGGCACTGTAAATAAATAAAATAAACATGGATAAATAAATATATTTAATAATATTTCAATGTTTGATATGTTTGGAGAGACAATCTTCAGCTAATTCTATTACAATTATAAATAATATTTTGTTATTTGAAGAGAGGAACCAAGGTGATAATGTATAAAGATTGACTGATATGTTAAAGCAAAATCATGCAACTATGAATTAGTTTTACATTTAATTGTTTATTGACTGCCAAGCTCAAGAATGGCTTTTTTTTCCAAACTGAAAAAGCATAAAAAAATTAAATAACATACAAAATCTTGTTCATTTGGGTTCTATCAAAAAGCAGTCCTTTATGAAATACAATGAGTATCTTCATTACCGTATTGCTTGGACTATAAGGCGCACTTATAATCCTTTAATTTTCTCACAAATCGACAGTGAGCCTTATGGTACGCTTTGTGTATTAATTCTGGTTGTGCTTACTGACCTCGAGCCAGTTTTATGAGATTATTGTGAATTAATTGAATGAAGTTTGACTTCTCTGACTGTGCTTTTTTGCTTAATGCACCTTATAATCCAGTGCATCTTATAGTCTGAAAAATACAGTACTATCAAAAGTTAAAAAGAACACAATTCTCATCTAAAAGTGTACCACATTTTGTAAACAAAAGTAAGCAGATTTCTACCTTAATTTAAGTCATAGGCTGCTTTTTTCAAGGCTTTTACAGTTAAAACAGTATTAACACATGACATTTTTTTAAATATAAACATGGTATGAAATATACAAAAATATTAACAATTATTTCACATTTTTCTTACTTGCAAGTGACATATACAATCTTAACTCCCCCTATAATCACTAAGAAGAGTATTTGTTCAAAGATAAAGGCAAAAAAAATGTAAAACAAAACCAAAGTAAACCACCAGTGAGCTGCTTCTATAAATGCTGGGATTTTTCGTTTTACAAAGCTGAGGCTCTTCTACAGCCTTACAGTGGAGCCAAAGCCCCACACACTAAAAGCAGGGTAGACAGCTTCTGTAAACGAGGTGTAGACTCTGTGCAGAAGTCTCATGCCGTCATTGACGCTGTAAAACGCAAGAATTCCACCTGTATGGTCCAGGTAGACGCCGATCCGGGACGCCGCCGGAGCAGAGAATTCAGTGCTCTTGCTGTTGTGCACGAAAGTGTACTTGGAGTCAGAGCAGTACAGACTCCAGGACTTGTTGTTCCAGCCCAGGCTGCAGTCGTTCCCATTTCCTTTGCGGCGGATTCCCCTGTAGGTGACGGCCACGTCTATCTCTGTCCCCCGCCAGTCCACCTCCCAGTACCAGCGAGCCCCAGACAAGCTCTCCCTGCACAACACCTGGAAGAAAAGGAGGATAAATAAATAAAGGCGAAATTCCCATACCACATGTACAGAGACATTTAAAGCACTTTAGAAACCAGGGTGGTTTTGAAACTTCAGGAAGAAGAAAGTATATGATTCTATACATTGGTCACTTTAAATTCAAATAGAAGACATTAAATTCTCACCTGCTGCCAGTGATCAAATCGATCAGGGTGATCAGGGTAGTGTCTAGGTTCACTTTTCATCGTTACCATCCTGTTTCCCTCTGAAAGGTGAAGGTTGGGGTGGACAGTATTGACATCTAGAGTCAACTGACACGAGTCTGAAAAGGACAGAAAGAAAATATTCAATACGAGTCCTGTAGTGCTGTTTGTGAACCATTCTTCTAAGTAGTGTAAGACTGGGTGTGGCAGGTTGTTTAAAAAGGTTTACACAGGGAAGTATCGCCTTTATTTGCTTAAGCAATGCTGAACTGGAAGTTTCCCGTCAAACATGTTGCTGAACCAGTTTGACAATTACATCTTTGGAGCAGGTTTCAATCATCTCTCCAAGGGCTGTCCTTTGTTCAGCCTTTCAATGCTGCCCTCAAGTCCAAGTTTTTCTAAATAACTTGGATTATCGCTAATGAGATTATTAAGGTTTGCTACTAATGCCATGAAACTCTGACAAATAAAAATGTAAGTAGATTTACTTGTTCCTTTTAAGAACTCATACTCACATTTCAAGAAGTCCTCTCTTGTCCTCGGTTCTTCATTTGGACTTGATTCTTCCCTGCTTCTTGTTTCTGCCCTCAGAATTGATTCTCTTCTTGGCCTTGCGTCAGCTTCTTCTGTGATGTACACTTCCTTTACTGTAAAGACAAAAAAATAAAACAGTGAAATGCCTGAAAAGAAATGCTAAACGTGTTGGGGGGGGAAAGGAGTACATGTACAATAAGTCCACCTGCTCCTGCGATTTTGCCCATTTCGATTTTGCTGACTTCTTCTAATTGGATCTTCAGTGCAGCAATGGCTCTCTTGGTGGCGTCGAAGGAGTAATTGGGAGCAACACTGACGTTGTTCAGGTCTTCGTACCCAGAGGGGCCGGACAGAGACTGCCAGCTCTGATCAAAATTAAAAAGATTAAAATTGGAGATGGGGCAAATCTTGCATTTTATCGCCATGCCTGCTATGAATTTGAGCCCCTCACCTGTAGAAAGTGGATGTGATCATCAGTGCGTGAGAGCTTCTCCAGGTTGTTGTGTCTCTTCTTCAGCAGGGTGATCTCCTCTTCCAAACGGTCCAGCAGAATCTCACCCCGGGACACGGTCATCTTTTCGTGGGAGCGGACCATCTCCTTGACCTCGTTGTACTTTCTCTCGATGAGCTGCAAAAGCTCATTGAAGATCCGTTCGTTCTCCCCCTGGACTGTTTTAGCCGAGTGCTAATGAGATACACAGGAAAGAGTGAAAACTAAGGCATTTTGTTTTTTGAATGACGCCATGTTTGACTTTGGGTGAACAGGAGGAAGATGCACTACCTGAACTGATTCAACGGCTTGTCTTAGATCCTGCCACTTCTTTATCCTCTGGTCAATCCTTTGTTGAGATTTGTAAAGTGTGGGTCCAAGTTGTTTCTACGTGAAAGTATGGACATGAAAGTCAATAAAATCCAAACGATCATCAGTGTATACACAAGAGTTCTGTTCACTCACTTGTTTCTCGGTCCTCTCAGTTCCAGCCGGGACGATGTCGTGGTGTTTGTGTTCATCCAACATGCACAGAACGCACACCAACGTCTGGTCGGAGCGACAGAAAGCTTCCAGCAGCTTGTCGTGCTGTGCACAGACCTTCTCCCTCATCTGACCCGTCGCTTTCACCAGTTTGTGCTTCATCAGGGTAGGGTAGGTGTAGTGCGACTGCAGGTGATCCTGACAGTACGAGGCCAGGCACACCAAGCAGGACTGAGACGCTTTTGTCTTCTTGGTGGTGCAAAAGTCGCAGAGGACTTCTCCAGGCTTGACCTGGGATTTGCTCTGGCTACGAGTGTTTGACCGACTAGATCTATCCACGTTGCCATACCTCTCTAACTCCAGAATGCCAGTCTGAGACATTTTCTTCCAAAAATGTAGAAAATATATATCCAGCAGATGTGAAAAATAAAATAAATAAAATTAATCTGAAGGTTGTTTACCTAGATGGAAATGTTTTACCTTCTTGAAGAAATGTGTCAAAAATAACTAAAATTTAAAAATAAAAAAAAAAAGCTTATTGAGTTCTTAAAGTTTCCAGCTTCGGTGAAACTGTGACACTGACTCACTGTGTGACGAACCGTCTGCTATGTGCTCTAATCTCATTGTAAAACCAGTATTCCAGGTTGGACATTTAACAGAGAAGGAATGGGCGGAAGTACCTGAAATAAAGGCGATCCGAAAGACAAAACTTACCAAAATAAAATACTGAATCTTACAGATAATCAATGAAAAGTGTATTTTAAAAGAAATATGTATATACTGTATATTCTTTTCTTTTACTTTATGTTTCACAAATTTGTTTTGAAACTTCAGCTTTTTACATTCACAGCCACTAATGAGGAAATAGCATCATCTAGTGGAACAAAATTTTAACCACATTGAATATTTTCCACAGCAAGGCCTGAGAGTTTCATAGTACTGTACTGTATGTTGGTCAAACTCACCAGAACTCATAGCACAAATCATTTGCCACATTGGAGCAAACTGGATTAAAAAAATTAACTAAAAAAAAACAACTTGTAAATTATTGGTTAATGGACTGTACTTATATAGCACTTTTGTATCTTATCACTACACTCTAAACATGTTACAACACAATCTGTGTCCCCCATTTACACATTCGTACAGCACTCTACTAGATTGTTACAAAGATTAATCAGTGCTTTATCACATTCATACACTGATGGGACACACAGTGGAGGTAATGCAGGGTTTGGTGCCTTGCCCAGGGAGACTTCAACATGTGAATGCTGGTGGAATTGAACCCCCAGCTCTTGCATTGGAGGATGACTGCTCTAGCCTCTCAGCCACAGCCCCACCTTGTGCTGCCCCTAATGAGAAAAAACTGAATGGATGTGTTGAATAAAACAATTTATTGTACATTGCTTTGGTTTTCTAAGAAAATTGTGTTTTATTCCTGCTGGAATACCTTAGTGGCATCTTTCTTGCAAATGTCAAAAAAGTTTGTGAATACCTATAGTCAAATTCTCTGACATTTAGAACAACTGTTTGTACCAACAAAAAAAAAAGGAAAAAATATATTTTTTAAATGAAAATGTCCCTTTAATTCAATCAGGCAAATCCCACTGAGATCACAGATCTATTTGTCAAGGGAGGCTACGGCCTGAAGACAAAACAAGCAACCGTGGGAGGAAACTGGAATACCCAGAGATAACACATGTAAATACAAGGAGAACATGCAAACTTCACACAGAAAGACCCAGGCCAATCCCAGGGATTGAACCCAGGACCTTCTTACTGTTGCCACCCACTAATCCACTGTGCTGCTCATTTACTTTAGCCTGAAAATTTCTGAAGAATCTAAAACTTCATAGTCAAGACTAAATTAAGCAGAGCCCTAGTTAAAAGATGTGAAACACTAGCTAAAAGTATTGAATACAAGCTAAAAGTAGCACAAAACTAGCTAAAAGTGTCTAAAGCTACTTAAAAGTAGAACAACTGTAGCTAAAAGCCCAAAGTGGCCAAAGGCAAACAAAAAGCTACAAGTAGCTAAAAGCCAAATGTAGTGAAAGGTTAGCTAAAAGTAGCTAAAGTCTAGCCAAAAGAGTTAAAGTAGCAATCTAAGCACAGCTTTCATAAAGGTGGTTTTTGCTTTGTTTTGTGTCTTACATGTTGTCCAACTACAACCATGTTAATGTGCAAAAATAGCTTAATCTTATGCAAAGTCAGTTTTTAGTGTTAAATACTCAGAGTAAGGTCAATCATTCAAACTGTTTCTGTAATTAAAATGCATTTTGATCATATTTAAGAAACATAACCTTGACTCGGAAATCATAGCCAATTATAGATCTCTAATCTAACTTTCATCTCAAAAACTCTAGAGAAAATAGTTGCTGGTCAGTTACAGGATCGTCTTCAAAGAAATACCGGCAAAGTGTTTGAAGAGTTTCAGCCAGGTTTTAGAGCTCACCACAGCACTGAATCTGCACTGGTGAAAGTTACTGATGGTATTTTCATGGTCTTTGATAATGGGACAGTTGTCTACACTGGTCCTGTTAGACCTCAGTGCTGGATTTGATACAGTTGATCATAATATTCTATTACAGCGTCTTGAATATGATATTGGTATTACAGGGACGGCTCTAAATCGGTTTAAATCATGTCTGTCTGATAGATTACAATTTGTAAATGTAAATAATAAATCATGAATCAAAGTTAGTCATGGCGTTCCTCAAGGTTCAGTGCTTGGACTCTTTACCTTATACAAGTATATGCTTCCATTAACACAGTTATATTTGTCCATGAAACCCAATTAATCTAATCAGCTACTTACACTACAAGCATGTCTTAAAGACATAGAAACCTGGATGACCCTATATTTCCTGCTTTTGAATACAGACAAGACTGAGGTATAAGTTTTTGGACCTGAGCATCTTAAGAATACATTTTTCAGCCTTTTGCCCTCCTTGGATGGCATTAATCTGGCCTCCAGCTCTAATGTTAAAAATCTTGGTGTTATTTTTGATCAGGACGTGTCTTTTATCCCCCACATTAAAAACATTACTAGAACCTCCTTCTTCCACCTGCGTAAGTAATAAAAAATTAGAAACGTCTTATCTAAAAATGATGCAGAAAATGTTTTTAAATAACTGTTACCGTCTGGGCTACAGTCTCCTGGCTGAGCGTGAGGTGCCGCCTCTTGTGAAGGAGTTTAGGTGTCGAGGTTTTGTTCAAGAGTCAGGGAAGAACGTGGTGTGGGTCGACCGACTGCAGAGATACTGCAGCTTCTGCAGTAAAGCAAACTCTGTACCAATTTGTTGTGGTCAAGAGGGACTTGAGCTACAAGGTGAAGGTCTGTTTAACGGTTAGTGCACGTACTACCCCCATCTGTGGTCATCAAAAGAACAAGAGTTCATATGTAGGTGGTCAAAATTAGTTTATTTGCATAGTCTGCGCCTCCCTGCTCTAGCTGCTGCCCCCGAGACCCGACTCGAGCAAGCAGCAGATAATGGATTAAACTATTAGCTTTTACTGAGCATGGACATTTGACTGAAATTGTTGTATCCTCTGTCCACAGGCCATCCATGAAGGAATGAACTGCAAACAGTATCAGGATGATCTTGCAGCACGTGCTGTAAATGACTCCGCTGCCAGGAGGACGACACATCTACTGAAGGTTAGCTGCAAAAACATGTGCAAAGGAAAGCTGTTGAACCGGTGACTCCCAAAGAGGGAAGTGATTAATGTGCAGCTGCTCGTGTTCTCCACGTTTCTGCTCTGTCTCGCACCAACAGACCCTCGTCCAGTCAGGAGAGGCCATGCACTGTCCTCAGTGTGGCATCATTGTGCAGAAGAGGGATGGATGCGACTGGTTGCGCTGCACTGTCTGTCACACTGAGATCTGCTGGGTAACCAGAGGGCCTCGCTGGGGGCCGCGGGTACGAAATCTCCCCCGAATCGTAACCTTTGCTCACCTTTTCCCTCTCGTCTTTAAATGTTAACATCACCGTCCTAATTGTTCTGCTTTTAAAAGGGTCCTGGAGACACCAGCGGAGGATGTCGATGCAACGTCAACAATCAGAAATGTCATCCTAAATGCCAAAACTGTCACTGACAGTAAAGACGGGGATTCCTGGACTGAATTGGAAATAAACGGTTCTCATAAAACATGGAAGGATGACGTGAAGCTTCTAACTGAGACATGTTTAAAACAGAAGTGATGCGTTCCCAGTTGTCTCTTTCCCTTTGTTTCCACTGAGAGAGTGAGTATGTCAGAGGATTAACCTTGAGTGCATGTGGTGCCTTTTGTTTAATATTTGCACTTCAGATGAAGCGAGACGGGCACGTTTGTTCCTGTCGTGTTGTTTTGATGTGACAAACCAAAACTGAAGTGGCCTTATTCCTCTGCACTAAACGCTGTAATAGACTGTTACTAACTGTAAGTTTGTTGAAAAATGTGACAGGATCCTTGGTTCGTGATGGTTTTAACTTTTTTTTGCACAAAATCAAGCAGATGCAGGGAGTTACGTGCACATTAATAGTACATCGTGCATGCTCTGCTGCCGAAGACATTTACATTTTGTCTTGTTCCTTTGATTCTGATCATCGGTTTGAAAATGTGATAAAAACAGAACCTTGTTTATTTGCATCGTGCATCTGGACCGCAGACCACCGGAGTATTGTTATAAATAATGTTCACCACTGTCAAATCTTGGTAAGCACGTTACATTATAAAAAGGTACACATGTGGTGATGTTACACAAACCTTAAAGATGTAACGTGACAGCTTTGTATGTAGTATTTTCTCATGTTTCTTCACAAGAATGCACTGACTGTACACATCCCTTCTCCTCAGCTACACTACTGTTCACAACTGACGAGCCCTGAACGTGTCCTCACTGTTTCACGTCTTGAAGTGTCAGCAGCACGTTCCGTTGTGCCTTATGATTAATAAATACACTTCAGATTCACACGCTCCCAGTGTTGTCATGAAGATTTGTTGTTTTTATGGTTTTTCATGCAGAAGTATTCACATTATGATGCTGAACGTCAACCAAAATGTTTCTAATAAACAGAGTTAATTGAGAAAGACGTCTGGATGGCAGCAACTATTGTTCCAGAACGTGTACACAGCAATCAGTCGTTCTCTCAGCAGTTTATTAGCACTAATATACGCAGTTGATGCTTTTTGGCTCCTGCCACAATCGTTCAGCCGTGTCTCTGGATGAATTCCTGCAAACTGCATTTTCTATACATTTGTGGGTTTTTAATGGGGAGGGAGTGAAACTTGTCTGTAAAGGTTTTTTTTTTATATATATATTTAACCAGATAGGTCTCATTGAGAGTAAAATATATTGGAGATAAGCAGCAGCAAATACCAGTTACATCACGGTAAAGACAACAAAATGGAAAACACATGATTTTAATTTAAAAGCTCTCAGTGAAATTAACCGTTTCCAGTTTTCCTGTAAATGAATGTAAAGAGTGCTTTTGTGATCTTCTAGCACTTTTGGGGACAAGCCTCAGCTACTACCACATCTGAGCTCAGTGCTTCTAAAAATAAACTAGATATAGTTGTGATTACTAACCATGTTGAATCAGGGTGACTTCAGAAGTGAATCCGCTGTAGATGCACATCCAGTGACAACTTTCTGAAGTTTCCATTAAAATATTTTCATTGGTTCACATATTTTGTCAGAGATGGCTGCAATAAATAAATGTTTTAAATACATCACATGAATTTGCTCAGAGTACGTGTTGGGGATGACTGTTGGCTACTACCACGCCAACTTTTAGCTTAATGGCTGTCAAAGGGGTTGAGTTCTAATCGTTTTGGTGTTAGAGGTGACCTTCAGTCAGGTTGACTCCAGGAGTTAAACCTTGAAGATGCACATTCATCATCAGCAGCAGGGTGAAGAAACCTGATGAGACCCATGGAGAGAGATGGTTCAGTTCTGGGAGTGGACCTGCAGTCTCTGACTGAGGTGACTGGACGCTGAGGAACCTACTCCAGGTCCTGAACAACACTAAGCACCTTCCATCGTAGACTGAGACCACCGAGGTGCTCCACAGAACAAGACAGGAAGTCCTTCAAACTGTTCATCTCCCCCTTTCTACACAATAAAATGAATCCTGAAAATTAGATATTCATTTTGTTCTGTTACTTGAAGATTAATTTTGTTTGAACTAATTGTTTGGAAAAATGGGCAGATATAAGATTTTTTTCTTCTTTCTGCTGCCTTTCATTTTTTTTTTTTTATATATTTTGTATGTTATCATTCATGGGATTGTTTTGTATTGTATTTTAAAAATGAACAAATTTTATAAATAAATAAAAAAAAAATCCTGCACCAAAATAAACTTAATATTTCTGTCTGCACCTGACCTGCTTTAGACCTTAATTGTTGGTATTTTTATATCCTCTGTAATATTATCTGTTATTTTTATATTCTCTGTAATTTTTATATTCTCTTATTTTTTTACATTATCTGTTATTTTTATATTCTCTTTAATTTTTATGTTCTCTGTAATTTTTCATATTCTCTGTTAGTGTATTTTTATATTTGCTGGGACAGTATTTTTATTTATTGTGCATATTCCTTGTACTGAAACTCTGGTACGAAAATTTCCTGTGGGATCAATAAAGTTCTACCTTATCTTATTTAGTGATTACTTTCTGAGATTGCCATTGGATTATGTGATATTTTACTAACAGATAAAACTGATTGGTCAGGGGGGCTGGATAGCAGTGGTGGGATGTAACTAAGTACAAATACTTTGTTACTGTACTTAAGTACATTTTTCATGAATCTGTGCTTTACTTAATTAAATGTGGGTACTTTTACTCCACTACATTTTACATGAAGTATCTGTACTTTCTACTACACTACATTTCTATGATGTGTTGAGTTACAAGTTACATTCACGTTGCAGTTTTTTGATTTGTCGTTAGTTTGAAAGTAACTGATGTCGAGAG
>JARVGS010000001.1:44866457-44883950 GCA_031762315.1 Hypsolebias antenori | reverse complement strand
ATTGTGATATATATCGTTATCGCCACCCTTCACAATACATATCGTGATATGAATTTTATGCCATATCACACATCCCTAGCCAGAACTGATATGCCATAACCACCACCCCTCTCTCTCTCCTGCGACCTGACATCCCCAAACTTTTGTATCCAAAATCTAACATTGCATTAAATATAAATGTGTTCTGAGCTTCTTCATTGTACAGACATGTGACCTGCACACACGACTCCAGGTCAGGGGGAGAGTGACGTGTCCTACATTAGTTCAGAAAATATTAGAGCTAAAAGACAAACATTTATATGCCCCACATCATACCAGAGATAAGTGTCTCCATTTAACTTTAGTCTAAGTTGTGTAAAAATATAATCCCTTTCAATGAAATAACAATTTTAGGGTAGAAATGCCAGTCTAGACAAAAGTTGATTTGTGCTCTTCAGAAGACTTCCTGTGCTTTATTTTTTTAATATACGTATCAACTTGGCCTCAACTGAAACGATAGTAACCTACAGAAAAGTTGTTAAAACCCCTCTTCCTTCAGAATGCTCTTGATCTTGATGATGCAGGTTAACACCCTACAACTTAGAGATCACTATACTGTGTATCTAACAAGGTTACATCAGGTCCATTGGATGGATTCTTCTTTATTGAAACCTTTTGTCTTTTAACCAAAATACTTCTTCAGTCTGAGATCAGACTTTGAAGGTTGCTGGAAGGTCCCAAGACCGACTTCAAAATTTGGGTGGGTGAAGCACCCACACTTGCCTCCCCTAATTTGCCCCACAGAGGGCCCTTGAGCAAGCCTTTAACTCCCCCAACATTTGCTTTGCTGGGCACCCAGATGGCAACTCTGTTCCACACAGAGGTAACCCCCATAGGTTTAGAAAAAATTTTTACTTTTTTCCCCCTACTTTAATCTACGTGTACAGTCTGTCATATTCAGTTTTTATATTTTTCTACCTTTGTGTGAATCTGCATTGTTTAATTTACCTGTCACTTTGCTGCTGGTACACCTGAATTTCTCCATTGAGGAACAATAAAGTCATGTGTATTCTATGCGTTTTAGTTGCGTTAATGATTGGATATTTGCTGTTTTTCCAGAGTGTATTAGAATCAAGATTATACAGCTTCCTTTTAAAGTGAATGCATGTTTTTGGCTAATATTGTCAAGTTGTTGACATGGTACTGTAGATGAGAGATTGAAATCACAAAATATTGTTGTGTTTTTTTAATTACTAAACCAATCTATACTTTTTGTGTTCCATTTAAACATCAATATTCTGTTTTTAAAAATAATGTCCCCATAAAATTTTGTGCGTTTGAGTGTCCTACCCTGATCCCCAAGGGCCACTATTTTGCTCCAACACACATAGTGGTTGAATTGCCTTTTCGTGATCTATAGAACCCAGTTAAACACCCTCTGATTCAGATCAGGTGTGTTGGGTCAGAGAACGCTCTAAAACATACGAGATTGTGACTCTCAGAATCAGGCTTGGACACTCCTAGTGTAAACATTTCACAGGCGTGTTGGATTGCTGATTTAGCTGGTACAACCTTAGTATTTATGCTTTATATAGCGCTCTGATGTTTTTTTTTTTTTTCTTTCTTTTTACAGGTCTGCTTACTATCTAGTGACAGGAGCAAGGAAAAGAGCCCAAAGCCATACATCCCATTTCTTTTTTTTGTTTGTTTCTCATCCGGCAAGAAAACGGAGGCCGTAGGGCTGGAGTGTGTTCTTATGGCCGAGTCAGAGACTGAATGTGACACGCCCGGGCTTGACACGCTTGGGTCGGAGTGTGTCATAGCCCATAGCCATGTCGACCTTCACTATGGAGCTGAAACTGAGATCATGACGGAGGAAAAGCGTGGGTTGGAGCTGGAGATCCATGGCTCAGACCTAAAGATTCAGGGGCTGGGGCCAGAACTCGGTGCTGTGGCTTGTGTTGAAGCAATTGTAGCAGAGACTGACCATGATTATATTAAAGTGGAACATAGTGATATTCACTGTTTCACAGCAGCAGAAATCAAGACGTCAGGAACCGAGACTCTTCTGGGAGAGGTGCTGCTTAGGACAGAAGGCGAGCATGTTGTTAAAATGGAGTCTGATCATGGAGGGGAGCTAACAATTGAGTCTGAGAATGGTGTGATTATACACGAAGCACATGGCCTACAGTGCAACGAGTGTGGTGAGATTTTTGGCAGCATATCTGATCTTCACCAACACTTTGAGATCCACAAGGACCTCAATCCTTACATCTGTATTCACTGTGGTGAGAGTTTTGCTGTAGAGGCCAGCCTAAAGCAGCACATGAAAATTCACATGAAAGAGAAACCCTATGTTCCCCCTGGGGTAGAAATCATGGGCAAAGATGTCATTGAAGCCTACAGCCTCAAGTCCCATCAGATGATTCATTTGCCAGACAAGCCGCACAGATGCTCGGAGTGCGGGAAGAGCTTTGCTGCAGCCATTACACTGAGAGAACACATGAAGATGCATTCTGAAGACAAGCCATACAAATGCACCCAATGCAGAAAGAGCTTTGTCCGCAGAAGGCATTTGAAGAAGCACCAAGAGGTCCATGCACGTGAGAAGCCATATACCTGCGGCCAGTGTGGCAAAGGCTTTGCTACAACCTCCAACCTGAAGCAGCACCAGAAGACCCATAACACTATTGTTCTAGGAGAGAAACCCCACCAGTGCATTCAGTGTGGGAAGTGTTTTGCTGCTGCTTCCACTCTCAGAGAGCACCAGAGGATCCACTCGAGTGAGAAGCCATACAAATGCAATATGTGCAGAAAAAGTTTTGTCCGCAAGCGCCATCTAAAGAAGCATCAGCAAGTCCATGCTGGAGGCAAGCCCTACACCTGCAGACATTGCAACAAGGGCTTCAACCACTCCTCGTCTCTGTCGCGCCATAACAAGACCCACCTGCAGAATCCGGTGTTTTCTCAACCCCAGCCCGGAAAAACCTTGTCTTATGGCACTCCCCAAAAGCAGAGAGTACACCAGGAAGGAGAAAAGCCTTACATGTGTAACCACTGTGAGAAGGGGTTCAATCATTCCTCTTCCCTGTCACGGCACCAACGAGTCCACTCAGATGGAAAGACTTACACCTGTGGTCACTGTGGTAAAAGATTCAATCACTCTTCGTCTCTTGTAAGGCACCAGAGAATTCACTTGGAGAATAAACCACAGCAGCCACAACTACCACAGCCGACCCCACAGACACCACCACAGCAGTACAGTCCCATCCCCATCCCGTCACCAAAGGTTTTCCCCAACAATGCCTTCCCAAAGCAGCATATCCTTTCTGTCGAAAAACCATACAGGTGCTCTCAGTGTGGAAAAGGCTTTAACCATTCATCTTCTCTCTCCAGGCACCATAGGATCCATGTACCAGTAGAAGATCAGTGAGCAGTTACTCTCCCCCCACCTCCCCATTGCAACTTCCCTAATGCCCGAACTTATTTGTTTCGCAGATCATTCTTTCATCTGCATCACCAGAACATAAAATGTCAGGCTGACTTCTACTGGTAAGAGGTCATGTCGGCACTTTATTCCAGTCTAATTGACAGTAATGCAGAAGTCTTCAAAAGGAAAAGTCCAGCCCTGTAATGAACTTCGTGAAATGTGTTTCGGAACAGAACTTAGAGCTTTGTGCTCGAGTTCAACAAAGTTCAATTGCGTATTGTGAAGGAATCGATTCTTGTTATTCAGATTCAGGACCTCCAGAACTCTTAAAGATATACACGATAAAATTGTAACTGGTAAAAATGCTTCATCCTGTTTTTTGATAAAATAGTTCAGTTAATCTCAATGGTGTTTATTTTTGCTTTACATCTTCCCACTATTCAAGTCTACATGAGATTTTGACAAGAACGTTGTCCTCAGATTGAATAGTTTCCACCTACATAGCCCACGTGAAACAAATATCAAAAATCCATTGTAAATACTTGATTTTCTTTTTATAAATATATATAAATAGGTGACTAGTGTGCTGTTTCAAAATATGACATTTTTCACAGTAAGATTCACTTCGTCTCCACTTTAGTTTGCCCTTTTGACTATTTTGTTCCAGGTGTTGGAGGTGAGAAGAATCAAAACAAAATGATTACAGATTGTTTTTCAAAACGGCTCCATCATACACGAGCCGACTTGTATATTTATGAGGTTGGATTTTGTATGTCTCCACTATTTCTCACAGTTCTGAGTTGTACAGGGAGCGATACCGGCTGATACCCTGACTCATGACATGCAACTTATCCATTAGTCGACGCCTGTTAGAAAATAAAAACCTTCTTGATAGCATATTACAACATGAACCGTGTCCCAATTATTTACCACATTGTTTCAGCTACACAAGTTTCAAATGTACATGATATACTTTATTGCTTTAGAGACTAATTGTGTATAGAATATTGGTAACCCTTGTTCATCTGTTGACTATCACCATTTGATCCAAAATCAGAACAAGGCTGTGTATATTAAGGTTACAACAGAAAATAATTTTACAGGAATTTTCCCAGGTGTGACAGATTGCGCTCTTAACTGTTTTGTGTAAAATATCTTTTACAAACTAATGTATTTTTTTAAACATGGCTTGGGTTATATGAAAGGGAATGCGACTGTTTTGAGAGTGAGCAATATTTTTGTTTTGTTTGGAAAACAGTTGCGTGTCCGACTGTAGCATAGTTCTCTTCCCTGTGTTAGATAGGTGCCTTATTGCATGTGAAGTAGAAATGTATTCATTCATCCTTTATTTAGGCAGGTCACTCTCACTGAGCCTCGAGGACTCATTTACAAGAGAGACCTGTATGCTGAGTTATTTGAGAAAAGTTAGGGTTTTCAGGAGATTTTAGTTATGTTAATTTACCCAACTTTTTAATTTTGTCACTCATAAGTTTGCTTTAATGTATATTACCATGTGTTTACACTGTTACGACTGTTTATTCCCCCCCCCCCCCCCTTTTTTTTTTGTCAATAGCCTCATTGTAGAGAAAAGATGTGTAAAATATCCATATAGACTTGTCCTTAAGAGAATGGGTGGCACATATATGGATAAATAAAGGTTGTTGACTCTCTGCTGGTGTAATCAATGGCTTTATGAAGTGATCAAAGCTTGTTTTTGCGATCTTGTTAACTCAGGTAGATTAATGTGGCACAATAACATTTCTCATGCTTGGAATTTCATAGCCTGTCCACATGGTGTCGCCCTATATTTACATATCTACTGCAGACAAGAGTTCATTTACTGCTGAGTAAATTAAGTTGTGAAAGTTTCTTAGCTGGACATGGGCCATTGGTGTACTTTACATGTTCGTAGTGGGAATACAGTGCTTAGAAACCAAAAGTGTACCGGTTAGTGCAATGTAATCGTCAATTTTTTTATTGATTTTTAAACCTACTTATGTTGGAACATTTCCAAATTTATCTAATGCTTCTATTTGAATAAATGCACAACAAAATTTGTACATTTGGCTTTGTATTAAAAACATGTTGCAGAATTTATAAAGCGGTATCAAAGCAAAACATGTTCAAGTATGAAGTATAGACGTGTTATACAATGATACGCTGGATAAGTGAATAAGCGCTGCATATATGGACAGATTGGTATGGAAGCATTTAACTGCCGTTTAACGTGTCAATGACATGCCTAATATGTCATTGCTTTAACATGTATCCATCTACTGATACTAGTATTCTAGCATCATTGAGTATTTTCTGTTTCTACAGTGTACACTTACTGATTGGTAAATGGAGCTTCCTTATACTGTATAACGCCTTCCAGCCCCCTATGAGGGGCCCCAAGGCGCTTTACAGCACCAGCCATCCACCCATTCATACACTGGTGGCGGTAGTCTGCCATGCAAGGCGCCAGCCAGTCCCACCGAGAGCAACTCGGGGTTGAGTGTCTTGCCCAGGGGCACAACGACACATGGTGTGGGAACTGGATTTGAACCTCCAACCTTCCGATCGGGGGTTGGTTGCCAATTTCCACGGCCGCCCCTAGCCTTGCTGGTTGGCTATGGAGTTTGTGCATGTTGTGAGCATGAACTTGGAAAAGTGAGGTACCAACTTCTATTTTGGTATGTGTACATCTATAGGTGTATCACAGATTAATATCAGATGTTAATGTTAAACCATCATTTGAGCAAACTGTAGGTTTTGTATTTAAAATATAGTTCAATTGATTCAGGTGACCAAAGGTTATGGCCAAGGCCATCATTGGCCACCCCCTGCGTAGCTCCATCAACATTAAAATTGCTCTTACCAGGATCACACTGCCGAATCTCAGACAAGCAAAAACTACTGTACCCACTTGAATATTTTACAACAAAAACATTGAGGTTTACTTGCATTCCCTGTTCATTTCCAGTCACGAGAAAACGCTAGTCTCTACAACTGCAAAACATTCACTATTGAATGAATGCACTTTAGGGGACAATGTACAACTCAAACATAAACGTCACCATTTGATGTGCTGTACCAGATTATAGCGAAAGCTAATTCATATCTGCAGTCCCAAAGGTATTCAAGTCCCTCAGTAACGTGGACATCGGCGTACCATTTGTTAGTAGCTGATGTTATACAGTGTAATTATTAGGGATGCCAGAGTACTTGCTGTCGTCTCACAATGGGGTTCTGAGTGTTTTGTGTGACTGAAATATCTCCTGGAATTTCTGGAAACCAAGACATAGATATCCAGCTGGAGATGATAGCTATTGAAGCTGACTGACATTTAAAGGTCTGGATCCACCTTTAATGACACTTCCAAAAAAAATTCTGTTCTGGGTGCAGAGTAGTGCTTTGGTTCATAGCTATTTTGAGGACAGTGCTTTTCTGTGGATGCCCTTTATCCAGATGCTCTGGTTTTCTCCCAAATATCTACAACTTGCATGTAGGTTAACTGGTAATTCTAAATTGTCTTTAAACTATGAATGAATACATCTAACACATAATATGCTGTAAAATATCTTGTGTTGCAGTTAAGTTCTCCCAAAATAGCAACACAAAATTTCTTGAAAGAATGCACATCACCCACAACCTTTCATGCCAGAGTTTTAGGCTAAGATTTATGATTTAATGTTCAGAAATTACAGTTTTGGTCAAACAGAAAATATGCAAGATCTTTATGCTCAATAATCCAGGTAGAAAAATCCAACAAAGTTAAGTCAGGTCTTCAAATGGTTTCTTTTTGTTGAAATGTGTATTTCACACCAAAGACTTAGTCCAAGGAGTCACAATAAACTCAGTCTCATAAAGCACCTTCTCATAGCGGGTGAACCAGTTTGATGGTGCTCATGTGGTTTCTGTAGTCCGCCCTCTCACTCATTTGAGGCAGTCATGTCTAAAGTGGTTCAAAATACTGTGTCCTGATTCATGCTCAATATCCCAGGTAGAAAAATTATTGCATCAAAGGCCATGCTCATTAATCCAGGTATAAAATCCAACAATGTTCAGTCAGGTCATCTGGACGGTTTTGTGCTGAGACGTTTCACCTTCCATCCAGAAGGCTTCATCAGTCTGAGGAAACACCAAACAAGACGTCTTTGGTGTTTTGATCCAGTTTGACATGACAGTGACAAGGTAGGGTGGGCCCCTGAGGCCATCTTAGCACCAACATAAATGTTTTTTTTTTTGGTCCACGTTGGAGTACGCTGTTGGGGGAGCAGCAGTTGTTTGGTGTTTCCTCAGACTTCTGGATGGAAGGTGAAACATCTAAGCGTAAAAAAAGAAACCGTCCAGATGACCTGACTATTAATTACATGTACTGAGCACGAATCAGGATATTTTGAACCACTCTGACCATAACTGCCTCAAATGAGTCAGCGGGGGAGAGGGCGGACTATAGAAACCACCTGAGCACCATCAAACTGGTTGGCCCACTATGAGAAGTTGCTATTTAGTTTGTTGCGGCTCCTCAGACTGATGAAAGACAAAACGTTTCAACAAAAAGAAACGGTCCTGAGGACCTGATTTAACTTTGTTAGGCATGCAATATGATCTGTTAGCTCATGGAAGTACATGTTGTGAAAGACTGCTGCCAAAGTTTAGCTCAATATCTAAAATTGCGATTGCCGACTTCAAAACTTCAGCTGTGTATGTCAATCCAATGATTACTTTTTGAATGTTTCATTTCAAAATGTTCAGCGGTTTATGATATTTTCTGTAGTATTACAAAGGTAAATTAATGTTGGTAGCCTTAAGCAGTGGAAGATAAATAGTTTTAGTCTAAACTGTAGAACAAATAAAATATGGAGCTCCAGCACATGGAGAAAAAAAATCATTGGTGGATATATATAGTTTTATTAGTAATTGCTACAAGTCAAGAAAAATGGGACAATCAAACAAATTATTTGCTGTATACTTTAATCATTTAGGCATATTAATGGAGAACACTTGCATTTATACACAAGTTTATGAAGGTAAATCTAGCTGAGTACTTTAAAAAAATAATTTACAAAGATACATTTTCTCTGTACATATTTACACAGATTGAAGTTGTATGCTGGGATAGGCACCAAACTAGATTCAAGCATGTTTTTTTTTCCCACTGATCAGATGTGTGAACCATTCCAGCGGGGACCCGTTATACATTCATCACAGGAGTCAGCTGTAGCAGCGAGCTCTGAGGTCGAATGGTGCTGCTCTTCGAATGCAGTTTCTCCAGGTTTTGCAAAAAGCCCCTTCTCTTGAGACCTTCAAGAATGACAGTGTTGCTGGAAGCAAGACTGACACGGGTCCTGTGGAGAGAGAAGGGGGAGGGGAGACAAAATACCACTTAAAAACTTCTGACACTCCATTCCACCACCTAAACGCCCAGGTGCATGTAAAGTTCAATGGCACAAAAAAAAGGTTCTTTTCTTCCTCTTAGATTTTTAAATGAGTATTTAAGTGCTGCTCAGCAATTACACATAATTATCAGAAATGACTCCCTTCTGTCCAAACACTGGATGCTATAATTGACCACAAGGTGTTTGTTCAGCTTTATTGCAATTTACCTTAAAAGTTAAAAACACATTTTGGGAGTGAGGCCAACCACAGACATGTAACCCCAAGGTTAACAAACCTCAACACTGCATTTATTTAGCTGAAAGCCACTTCAGAAATGTAGGGCGATGCGGTCGTGTGTGGGCGAACAGCAGAAGAGGTGTGTATTACCCAATACGTCTAGTAGTTTTTACAAGCTCATAAGTTTTAAAAACTATTCCCTCTTACAGAAAGAAAGAAAGTTACTCACCGAGGGGAATCTATCCCACTGTCTCCTGTGATGCTCCGGTTTTCTACAGTCTCTTCTGCTTTTCTGGTTCCACTGGTTGCTTTCTGAACCGACCTGTGGCCCTGGGGAAGAACCTTTTCATCAAACTCATCCTCCTGTCCTACATCGGCAGCCCAGTGCGCAGATTCACCATCGCCTTCGTCAGCCGACTTGCGAACCGTCTCAGAGTCCGATTCAACCTCACTAGCCTGGCAGTAGTCAAAGATGCTGCTGTCTGCAGCTTCACATGCCCCAGACGCATCTACATCTTGGACAGAATCATGCTGTTTGTCCCCCTGGATCAATGAGGTCCTCACGCTGCTTGGTTCACTTTGCGTGGCTGGTGGTTTACTAGCTCTTAGGCGATGCCGTCTCCATATAACCTCGGGTCTTGTAGAGTTGAGGGAAGCCTCCCTCTGAGATGTAGGGGGAAACAGATCCTTTGAATCACTGTCCAACGAGTTTTGCGCAAAAGCAACTTCAGACTGCTGAAAGGTGGCTTTATAATAGTGACTGTGAAGTCCCAATTGTTGCGTATTCATAGATTCATACCTAACCAGTTGGTGAGTGTGATGGTTTGCTACACCAGTTTGGTAATCGTTTGCATCATCAACAATCTCATCACTATGCAGACACAAAGAGCTACAGGCATCATCGTCCAGCTCTGTTGGTCTCTGATAGAGATTATAGTCATCTTCTATGAAACCTTCACTGCTCGTTATTGAGGGCATGTTTTCATGAGTCAGTTGTGGCCGTTCTTCAAGGCTAGGGTTACTGATTGCTCTAATTTCCTGTTGGTCATTGGTAGGTATAGTCTCATCAAGCTCGTGTTGATTGAGGAGTCTGAGAGAATGTTTGCGCTGTAAAGAGGGCTTGGGCCATGGGGGATTTGGGTCATATGAGTGATTTATGATGGGCTCATAAGGATGAGCAGGGGAAACACCAATCATATTGGAGTATTGCTGGATAGCAGGGCCAGTATCATTAATTTGGCTTTGGTCTGGTACATTTTTGTGCTCCTGTATGTTCCCATTTTTGCTTTTTCTCGCCCAGTTCACGTTGACATTTTCTTCACCCTGATGTTGAACTTTGTCATCCATTCGGAGCGTGCTGCCTTGTAAGTAAGCTGAGCTGTAGTCCATAGACGGCTCTTTGTTGAGCTTGTTGTCCTCTTGAACACAGTCACATCTGCCTGCAGACACAGGAACTTTCAGTGCGTTTTCGCCATCTGCTGTCATCAGTTTTGCCCGATGTGGGTCCCAAGATTTGGACCTGTGGCTGGTTCGTTCCTTTCTCCCTGACCCAGAGACCTTTCCCTGCTTCACCTCTTGTCTTCTGTGCTCTCTGCTGGTAGAAACGAGGTTTTCTGCCTCTTTGACTGGATGAGTCTGGAAAGGATTATCGATGCGTTTCTTATAAAGACATTTTCCCTCGACAGTTCCACCCTCCTCCATTTGGTCTGCTGCATCAAGAGGGATTTCAACTTTGAGTCGAGTTGGAATCAAATCTTCCCCATCTGGGGAAACGTCTGCGCATATGGGGGCCTTACGCTTCTCCCTTTCCTTCTCCCTTTCCCTTTGCTTCTCTCTTGATGAGTGAACCCTTCTCTTCATGCGAGAAGTCTTCTGAAAGGATTTTTTCCCTCCTCCCCCTCCTTTAGACAAATGGTGATGCCTGTGTTTTGAGAATGTCAGGGCGTCAGTTGACATTCCCTTGTCGACTCCCTTATCATCTTTATCCAGACCCCTATCAAACGCCCTGTCGACCCCCCTTTCCCTCCTCTCTTCCAGCTTCTTCATTAGAACCGTGTGCCGTGTCAGGTTGTCCACAGTCAGTTCAGGGTTGATGCGTTTGATGATGGCGTGCTCCAGGTCACGAGGCAAGTTGTTTAAGTCGTCCTCGTCTCTTACAGGCCACTCCTCAGGCGGAAACTGACCTGAAAATGATGCATACTCCTTCTTCGGCTTTTCCTTTTTGCCGCCATTTCTCCTGAACAAGCTGAGACCGAACTTCCTTCCTGGTTTGTTGTCTTTTTCTTTCCGGCCTGTGGCGTTAGTAGTGGCGGTTGTTTTGCTGATCTCGCTCGCCTGACAGTCTGCTGCGGTGGAGGTGGACTGATGCTGCACCGTGGGCTTGTGATCTGATGGCCGGGGCCACTTGAGGCTTTTGCCTGTGCACTCACTTATGGACACAGAGAGAGAATGCTGGTCAGGGACAGTGGAGGGAGGGACAGTGGCCATTTCGGTTGTGGTATTGGAGGGATTTATGTTAGGGCTAAAACAGCTACATGACTTGCAGTGGGCCACGGGGAGAGCCTGAGAGTTCTCAGCA
The DNA here is from genome assembly GCA_031762315.1 of Hypsolebias antenori. Lineage (NCBI taxonomy): Eukaryota > Metazoa > Chordata > Actinopteri > Cyprinodontiformes > Rivulidae > Hypsolebias > Hypsolebias antenori. The sequence goes on along the minus strand of JARVGS010000001.1, from coordinate 44,872,362 downwards.
CAAATTTCATTACTCAGAAGGTAAGTAATGGTTGGAGACAAAGGAGGATCATCTGCTGAACCAGATGTCCACCAGTTCTTCTCTCTGACCAGGTTGTTGGTAATGAAATAAGTCTGAGGGGTAACGATGAAATACCCCTCGCCTGTATGGTAAATCTTGCGCTCTTTGATCAGAGTGCCGAGTGCGTTGTAGAGGATGTCCTGAGTGGGGATGGTAATACCTGACAAATAAAAACAAAGTCTGTTTTAAACAAAAGGTACAAAGAAATTAAACGGTGCATACGTTAAAGCCATAAAAGCTGTCAAAATATACAAATTTCCATGTTTTTGATGTGACTTTTAAAGCTAACAATTTCTACAACATCAAATTAATTATTTTTGACAGCTACTAGAGCTTTAAGAGATCAATTTCTCGAAATAATAAAACAGTTGTTGCTAAACAGCTTATAAAATGACTACAATGAAATGGCTTTTAGGGCAATTTCAGCCACTTTTTTTTTGCTTAGCTGAAGTGATGAGAACGCCTTCACATTTTACAAAAAAAAAGGCAGGGTACTTGTTATAATTCTTAAAGTTCAAGCCTCGTTCGAATTAAAAGCCTCTAAATAATGTAGAAAAACATGATAGTTGTAAATTTATAAGGTGAGAAGAGACTAAACACAAAAGAAATACATCCTAAAAATGCTAAACTAATATACTATGTTTGGAAACGTTCACAGCACTGTAATGTAACAAGTCCATTTGGCAAAAGTTCAGTTAAATGACTGGAAATGAAAATCACTGAAACTTTAAAATACTTCACAATTATAAACAACCATATCCTAACATCTTTAAAATGAACTGTGTTGGGAATGACTCTCAGCTACTACCACAGGAAATTAGCTCATGATCTGTAAAACTGACTGAGTTGTAGCCATTTTTCTATTTGCTAGCGTGGCTCAACGAGGCTAGCCTGTATAAATAAAGGTTGAATGAATTAGCTGTGACAGCCATCTTAAATCGGCGTAACTCCCAATATTAATCAGACATAGATGTTCATCAAGTTATTACTTTCAGACAGATTAAATAAAATCTGTTTGGTGGATCATGAGATATTTTGCCAACAGACAGAAAAACTATATCACATGTAGTTACTTTTAACCTACTGTTGTTTTAGCATGTTTTTATTTACACTTTTGGAAGTAGCTAAAGTTTGCTCTCATTAGAAACATGTCTTGCAAAACGTGTGTATAATTAGGCTCTTAACTGAACAAGCGAGGTAAGGACATTCGTAAGTGAGTTACCTGGATGGGCCTTGCTCATGTAATTGATCAGCGCCTCCTGGGTGACGGTGATCTGGGCCGCGTTCATTTCGGAGATGACCGAGCACAGCACCTCGGCTAGGGGTATGAACTGGGACTGAGGAACTGGGGACATCTGCACCGGGGACAGATCACCTGAAACGAACACACAGTAGAAGAGGATTGGGTGAAACAGGTGTGCTCGCTCACTTCAGGAGAAATAAACACCTGGATCAGCAACTCTCTGACTGGTGCAGCCAGTAAAAACAACTCAAAGCTCCCGTCCTAACCACCTTCTCAATCATGGCCGTGGTGGTCTGTTTATGTGACTTCTATGGACCGTGCCTGACTGCTTTTGAAATTCCAGCAGCCCCGAGACAGACCACAGAATTCCATCACCCACAGAAATGACCACAGGCCTGCCTGCTGTGCAGATCCGATGTCCTGCCCCCACTCCCTGTATCACACCACGGTACAGGGGTGCCACTTACACAAACATCTTACTGAGAGCCAGAGAAGATGAGAAAAACAGTTAGAAACCCCTCCTGCTTCACTCTACAGTCGTCTTCAGACTTTCACACAGAACGTAGAAACTTAAAACACGTCACCTTCATGTTTTCCATACCAAAAAACAACATCCTGACATTTTAGAAACCCCACACTTCATGACCAAAAACAATCTGCATGAGTTTCACACATGGAGAAACTTAATTGAAGTAACATGTAGAAGTTATGCTGCCCTAAGCATTTCTTCCCCCTCTTGTCAAAACATGGTTATAGCATAGAACATCCAACCTTATTGAGTTGGGCAAAATAGAACAGATTTCCTCATTGGGTGGACATAAAACTAATTAGTTTGTGTTTTTCTGTTTAGGGACCAAAGATGGTAGCAGAAACATTTTCCTTATGCTAGGAGGCAGAAGCAAGTTAGACAGAATCCACATCGCACGCATCACGTTAAGAAATTATTTTGGTCAAACCTAAAAGTTGTCATGTACTGTATGGGGTGTCGTTTCTAAAGTTACACAGTCAAAATTTAACATCAGTATTTTGGCTTATTTATTAGGATTTCATAAGAAAAAACATTTTTTTTTTCAAAGTCATATTTTCATCATGTCATTCATACATTTATGAATGTCATAGTTCCGAACTAAATATTTAATTTACAAGCTAAATATTTAGTTTACAAACTAAATACATAACTTGCAAGCTAAATATTTGGTTAGCAAGTTAAATATTTAGTTTACAAACTAAATACATAACTTTTTTCATTTATTCAACCTTTATTTAGGCAGGTTAATCTTATTGAGCCTCGAGGACTCATTTACAAGAGAGACCTGGCTACAAACTAAGAATGATGACAACATCAACATTAGATTTTCCTTGGACAATCAACAATAGACAATCATAAGAGAGAAATACAGATTTTTATTTATTTTTTAACAAGTTAAAAGACAAAGATGTCAAAGTAGCAAAACAGACAGATTATAGGGCAATGTAGAAAATCTAAAACAGGAACATGTCAGCATTGGTTTTTGCCTGGATTCCAACAGATTCTTAAAGCCATTTAGAGAGTTTAATATTTATTTCCACACTAAATATTTAGTTTACAAACTGAATGTTTATGTCCAAGCTAAATGTTTAATTTACAAACTAAATATTTAACTTGCAAGTTAAATATGTAGTTAGTAAATTAAATATTTATTTTGGAAATTAAATATTTAATGTGGAAAATAAAGATTTAGGTCCGCGCTAAATATTTAGTTAGTAAATTAAATATTTAGTCTGAAAATTAAACGTTTAGTTTAGAAAATAAATATATTTAGGTCTGAGCTAAATATTTAGTTAGTAAATTAAATGTTTAGCTTTGGGTATAAATATTTAGGTTTAAGCTAAATATTTAGTTAGCAAATTAAATATTTAGTTCAGGAATTAAGTGTTTAGCTTAGAAATGTTTAGTTTTGGAAATTAATTGTTCAATTCGAAAATTAAATATTTAGTTTGGACAATAAATATTTAGTTTGAAAACAAATATTTAGTATGGAAATTAAATATTTAATTTACACATAAATACTTAGTTCACTAACTAAATTTTTAACTTGCAAGTTAAATATTTAGTTTTTAAATTAAACATTTATCTTGCACATAAACATTTAGTTTGTAAACTAAATATTTAGCATGGAGCTAAATATTTAGCTTGCTAACTAAATATTTAATTTGCAATTTAAGTAGTTTGTAAACTAAATATTTAGTTTGGAATTATGACATTTATAAATGTATGAATGACATGGTGAAAATATGACTTAGGGAAAAAATAGTTGTTTTTTTTCTTATGAAAGGCTAAATAAACCAAAATATTCTGTTAATTTTGGACTGTGTAACTTTACAAACGGCACCCCATAGTCATGCGTGATGAGATCATGCGTTAGCACCAAAAAAATTGTTGGGAATGACTTTCAGCCTCTACAACTCCAGTTTTGTGTTTTTTTTTTTTTTTTTTCTAAAATTGACAGCTTTTTCACCATTTTTGTGTTGGTTAAGGTCAAATAGTTGTGGCAGCCCTCTTGAATGATAAACGTTAATCACTTGATGTTTCTATAGTAATGACTTTCAGAGAGTCTGATTACAACCCAGTGGTTCATGGGCTACGTTGCTAATGCTCCAGATAAATGAACACCCAGACATCACATCAAAATGTTCATGCAGAAATCCATCAAACACTGCGTTTAAAGGTTTTATCAGAAATGAACATGTAACTGACTTTGGATACTCTCTATAAGAGGTCAAAGGTTAAAAAATTGTGCAGTTTGGCAATGCATTTATCTTAACTTGCAAGTAAAACACACAAGACTGGGTGTCGTAAAACACCAAAATAAGCCAGACTCTTTGTTAATGAATAATTAGCATGCGGGTCGGCTTACCACAAACATCGTGAACGCCAAGATACAAGGGCATGCACACAATCTCACCCACAGGACTGGAAAATTGGTTTGAGTTAATCAGCTACAAGGCAGCAATGAGAAATGGAATGAGGTCAAAATAGGGGATGAGCCACAAGTGATGCATTTTGAGTGTAAAATTCCTACAGATGCACTCATTAAGATGCATAAGACAGAACTTTATATTGTTTGTTGTTATTGATGTGTCCTTTCATGCATTTAAGTGTATAAGAACTATGAATGTGCGGCTTGAAACTTGACTTAAGACCCACGTCCGTGGGACTATGAGTGATTCGCCCAAGCGCTGCGAGAGCAGTTAACAAAAAACACTGTGCGGCTCGCGCTTCGTGTAAACTTCAGCCACTTATGTGTACGGCAGGAAAAATATACAACTAATCGAGCTAAGACAACACACAGGTATTGACGGATCAGAGCCAGTCTACGGATTCGTAGACCTTCACATGTAAAACCAATTTTTTTCTCTTATGCACTGCTTTGTTACGATCACAGATGGTGCTGGAAGATTTGACTGACAAAAAGCAAACCTGACACGTGTAGCCCAACTTGTAAGATTACTGCTGACTAAAGGACATAATGTTTTTGCTTCGTCTGTTCACATAAAAAGCTAAAGTAAAACGTGTTAAAAAATTTATTGTACATGTAAGTTGAAAACCACAGATAAGGACTCAGTTAAGATAAAATATCCACACACTTTAAGCTCATTAGACACACAGACAGGGGTCCTTTTAATTAAACTGATCCAAAGGATTGTAAAAAAAAATATATCTGTGCTCCCTCAGCTGAGACCGTAAGCTGGATAAACCTGGGATCGGATATCTTAATATCAGTTGCCTTCAGCAAAGAATTAGAGCTGCTAACTTTACAGCTTGTTATTTTAACTTCCTATAGGAACGTCCTGCAGCCTGTCCACTAAAAGCATTCATAACCTCCGACACCATCAGAAAAGATATAAACTACTGCAGCGAGTTACTTTCTGTGATAATGTCCTGTCTTGCCTACTGACAACAGAACGTCACAGAAAAATAAACACCTGTAGTCTGTTTGTGGGAAAAGGTTGGCTGAAAAAGGAGAAGGTTGAGGATTTCTGAACTTGTGAGCAGGTGTAACTGTCAGGGAGGGTCACTGTTAACGGGCTTCTCTCCGGAGGTAAAGGACCTCTGTGTTCCTGTAACCCAAGACTGAGAAGCCAACATTACACCCTTTGTTACGGGGCGGCGTGAATAACCCACCGGGTGCCATGGCAACAGGGTCCTGCACCACGAGGAGGGCGGGGGGGATGGACCGGGGCTCCACAGTCAAAAACAGGATGGGACTTGTGAGTTAGAGGAAGCCGCAGCTCATTGTTTCACTTTAAAGGAGCACTAAGACTTGGATTTGCTCTGCTGCTGCAAACTTTTATATATTAGCAAGTAAGAAACAAAATATGAAAATGTAAATAGCATCCCAGAGTTTTAGAGTAAGATTGTCTCGTGGTTAAATGTTCTGATCGAACCTCAAAAATAATGCATATAGCTGTTGGTAGTATGTGTTGTTGATGACTCTCAGCTACTACCATGCCACATTTACCTCAATATCTGTAAAACTGACTAATATAACCCTGATGCATGCTCAATAATCCAGGTAGAAAAATCTAAAAAAGCTAAGTCTGGTCCTCTGGACATTCAAA
>JARVGS010000001.1:44780526-44793085 GCA_031762315.1 Hypsolebias antenori | reverse complement strand
TCTATCATTAAAAAAAATGGTGTGAAGAGGATGGCTGTAAGGTGAGAAGGGAGGCCATCGGAAAAGGAAATAAAAAAAAAATTGTTTTAGTTATTTTAATGATCAGATTGTTTCTCTAGATACCTTACGATCAGAGCACCTAGTTTTATTAAACCGTTCTGTAGAGAACTTAGCAGAACTGAAATTTTAACAGGAGCTGTCAAGACACCAAACAGACCTCAGTCAGAATAAATTCGCTGTATAAAGGCCAAAGTGACAATATAAACGAGTTCCTCTATAAATACTGGATGTTTGAATGATATTTTGTTGATCAAAGTAATTAGAGCAGCTTCAAGACACATTTCTGACGCCGATCGTCTCTAATCAACAGACAAAAGTGGTTATAGAATTTTTACCTCCACCGAGACACCACAAAAGTGACACTACTGCTGTGATTTAATGCAAAGCACTTAACTTTTACTTGAAAGAAGGTAATATACATCCTGGAATAACAGATAATAAAGATACATTATGAGCAAAATCATTTCACAATGAGCATAATCCTTTTTTTTCTTGCATCAACTAAGAGGAGTGCAACGTTATCTACAGTTTCTGTTAGGAAGAAAACAGCAAAAAGCACACCTGTCAGCATCTTTACTGTAAAAACAGCATCTGTATGCAATAGGCCACATGGTTAACAAAAAGTTTTTTTGTTTTTCTTTCAACTAAGTAATGGTAATGTATACAATATAAATAAAATGTAAGTGGAAAACAGTTCCAAAAGGTACTACAAGCAGTATCCCACATTCCAGCATGGCTGAAAAATAAAAAAAAAAAAAAAAAAAAAAAAACAATAAAACAAAATAAAGGCCCTAAATCCAAACGTGATACTTTTGAGTATGACAACTTTTTAAGATACTGCATATCAAACTGGAGCGTTTGACAGCCTGTCTCATGCTTAACACTTCTAAATAAATCAAGTTAAAACTGTTCTTAAAACTTGTTCTGTGTAAGGATAAGCTGTCTACCATCATTTAGCCTGTGAGGTGACAACCTTTTCTTTTTAAGGAGAGATAACAGCATGAGTAAAAACACAAGGCCTTGTAGTTAATGTTTATTTTCCCAACTCAAAGTCAGTAAGTACTATTAAAAAAACTTGTTCTCTGCTAACCTAAGGGAGGTCACTGATATTACTCAGATCTTTTCAACTCTAAAAGAAAATATTTATGTTCTCCTGGTCATTTAAGACATCACCTCGAGTCCAAGCCTCCTCCCCTCATATGCATCGGTCCAAACACACCGAGGGAAGCTTCAGCTGTACACAATATAAACATTTCTCTTTGCAATAGAAGGAAAGGACACTAGAATAGTGAACAACTCAAAAAGTTAATGTGATGATGCAGGTTGGTAATTGTTTAAATCTACGAGTTGAAATGAAGGGAAAGTTTTTCAAACAGAGTACATGTTCTTGGTGGTGGATCCACTCTTACTGGACGTGTCTTCATGTGACTGGTAGCCGATCACGGCTTTCATGGGGAGGCTCAGGCGATCCTTGTAAAGTTGCCTGTGGACACAGAATTAAAAAAAAAAATGAATGTCGAAGAGGACTGATGGGTGAAGTCGCCACCTAGTGGTCAGAAACAAATGATCTCACCCTATCGTCAATATGGCTTCCCTGTTTTGGCAGTTGCTTGTCCAGATGGATATTTTGTCACCTTTATGCCTGACATTGACCACAGCTCCACAAACGTCTTCACTTGCCTCATCAAAAGATTCGCCAACTAAACACAGGAGCTGCAAACACAAAACGTCCTGGTTTAACCCTTGAGGGACCTTTGAAATGACATTTAACACCTTTGGGCCCGCTTATCCAATAAAAATGACAAATTTCACAAGCACGCACAACCACACACAAAATGTGTTCTCAGCAACATTCACACACTATCAATCCCAACACACCAAGACCATTTCTCAACCATTCAGCTTTTTTTTTTTACCTCCATGACTTCTGCAAGATAAGAAAACCAGGCCTCCAATGAAACAATATATAAAGGTTTGTTGCCCCTGGGGGGTGTTAGGGGGTGTCATCCCACCTAAAACCTGTTGTTACACCTGAGAATGCAGAGTTATTTGTGAAAAAGTAAAATTGGCAGCATTACTGTTTCCATCCAGCAGCGATCAAGTTCATTGTGTCTCTGTTTGTTGAGAGTCATCAACCATCGACCCCCCAGCTTGTTTCTGTCGTCTTCCCACATGGGTTTGATTCCATCCTGACAAACACATTGACAAGTTAAATATGATCAAAAAATTATTTAAACACTGCAAAACGCTAAAAAAAAAAAAAAAAATCAAGTGTTTGTATACACATTAATACACCTTTACTATTTTTATTATTATGTTAGAATAACAGTGTTAAGGCAAAGCATTAGCTGTAGTTCCACATTAAAACTGCAGCTTCAAACATGGCAGTCTGCTGGCCTGCTGTCGTATTTAAAGCCAAAAACAGGACTTATTTGATCATATTCACACATCCGTTCATCAATGTATCCAACCATCTATTTATCTTCTACCCCTTATTTGTGGTCAGGTCACAGGAGAGAAACCCATACAACCTTCTCCCTGAAAACACTATCCAGCTCCTCCTGGAGGACCCCAAGGAGTTGGGGAGAGAGGACACATAATCTCTGTGGGCAGTGGAACATGTTTGAAACAACAAAGGACGAAAGGGAGGCGTCCAAACCACCTCAAATGACTCTTTGATGCAGCGGCTCTACTCTGAGCTCCCCTCGGATGACAGAGCTCCTCACTTATCTCAAAGACTGAGCCTGGCCACCCGGCGAAGGATGCTCATTTCAGCCACTTGTACCTGGGATCTCGTTCTTTTGGTCATGATGCATACCTCATGACTATTGATGATGTTTGGAAGACGTATGGACCCAATAGGCCCAAATACTTGAACTGCTTCACCTGAGGCAAAGACTCTATCTCAACCCGGAAGGATCATTTCACCCATTTTCGGATGAGAACCAGGGCCTTGAACTTTAAGGGCTGATCCTTATCCCCACAGCACCCCCAACAGAACGCCTCTGCAGATTTGCCACCTCATTGTAGTGGAGGGGTTTAAGTACCCCAGTGATCCTGGGGAATATGCTGTAAGGGGCATCATGCTCTGGCAGGGTCTCAAATGGCAATTTGGTCTCAGGGGAAAGTCAGACCAAAAGCTATTAATAAAAACTTGACAATCTACTGATGAGTCATATACTTTGGGTGCAAAAGGGAAACAGAGAGCCAGGTCTGGGGGAGGGCTTGCCAGCATGCGCTTGAAAGCAGAGACTTGGCTTCTGGGTCTGGGCTGGACCTAGCCCAAAAGACAGACAGGATGTCACCACATGGGTCCACCTTCTGCGATGAGAACTAATGAGGTCAGGTTCATTGCAAGCTGGGTGGCAGGTGAAGGAGGGTCCCCGGGCGTGCCAGCTCCTGTCGGCACCGACTATTCATACACCCACTGACATTAAATGCAGTGGAAGTGGAAAGCCTTTTTAACATTAATGGGATTGTTTTATCAGGAAAACTTCTCAAATGGTAAGATGATGCAAAGGCCAAAGTTTTTAGTGGTTGGATGAATGGGTGAGCAGAGTTTTTCTGAAAAATCTAATTATAAAGAAAACTTGTTAAACTATTACAAACAATGAACCCTCTTTTACTGAAGGGAAACAAATGAAATGAAGGCTGGATTACCTTAAATAAGCAATAATCGCAGCCAACGCCAAGCTTGCTTGGTTGCTGTATGTGGTTGTATAATCTGAAACACAAAATATACAATTTTCAACATAAAAATGCAGAATTTATCAGCTTTTAAGCCCTAGATCAGAAAATTATAATATTCTGTTTTACTGAACTACTTTAGCTTCAAAATATGGTTAAAAAATGTGTGTGTGGGGAGAAGAAGTCACCCTCCACCATTTATTTTTGTTATTATACCTAATGTTAAACTAATTTTCTGCTGCAAACAAAACCGATTAAATTAATTAAAGTAGTATTGCAGGTAATGTGCGCACTCAACAAATGCACACATCTACTCGTTTCTCTTCCTAAATCATTACACCTCATTTCTCTTGGTGACAGAATTATAACTAACATAAATAAACAGAAAAAATGAACTTACGCCCAAAAATCTTCCACTGTGTCAAATTCAGAAATTAAACGAAAGTTCTCTGTCCAACTTTTGCTTTTGTCTGCTTTAAAGTACCACAAGACCCATCTGAGGAAAAAGACAAAGAAAAAAACGTGTATTATCTTATAGGAATGTATTTCTCATTTATTTCACAAAACCTATTAACACAGGAAAAGAACTGTCTCAGTAGGGTTTTATCTGCCAATGTGTAAAAAGGGATCAACCTCAGTTCACAGCAAAACACAGCAGCTAATTACAAAAGCAAACATGTCAGTGCAAAAGAAAAGAAAAGTTTGGCTATCATCAGCACCAGAAACGCAGCTTTTGTTTACAATGGGTTCATTTATTCTTTCGTTTCCAGGAGGGGTGGGGTCAAAGGGGGGACATCAGGCAAACTCAGTGCCCCCGATCACATATATCATGTCATCTATTTTCCATAATACCACAACAGACTAAATTAGTATTTATCCACAACAGTGTTTTGTATCAGCTCTACAGACAAATCATAACCCAACAGAGTTACACTCAGCCAGGACTTCAATGACCCCACACAAAACCAGTCAATGCAAACAACTGTTTGCAACAATGTGTCAAGTTACTGCTGAATTCATCCAAAACCCCCATTACATGCTACTACCGGTATATGCCATCAAACTATGAGACAAAGACTACATCTTTCAAATCCCAATCAAAATAAATTATTCTTCTCCATTTAGTGAGCATGAACTGAATTAGAAAAGCACAGGACTCGATTTGTAAATGAACAAAACACCAATAAAAAGTTCAAAAGACACCCAAAGTTGTTCAAAGAAGCACAGACTAAGCAAAATTCAATCAAACTCTCAAACAAGGGTTAAATATAAGCATTTCTACTCATTAACAAAATCCCTGCCAACTTTTAAGTGGTTTCAATATTTATGTCCATGATTATAACAAAAAAATTATAATAAATCTTTATTCCATCAGATTCAACTGTTAAAGCTGAAAATTGAATATTTAAGTAAATAAAATAAAATAAAATAAACATTCAGCCTGTTTTCACTAACAGTCAGTCAATCTGCACATTTATCTTACCCATCACATCGCAAGTTTTCAAAAGACAGAACTTTATTGATCCCGCAGGAAATTGTTGTGCCAGAGTTTCAGTATAATGGAATATGCACAAGGAATCACACAAGATATAAAAAAACAACAAATATAAAAATACGAGCAGTTAGGATATAAACAGGTCTGACTGCTGAACCAGCCTTCATAAAATAAACGTTCTTAATGTACAGCAACACTTTATTTATTGTCTAAATGAAAATAATTGCTTTTGCAGACAGATTTCTTAAACTCACTTGTTTTGCAAAGGATGTTTGATATACTGCTCAGGATTTGCGACAACCTGACCATCAGTCTGTTGATCTTCAGTATCAGCTGCTTTCTGCGGAGACAAACAAGCAAATCACATAAATTCATGCGGTTCAAACTTTTATTTTAAATAGCCATTTCAGTCCGTCATCAGCATCATAACAACACAGGAAACAGACTAGAAGAGAGATTAAAAAACATCAAGAGCATTACAACAGCTTTGAGCATGAGCTGTAAATCATTTCATTTTGAAGGGGCTTTTTTTTCCCAGTACAATATCACAGGTACAACATTAATTTAATATCTAATGGACTTACAGTGCTTAAAGCTGTGGAGTGTAAGAAAATGCATATAGTGGATTAGGACAAAAGTGATCAATACAATTTAATTTGTATATCAAACAAAACATCCAATAGAAATAATTTTGCCTTGTATACATATATCAGCATTTTCCCTACCATTATTCAAGGAAGGCGCCCCTCCCTCTCAACAGAACCGAGTGCCCTGCCTACCCTACGGGGAGCAGAGATTAGCAGCTCAACTCCACACCCCGGTTGACAAAACCTCAAAAGACAAGTGCCCTCCCAAGGCGAGTAAGAGAAACACTGTACCGGTATATAGTGGGTCAACCAGTTTGCGGGTGACAGCCAAAACTAGTTGCTCACATGCAAAAGCTGATTGGCTGGATTCTTGTTTGGGTTTCATATATGCTTTTCTGAGTTCTGAGGAGTCAGGGAGAATGATAAATCCCACACATGACAGGCCCTGGAGCAATGTGGGTATCTTAACTGGGCCTTCTTGAAACTAAGAAAGCACAAGAAAGCAGATAAACTAAACAGCCACTGTCCAACCGAATGGCCTAGCAGATAAGAGCAACATCATCTGGCCAGAACTCTGTGGTTTACACTCATCTGTAGGCCAGCAGTCACTCTTTCAGGGATGAAGATATACATCCTTGATAGAGGAATGATGGTTTGACAGAGGAGAAAGAGGTCATCTTTGTGAAGTGAACCCGCCCGTCATTAAACGGGGGCAGAGACCTTCGTGTCCAGTTGTCCCCCTCTTATGAAGCTGTTATTGCAAGTATCGAGTATCAAGTTGCTCCTCAGCTCCTCAGACTGAAGAAGTCTTCTGGATAAAAGATGAAACGTTTCAACAAAGAAGAATCCGCCCAGAGGACCTGACTCAACCTTCAGGTCTCTTGTAAATGAGTCCCAGAGGCTCATTGGGATCAACCTGTAGAAATAAAGGTTGAATGAATGAACCTTGTTATATCTACCTGATTATTGAGCATGCATCAGGACATTGGGGAAATTTTAAGATTCCACTCAGTCTGCAGGCTTTTAAAGAATTTATTATACCCTGATATATTTTTAATGTGTGTATTTAAATAGCCTGATTTTTTTTTGTCATGGTCACACCCTTGTTTGGAGGCAGGTTTAAAGAATGAGGTATTTGATCTTTTTTCTGCTACAAACAGGATGTCGCCCTTCACCTCAAACTCATGTGATCTCTCTGTGTAAAACTGCCTAGAGCAAATAACACCAACATTAAACTGCAGCTCATACTTAGCAAACGAAAGTGGCAACTGGCAAAACGATGGACCTTGACTGGTTACTAACCACACCTTTTGGCAACGGATTTTTCTTCCACATCATAAATGCGCAAACGTATTATCGAAATGTTTTTCAAGCACACTTACATAAAGTTCTTCAACTCAGTTTTAACTAATTACAGCTAACAGAATAGAGCTAACATTAGGTTTTCAATAAAAATCCAGTAGAAGCCAAGCCTGAGCTAACTTTTCTACTAACGTTTGCTAGCATTAACTTAGCATATGTGCTAGGCTAGCTACAAGCTCGAAACACACGTGTCCAGATTGTCAAAAAAATACATTAAAAAGTAATATTAAGGGCAATAAAAGGTATTGAATTGAACCATCGCTGGATACTGACTCTAATTTCCTAAACGAGTTCAACAAATCACAGAGTGGAGTTTGAATGAACGACGTCCAGTCAGTCAGTCCCTCCCTACCAACAAAGTCTGGCAGCGCTTCATCCGTCACATTGCACTGCATGCTAGCGCTAATCCACGCCAGCATCAATGAGCTCAAAGGACATTATTTATATATTAGTTACTAGTGTCATTTCAAAACAGTCACTTGTGGAGGGATGCCAGCGAATAAAGCAAAGATGTGACGGGTCTTTCCACGCGCAATAACTGATTTTTCATCTCTCTTGTCTCTCTTACCGGCTCCGATGTCGCCATCTTGATTGGGGAAACGATCTAGCATTCGGCACTTCTGCGTCATTCCACTCCACTACTACGGAAGCCGCCGCAGTCCATTTTCGTTGATTTTTTTTTTTGAGTCATCCTGCTAGAAATGTCCATATTGAATGTGCTTATTTGAATGATCCCCCTGGCTTTTGTTTATTTGTTTGAATGTCTATTGATAACTGTCGTTGTGATGTTTTAATAAATAAATAAAAATCCGAGATTCCCCATCTAGTTGCATCTAATTCCCAATTATTTTGTTTTGTTTAAATTTAAATTGAATTGATTTTAAATTATAATTTTAGCTCCATGTCAAATTCAGAATAGAATTTAAAATATTATTGATTATTGAGCATGCATCAGGACAGAATTAACAATAGTTTAATAATTCATTGTTTTAGACTCATGTTGAGAAATGATAGTTGTAGCTGTTTTGGTCAAAGCTAAAATATGCACATTATCATGTGGCATAACTGCTTAATGTGTTGGGAATGACTCTCAGCTACTACCACATTAAACTGTAGCTCAGACTTATAAAACTGATTGAGTTAAAACCATTTTGTGTTAGTTACGGTTGATTATATGTGACAGTCATCTTGTGCTGACATTAAAAGTTAATCAACTTGTAGATGTCCATTAAATGATTACATTCTGAGAGTTTCAATAAAATATGTTCACCATTTCATAAGCTATTTAGCAACTAAACATAATTAAATCATGAGACACCCAGAGAGACCCAACTTGTAAAGCAATGTATTTTGGGTCAATATCTGCAAAATTAACAAAGTTAAAGCCATTTTTGTGTTTCTGAAGAAAAGTTGGCTGTGGCAGCCATCTTGAATCATCTCCAAAAGTCAGTAGTTGAGACACACCCAGTGATTATGACAGTTTCATTAAAATTAATTCAGTTGTTCATTAAATATTTTGCTAACAGACACACAGACAACAACATTATCGTTTGCCTTTTGGCATAGGGCAATAACAACTAAATCATGCATTTTATTAAAAATTTCTCCACAATAAACTCTAGTTGTTGTGAATACTAAAAATGTTTATCTTTTTAAATCCATCTATATTTGAGCAGAATCCTCAAACAGTCTTGTGTTTGTCAAAAGTAACAATTTACAGAGTTAAATTACTTTGGCCACTCAAAGGGGATACAGTTTCTAAAAAGCAGATTCATCTCTGTACGACTGAAGGATGAGCTTTGTGTGAAATTTAAACAGAAAACAAGAGAGGAAATAGTGGTCAGGTCCAAAATATAAATATGACTTTATTTCAACAATCCTGAAAGTGATCAACCATTCATGAATGCTAAAAGTTGTCTCTTAGAAGTCTTAACTGGATATACTTTCAGCAACTTGAAGCAATTCAGTTTTAAAATAAGACCATCCATTGTCCAAACACCATACAGTTAAAAACAATGTGGTTCACGTATTTACAGTTTGTGTTTTGAATGCTGGTGCTCATTTAGTTCCTTACAAAAAATGTTTCATGTGGACTGAAGATACTCCCCACAAGCAATAATAATAATAATAATAATAATAATAATAATAATAATAAACACATTTACAATTTAATTTTTCCATGTGATGCTCAAAAATGTCCTTTCTTAAACCAATGGATTCTGAATCATTTACATTCATTTCTTCTGCATTCTATATATTTTTTAAAATTTTTATTGTTAATGCTGGAGAATCGGGTCATCTTATGGAAGACATTTCAACTCTGCACAAGTGAACAAACATTGTGATTAATGCATTTCTCTGTCTGTTGTCTCATGAGTGCCAGTAATGATCCAGGATAAACGTGCATAAAATGCTCATGCACAGAGGAGTTCAAAAGCACCACTGTCATCACTGTTATACAGTACAGAACCAGGTCTGGTCAGTGTGTTGACATCTTGTTAGCACCAAGAGACATGTGTAAAAGACCAAGATGGTTCTAATGGAAATGTTATGCTGTTATTGTTAGTGTAAATACAATTAAAGGGTTGTTATAAAAGCCTTATTTGATATGTTAAAATGACAAATTTCACCAGGAGGTGACGTTAACCCCTTTATTCAGACTGATATAAAACATCTGTAAACAAAGTCCTCATTTAGGCTTTCATCTGAGAGGAATCTGGTGTTTTAAAATGGTTTAAAACAAAAGCAAAGAGGAGGCAACAGTAGGAATAAGTAGCAAATAGGTTGGTTGGTTTGGGACACTTTGCGGTTTCTGTTAAAAAGGGTCTGTAGCACCACATAAATGCACAGTAAGCTTCTGAGATCTTATCATCACACTTGTTCCCAGTGAAAAAGTTGAATTCCAGGAGCTCAATAAAGCAATAAGCACCTAACTGCTGCAGCATCTCACGATTTGTTGTCATGCGAACAAATTGCAAAAAAAAAAATACTGTAAAAAAAAAATCTGAACTTTTTATATGTATATACTGTATCTCTGTCTGTACATACATATTCAGGCCTGTGGACATGATTTTCAAGTTAGGAAAATAAAAAAAAGTGCTTCTTAATATGCCATCTAAGTGAAAAAATATAAACTATCCCAAAGTCAGGAAAACAAAACAAAAAAACAACGACAAAGAAGTACGTTTCTTTTACCTGCCTCCAACAGAAGTCAGAGCCTCGAAAAGAAAAAGCACGATGCTACATGTGACAATCTGTAGTAAATATATGCACAATGTTTGTCTACATTATGCGATGCAACCAGTTTGCTTTAAAGAGGTTACAGTGAGAATGGCACCAATATAAAAGCCAACAAGACTCATTTCATAACAAGAGTACACTCCTACTGCACGACATAATGCAGGCCATCAAAGAAATCTTGCAGTAAACAGGCTTACATAAGAAATTAAATAGATTTCATTGAGATCAGAATAAATAATCACATCTTTTTTTGTTCTTAATCATGTATATAAAGCCAGTTTAAAAACATAATTAAATGCTTCAAAGCACCATTTCTTTACATTAAAAACCAGCACCAAAACTCACAGTTAAAAATAACCCCCCTCCCAAAGAAAAAAACAAAACAAAACAACAACACGTTTGGTCCTTCTTATCATCATGAAGGCAGAGACTCAGAAGGACAAAGTTTATAGATTTTAGAAAAGTACAAATGACAAGTGTAGAAGTCTAACTGAGGTAAGGCAGAGGCGCACGGTGAGCGAGTGTTTTGTGACTAAGTCCAGCGATTGTACGGGCCCGTCACGTGTGTAAGAGCATAAGGGGACACGGTGATGACGCCGTCTCTCGATAGAGTCCAAGCCTGACGTGTCGGGACGTTCGTTAACCTTGTGTCCTCGGCGTCCTCGCCCGCTTCCTCCTCCCCCTTTCTTACGCCGCTGCTCGGGCTGCCCTCCATTCTCAGTCTTTCAGCCTCCTCCTCTCGATCCCGTTCCCGCTTGGCCATTTTGGCGTCCCACATGGCCATCCCGTGGCCTGGCTCATTTAGGGCCTTGTGCTGGTAGAAGACTAAGGAGATTCGTGTAGGGTGGCTGCGGTTCGGCTTCAGGATAGGTGTGGTGGCGTGGAGCTCCCGTCGCGCACACTCGATCAGGATGGAGCCGTGTGACGGCGCCACGGCGACCCCGCCGATGTCCCCGTCCAGGAAGTTGTGCTCACTGTCAGACCAAACCTCTTCCTGCTTTGTATCCTCAGCCACGAGGGCAGGGGTTTGTAAAGGGGGAGGTGAGCATGGAGGAAGGGCATGACCCCTGACCTCTCCTGCGACATCGTCTGCTGGCTGTCCATTGAGCCTGCTGAAGAGGCCCTCGGATGTAGGTCGTGGGGAGAAGGAGGAGGGATGATGAAGAGGAGGAGCACTGGGGGAGAGTCTGCGCAGGGCAGAGCAGTGCACCTCACTGGGCTCAGTTTTAAAGGAACAGTCACCGCGGGGGCTTTGAGGAGGTATACGCTCACCAGATGCTGGAGCAAAAATGCTCAAGGTTCCACTCACTGTCTCGTACAGGAGGCTAGGCAGGCCATGGTGGCTGAAGGGGATGACGTCCCTCTGTGATGTCACCCCTGCACCGGGTGAGGAGTAGCTGCTGGTGCTCTGGCTGTAAACGCTGGGTTGATTCCTCTCTGGTGGGGACTTTCCAACACTGGCAGGTCTGGGTGGCAGCCTGTAAGAGCTGAAAAGGCCTTGTGGCTCTTTGTTGGGAAGAGAAGAAACATCTATTAATGAAGTGATAATAAAAGAAAAATTGCTTGTGAATATTAACTTAAAATAAATAAAAGCAGCGAATGAATAGCAGGTCGTGAGATTTAGTTTGTCTACCTTTGTTGGGGGTCTCAGATTTCACTTTTCCAGGACTGAGAGAAGTCAGCCCGAGCTTCTTCTCCAGCTTCTCTGCTTGAGCTTTTATCCGAGATTCTTGCCTCATCTTACGGGCAGATTTCACGGGCTCAGCCAGTAAACGAACCTGAAACATTACAAAGTCAAAATAAGACAAGAAATAGTCAAAGAAAAATAAAAATAATAAAACTAAACTTCTAATGCTGCTTTTTTCTACGACGGAGCCTTAGTACCACACTAAAAAAAAAAAAAAAAAAAAAAAAAATTACACTTTACATTACATTACATTACAATTACAGTACAATTATTGTTGTCACGCTAAGAAAAAAATACAGTAATTAAAAGCCAAAAAATTGCAAGAATAAAGTTGAATAATGTCTTAATAGTATGAGAATAAAGTCATAGAAGAGGTTTTTTTTTTTTCCAGCGGTGGGGGGGGGGGGGGGGGGGGGGGGGGGGGGGGGGGGGGGGGGGGGG
>JARVGS010000001.1:44766658-44780426 GCA_031762315.1 Hypsolebias antenori | reverse complement strand
GCCCCCCCCCCCCCCCCCCCCCCCCCCAGTTGGATCCACAATGTGACCTATCAATCAATCCAGTAGGCGTGTCAGTAAATGACCAATCCAAAACTAAATGAGTTGTAATATTATCTGAACTCCGATAAAGCAGGTTTTACAGAATTTTAACTGTGGTAAAATGAAGAATGTTTGTTAAACTTTATTGTTATTGACACTCTTACTCAAAACGTGTTCCAATACTGCCACCTGCTGTTGTGTTTTTTATATGTGACGTCATCATGTCATGACTTTAGTTTTTGTTTCGTTTGAAAACGTCGCTCACTGAGCGAAACTGTGTGCGTGCAGCGCTGTTATCAATAAATACGCCAGAAAGAGGCTGAAGAGACCCAGCGACTCACTTATTAGAGCATTTAGCTTCGGATTTGTCATTTGCTGACACCCCTACTGGATTGATTGACAGGTTGCGTCGTGGATCCGACTCATGAAAAAATTTATTTTTAAATAAACAAGAGCTGTAAAAAAAATGTCTCGTATGACTTTATGCTCGTAATTTTATGGCTTTTAATAGTTTTTTTCTTAGCATGGCCCTAAAGCTCCATCGTATTTTTCCCTCGCTCACCTCTCGAGGAAAGGAGGACAGAACCTGCAGAGCACCACTTTGGATCTTGGCCCACTGACCCTCCATGTGTCCAAACTCATCTTTGTCAGAGATCTTGTAAAGTGGCAGCACATGAAGCTGCTCATCCTCTGGAATATTACGCACTGATCGGTTGTCTTCCTTTGTTAACGTGCAAACCTGGGAAAACATATAAGACCGAAGTCAAGCTTTCTTCATCCTAAATCATAAAAATCTAAAAAGACTAACCCAAAACCAAAGACCTTCAGTTTTGAAACAGTTTGAGACTTTATTTATTGTTTAGGTTAACTCTTTTTTTAATAAGGCTAAAACTTGTTTGGCCTCAGCTCATCTAGTAGAATATCTCTGAGGTCATAATTAAATATTCTGTATAAAAATTACTTTGACACTAACTGCTTTTGAATGATGGAACAACAAATACAAAAGTTTGGCAACCTGCTCTGGAGCTAGTTTTCAGTTCATTGTTTTGGTTTAAGAAGCTTCACTTGTTCATTGAATCTTTTATCGATGATATTCCAGAAAGAACGATCAGACTGAAACTATAAATATATGCTTTCATACCGAAGGACTGATGTCGATGCCTGATTCTGTAACAAATTAAAAAACTTTAGACGTTTAAAAATTGAGAAAATACCAACCAACTGACCAGAAGTCGTTTTTAAATCCAGCCAGACCAGACTCTGATCAAACGTTGGCATTTTAATAGCCAAATTTAGCTTTAAAATAATTTTCATTTAGTGATATCTTTTGAGATTTTAAATTATTAGCATGTTGATTTAAAGAGCTAATGCAAAGCCTCTAACTTTACTTTTTTTGGTTGTAATTTTGACTCTAAGAATACGAAATAATTACTCACAACTCTTTGTTCCCAGCTTGCAATCAGGCAGTAAGAAAGAAAAAACGTGGATTGCATCACAATATTTTTAGAACAATAAATTCTATTCATGATGTAGGACAACTTAAGTTCAGATTTGCTGAGAAGTTGATTGAATTGACTTTATTACTGTTTGGTCATTAGAGAATGTCCAATAAATAAGCCATTTTTATCTGACTCTTACAATTTGAACTGTTTCTAGTTTTTGAAGTCTTCACAACTGGCAATTCTTCTGAATGTATTTGGTCATTGGTTTTCATGCCAGATGTATTTTGTGTGAAATACCTTTATAAGAAAACTCACAGAAACCCTAAAGAGAAAAATTCAAGTTAATAAAAAAAGGATCATAACCGCAGCTTAAGAAAAGGTTTTGGTTTTGTCCCGCCTGCTTATGAAAAAAAGAAATCCCTGCTACAATAAATATGTATCCAAACATCTAAAATAATATAAATGTCTGCAATATCCACACAGTTAAGTTGGTAAGATTAGTCCCTTAACAGTCTTGATTGAGTTCTGTCCTGTTTTATTTAATTCTAATGTGAATGCTTGTGTGAAGAGCGTTCTCAGCCTGCGTACCACAGTGCTGCCGTTGTTCATGTTGCTGGTGTCCTTGTGAGCGTGGGCACAGAAATCCACACAAGCCGTGACCCCGGAGAAAGGTCGACCTTCTTTCCCGCCCAGCCGGCAATCCCCACCTGCTGCTTCATATTCAACCTGCCAGGAGTTGAAGGAGGAAACAAGGTAAGTGTTCTGAATATCTAATTAGAGCATTGGCATCAGAAGCATGGAGAACACAATGGTAGTGGGGTCAGGGAAACATTTGAATAAAGTAGATGCCATTCTCTGCATTCTGGTGTATTTTAACAGATTGTTCAAATCTACATTTACCTACACAAGTAAACACTCGCTTCAATAACTATTTTAGAGAACATGGCACAACAAGAATTGGCCTGACCAACAGCTCTCCTTGTGTGAATAAAGCATGTCCCGCTTCTCTCACGCATCCAAACACCCCACTTCCCATCCCCACTCCGGTCAACAACTGCCGGCATTAATGTAGCGCTAATCTAGCGATGTGTAATACAGATGCGCTAGCTAAGATGCTACAGAAGTAGCTTCTCTCACGCATCTTAACACCCCACCACATACACTGGGGTCAGCAACTGCTGGTACTAATGTAGTGCTAAGTTAGCATGCATAACGGAGGTGTCTTCCCCTCCTCTCCCCTGCCCTATCAACAAAACTCCCTGAAGAGTTGAGTGCCCTTATATAAGTCTATGGAGTGCCCTGCCAGGGCAAGTGACCTAGAGGGAAAAACTGCATGTGGCGTGGTGAGTTGTTTTAAGTAACCTGGAAAACCGGGAGTGGACTTTTAATGGTTTGAGTATTCCCCTAATAATCAAGTGGAATGGATTTGTTCACGCAGCGATAGAAACAGTGTTGGTTGAACTAATATTTCATGGTAAATGTGTGTGTGGGGGAGGGGGGCTGTCCAAATGAATATTTTTTAAACATGGGGGGCATGTCCCCATCACATATAATTAATGTGATGTCTATGAATTAGAGTAAAATGCTAAGTTATTTGTAAGAAAACTCTTGGCACAATTAAGACCAAATACAGTAAAATCTAAATGAGGTTGTTTTCGCACCAGATAAACCGGTAGACTCGGTTCGGTTGGGGACCAATATTCATAACATTTTGTTTACATTTGAGCTGGTGCGGTTTGCATTCACACTGCACTGTGTAGTCGAGCCAACCTGTTCGAACCAAACTATTCCCCCACTCGCATGTGGTGGCGCTGCACCAAGAACTACTGAAAGAAACTACACAAAAACCTTTGAAGAAGACACTTCTTCTGGAAATAAAAACAAAAACAGAGTGGCATCAAGTTTTAGTGGCTTTAGGAGTTATATTTTGTCATTTTTCAACAATGAGCTCAGCATGAGCGGAAAATGAGGCAGAAGACCATAAAGAATGTTGTTTTTCATACAAGGCAAGCTGACGGCTCCATATGAGGCAAGAGAAATGCGTGTTTATTTGCCCTGCGCTGTAGTCCACTTCCTGCTTGTGGAGCGGTGCCCGGTCTGCTTACATTCACAATGTACTTGAACCGCGCTAGAGTTTTCTTCTACCAGACCAATACCTAGATTTTAGGCAGGCCAGAGTTTGCCTTTTTGTTCCGTGACGAAGTTCGAAGGCGCGTTCACACCTCCCCAAATGAACCGGACTTCCTAGGCGAACGGGCTAGAGTTCGGGACAACAGGGCTGGTGTGAATACACCCTCAATCATTCAGATAATCAGAGCCACATCAGGGTGTTTAAAGTCTCATACCTGGTTTTGGAAAGCTTCAGGAGCGAGTTTTTTGTAGAGTGGAGCGAGATCGGAGGCAAGATTCTGAAGGTTGTTCTCTATCTTCTTCTCCTGAAAGAATAAATTACAGATATTGTATTTTGTTTAGTATTTTTAACTGTTGTGCCTATAACTGTGGTTGCTAGCTCCAACATAGATGCCACTATGAGGCAAAATACTTCATGCAGACAAAATGCAGGGCTGTAAAAGAGACTGTTGACATTAAATTTATATTAAAAAAAACTTTGATGTAGTATAAAAAACATGTAATACCGGTACTTCTAATATTGTTTTAACAATGGACAGAAAAACATATATGGCAGTGGCTGATGTTTGTACCAGATTTATAAAAATGTAAGACTTTTTTATGTTTGCTTCTGCAAATCAACACACACAGACACACATTCCCTCACCTGCTCCGGGTAATCTCCAAGCAGGCGAAACTTGCGGGGCACTTTGCTGCGAGCAAACTTACAGCCATTGAAGTACATGCTCCAGGAGCAGCCAAAGGAGAATGAGGCGCCGCAAGTATCCGGGTCCAAACCTTGGCATGCACACGTGCGACTGCAGGGACAGAGAGGATGGAGTCAGTAAGGAAATGAAAAAGTTTGAGATCAAGACGTAACTAAATGGAAAAAAGGAAAAAGGTTCTCACTCCTCATTGAGAGCACAGCGTCGGCAGGTGGGGGAGCCATATTTAAAGAGGGTCTCTGTGAGATCCTGGTAGAGATGGTCTGCCAATGAGTGAGGGATCCCCTCCCATGCCAAAATGAGGATCACCAACACGGCTGTGTCACAGCTGTGCCCTGGCCTTTTGCGAACCAGACACAGCAGCTTCTCCTCCTCACTGGAACGACGGATCACCTGCCAGACAATTTTTCCATTCAAACTCATAAAACGAGCAGGTCAAAACAGAGGACAGAAAAACTACAAACTACATACCCATTTAGCTATTGGGCACCCCTGGGAGCTCTTGCCTTCTTTCCCGGTGTAAACAACAACTTCCACCCTTACTGCATTCCCCTTGGCGCCATACCTGGAGCACAATTAGACACAAAGTATAATTATATACACCACAATCAGAGTATCGTTTAATTACTAAAAACTGCAAAGCTCAGTAGACCCGATTTGCTTTTCCTGAACAAGTGTTTCATCAGAGTGAGATTTGGGGAAATGTGTATTTTGTAGCCAAGTCAGCACTTTAAGCTCTGTCATGTTAATATGTTTGTGTCAGTGTGTATTATCCTGTTGATTGTGACCACAACCTTCGAACATTAAAAGCCCATGTCAGACATGAGCTGTAATGTAAAACTAATGCTTGATATTTAGTTGATCAAACATTGATTAATTTGTCAATAATACTCTTCACAGCCTTATTCAAATATACTTGAAATAGTGATTATTATAGCCACAATGTGGGCTCAGTTGTTGTCATTTATGTGAAATTGTTCAGTGCATTATGCATAAGTTCCTGTCACAGTAGGAGTTGTGGTTTTGTCCCTGGTGTCGTGTTTATGTTTGTGTTTCCCTTGATCCTCTGTTTCTCTTTACAGGGTTTGTGTTTCTCTTGTATCTAGCCCCATCTTGTGTCGTGTTCATTTCTTGTATCCTCTTTCTCCTTCTCTGGCATCTGTGATTACTCACAGGTGTCATCACTTGGTCTAACTGGTGTTTCCTGTATATGAGTCTGTGTCTCTGTGTTAGTTCTTCTCCTGGAATTGTTCTCTGTCCACTGGTGATATCCTGTCCCAATCCTCGTTATGCCTAGTCTGCTCTTCGTGTTCATCCCCTTGTAAGTTTACTGCCCCGTCAGCTCTTTTGTTTTGTACAATAAATTCCTTATTTCATATTATATTGAGTCCTTGTCTGCCCGCCTGCACCAATGGGTTCACCAGAACCTGCCCTCTCTGTGACAGTCACATCATTAAAATAATTAATTTAAGCGTTCCAATCTTTAGGAGTCAGTGTTATATGTCTAAACTGTACCATGATTGTTGTGATTAAGTTGAGAAAAATGAGAACTTTAACTCCACCATCAGTGTAGGTGTGGGGTGAAAAGCCACATCGTCATGCGAATCTCTTAAGTTCTTGCAGAAAAATGGTTTTACTCATAACAACTTGTCTGTTGGGGAAAAATAAAACCCAATCTCTGCCAACATCCATGAAGCATTAAGTAACAAAAATGAGGGTCGACAACAGCAACACCAGTTAAAGATTCAACATTCATCGAAGAAATACATCATGTACAAACTTTAGCTCAATGTCTGTAAAGCCAACATCAAATACATTTTTGGTGTTTTTTTTTAAGGTCAGTTGGTTGTGGCAGCCATCTTGAATTGTTCTGAGGATAATGTCAGCCAAAGCAGAAGCAGTTGTCAGTATAATTGTGTATTATTTGCACTCATCATGATCAATAACTCTCCTGTGGGAATGTTCTGCAACATCCTTCTGCTCATATTTGTGATGTGTGATAATAATGGTCCCATCACTCTTACTGTGACCAGTCAGTGAGGAAGAGAAAGAGCTGGTTGTTTTGATATCCTCAACGGATGATCGATACAATATTGATATGATATAGTTGATATGATATGGTGACGTGTCTCAAGCAGAGTCCTTGACTCAGATCCACTCCTTCCTGTCTATAAGCGGACCTTTTGATGACAGCTTGGACACGGGGGTGAGGGGTTGAGGCCTGGACTGGAGGTTATTCTATAAAACTAACTTGTTTGGTCCAGAGAGTTAGAGCAGGTCAGGGTTTCACATGGATGAGAGCACCGATAACAGTGTAATCTTGCAATTGCATGTCCTGTGACTGTTGGACTGCTCTCCAAAGCTTTGTAAATAAATCTGATGAACTACACCATGGTCTGTTTTTGGGAATCTCCTTTATTCCACGACACAGTTCTAATGGATTTAAGGACAGTTTTCTCCAGGTAATCATGCTCTGAAGTTGTATAAACAAAAATAGCTGCAGAATATATCTGAAGAAGAAAAAAGAATATTAATTATTTATCCATTTAATGGCAAGATTTGTGAGATTTTTCTGAAGAGCAGATCAGAGGCTAGATGAAGCTCTTTTCGTGCATCCTGCTGTGCTGAAAGTGATGTTTTACCAGGTCTAACACAGATGATCACACTGGTTGTTCCCACAGGGCCTCTGGATGCCATCTCTTCCAAAAGCAAACAGTTTTCACACAAGTGGCCTTTAATGTGATGTAAATGTAATTTGTGACACCCATTCCAGAGCTCAGTTTTTAGCTCAGATGCCAATTTTTATGTTAGAGAACAAAGGTCATTTTGCACATTCTGACTGGTTCTGCGCCTACACAGCTTCACACATAGTAAGGTGTAACACACTGTGTTCTGACACGTTTCCATCATTAAGGATTCAACAGTTTGTCTCCCAGCAGCTTTCCTCAGTTTCAAACAACAATGACCAGACTTTGCTCTCTCCTTCACATCAGTGAGCCTTTTTTTGAGCATTTGATCACGTTTGGTTGTTCTTATTTATCAATCATGTTCTTACTAAGATCTTTATGTTAGCTCTTTTTTTTTAAATCTATTATTGGTTTTATGTGGATAACTGTTGTATTCAGTTCAATATATGAATCCCAAAACACAATCAAAGCAGCACCTGTTATCAGAGGGTGTAAAATTTAAAGTAAGTACTGCTGTTTATTGTGTTAGTCTACATTTTAAAGTAATTATACAATCAAAAAGGGAATATAAATGTTGCTCTATATATATTTTCAGCTAACATTGAATTACTTCCATTAAAAAGTTATTTCTGCCAGTGAAAACTGCAACATTATCTGCAAACAAGCTATTATCTTGGCTCATGGGCCCCTGCCCTCAGCTTTAGGGGTTTCCTGTTTCAGTGTGTTGTTTGTGTAGCTGTGTGTGTGTATTATGACACTTAGGGTGCATGTGCAGGCTGCTTCGCCAATGCTTCCTTTTATTTGAACTACTTGACTATTTTCCTTCAGTTTGTGGTTACTGTTGCCTTGTGAGTTTTCAGCAGGTTTTAAATTAAAGGCACATACACATACATGTATGGCAAAAATAATAAATTTGTTGTCACTCTACCTGTTCTCCATCAGTTCCCTCACTGAAGCAACAGTTGGACCTGCCCCGAGATGAGTATAGTAAGGGCCTTCCTCCTTTTCAATGACTTGTCCTGTTGACAACAGAAAACAACTTTTCTATTAACACTTACCAAGCTTTTACTCAGTTCAAAAACGTTGTATTGATTCATCAAAGCTCTGCAAAGCGTTCAGAAAGGGATCCAAGTATCGCGTTTTCTGGTGTATAAGTCAGTTTTTTTGCAAAGATTTGCCTGTCCTGCGACTTATAGGCGGAAGCCACTTTTATACGTTTTTTTTTTTTATATATTCATAACACAATTTTTGACTGATGCTTTAAATGTTCATCCATACTGACCTGAACCAGAGTAAACATTACCAGAAAAACTTAACACAAGTAAAATGTCCCCAAACAGAAAATCCTATGTTGCAGGTAATAAAATATACAGCCCAAAACAGTAATCGAGCAGCAGAAAGAAAGTTTGTGAACGTGTGGGGTCCGTGCAGTCTGCTCGAGAGACTATACCCAACGGAAAAGACATCCACACGGCGACAGAATATCCTCCATCGAGGGGAACCTTCTCCTGTGTCTGGCTGGCTCCTGTTGGGTGCAATACCTCCAGGGCGGTGCGCCGCGACCGGCTCTGGGTCATCCTGGAAGGGTCCGGGGACAAAGCTGGCTTACGGCTCTTGCCCCAGGAAGAAGCGAGGTGCAGACAGAAGAATGCCCTGGCCGCGAGCTCTCCAGTGCTCCTCTGCCACCCGAGCCGGGAGGAAGGGGGTAGCAAAGCGCATGATCTGTGGCCCCAGGAAATAGCGAGATGCAGGGTGGTGGGTGGGGGGGGGACGCTGTAGAGCTTGCGGCTGGAGCCGTGAGCCACCTTTGTCCCTGCTCCGGTGGCAGAGCTGGGAGGAACACCTGGAGCAAACATGTCTATTTGATCAGGGTCAAAACAGCTTCATTTTGCCTGGGCGCTCCAGTGAGTCCTCCCGTGTGTGCTCCCGTGGCTGCCAATCTATTATTGGCATGACACCAGCCCATGTTTCCCAGGGATCAGCAGTGACGCTTAATAAATGCGACTTATACACCGAAGTGACTTATATATGTTTTTTCCTCTACATGATGCTTTTCTTTGACCGATTTGACTTATACACCAGAAAATACGGTACAACAGAGAAATGTAGCGTTCGTTTGTTTGGACAAGCCTTTAAATGATGCTACAACTGACAGCTGAGCCATGGCTCCTTGAGCTATCTAATCTGACACCAATACAGAGAGGATTCATCCACAAAAAAAAAAAGTAGAACCAACTCACCCACACACTGACAGGATGGAAGATCAGCCAGTTTTTTGGAAGGTGTATTGAGCAAGTTCTTGGTAGGTGTATCTAAAAAACTCATTGGAGACTCCAGAAAGCTGTTGACACTGTTCCTGGTTGGCGTCGACTCTGATGAGTGGCCTTGAATCCCATCAGTTGCTGTAGACAGGACAGTGACAGGTCCTGACATCTCCAACTTGTAGTAGCCCTGCTGGCTTGCAGGAGGGGACTGAGGATCCCCTGAAAACCCATTGGACAGCCCCTGGTGCTCAGTGGTATGGTTGTGAACATCTGTTTTTGCTGGGCTGAAGTTAGGATCAGCACTGTGCTGCAGCCCACAAGGCTGCTCTACCTGAGATAACAGACGACACTCCTCGGGTCCTGTAGGAAAACCATTGCAGGGATTGTGCTGATGACTGTTAGAAAGAGTCCACGGCTGGTTTTCTTGACCGCACGTGAGATTTGTCCGAGTAAGAGTGCTGAAGTTTTGAGCCTGCTGACCAAAAAGGCTTGTACTGTGAGAGTTACTGTGATGGATAAGCTGCCTCCTTCCCTCTTGAGCCTCAGCCAAGTATTTCTTTAGATCAATTTGAGCCAGAGGCAGAAATAAGTTGTTCTTTTGGTGTTGGCCAGATTTCCCATGTAGGTGGCTCATCTGGCCCCTGCCCCTGTAGGGCAACTCTCCATTTGGCATGCATTTTGAGAGAGGGGTCCTGCGGTTCGTAGCCTCTTGTGACCCATCACTTTTCCTTTTCCGTGGCTTAGGGGGTGTAGCTTTCATTTTCTTTACAAGGGGCTTTTTCTGACTGGGGTGTTGCTGGGATTTGTAGTTGTATTTAATGGCTGAAACAGGTGTTCCCTTTGGAGGGTTGTTCTCTGACCGCTGGTTGTGTCGTGACTGGATGATGTACGCCAAATCTGCCAGCTGAGCTGCCACTTCCTCCTCATCTCTGTTCCTTATATATTTACTGACAAAGTTATCTCTGTCCTCCTCAATCAACCGCTCATGATCCTTACTGAACTTTATGTGACTGGTCTCTTTATAGCTGCTTTGCGATTTGATGACATGAGGACCATAATACTGCTCCGTCCACCTGCAGGATGCTTTGCTATCTGAGTCAGAGCTCAGCCTTCGGGAGCATTGGATGACGTTTCCTTGCCTGGCCACAGGAGGGCGAATCACTGACGTTTGGTGTAGTGGTGAGCTGATGACCGACACTTTGTTGTAGTGAACAGCTGCTGTGGATTTGGCTTCTTGTAGAGAAATGTTTGTGTTAGAAATTGAGACAGAGGAAGAAGATATAGGATGTTCACAGTTACTTTCAATTTTAATGCGAGCTTGGGTGCTTTGAGGTATAGCTGCCAGCTGAGTCAAGGCCTCGATAGCAACAGCCTGATCAAAACTGAGATTTTTCCTCTCTGCTAAAGACTGCACGCTAGGTAACAGAGCATTTGGAGGAGGCTCGTGTTTGACAGGTTGGGGAATCCTTTGCAAGTTAACAGGAGTGCTTTTCTGACATAAGTTATTCTTTAAGTCGTCTTTTTCTGTTTTGACAAAGTGCAAATCTGCTGGTTCTGTTTTGATGGAGCGGAGAATGGAGGAACGTGATCCAAGCAGTTTCTCCTCCAGTCCCTTTCTTTCTGTGACGGACAGACAGACGACAGCTGCCAGCACCGACAGCGGATCATCACATGCATCCTCTGCGTCGTTGTGCCGCGTGGAGGTCTGTTCGGGGATCCACATCCACGGCTCCTCCAGTTTGATCTTCTTTAGTGGAGCTGACACGTCATCTGGAGGCATCCTGGGTCCGTTCTCAGAGCTGACTTTAGGGACTGCGGTGATTATAGTTCTTTGAAGCTCTGATGCTGTTGTAGTCCTTTTACATGCAGATTTCAGAACGGAGTGTGACCCACTGGTCATGTTAGCACCATTTTGTTTTGTAAGGTTCTCATTTGAAGCATTCAGAAGAGCCACAGAAGAGCATACGTACTGGCGAAGTGCAATTCTGTCCAGATCTACCCCAGACTCTTGTTTAATAAGTGCAGACTGTCCAGCTTGTTCTGGGACCAGGTTGTTGATAAGTGACTGGGCTGTGGGGGGAGATTGTATATGAGGTATGCGGCCTTCCTCCTCTTCATCCTCCTCTGCTGCCACGTGGGTGCCATCCATCTGTACTTTGCCTTTGCCATTTACCGACCTGATTTCTGGAGCCACCTGAGACAAAACGACAGAGAGAAATACATGAGAAAAGACGACAAGCTCTGGTGGCGTAAAGTGATTCAGCTCGCCCTAAACAGTCACGCTGCTCGACAGATTGCCTCCCAGCATGGCGTGGGCATCTGCTGCAGATACAATCATGGCTGCGGAAAATATGATGTCAAACCCCGAACCTGCTCGATGCACGTGTTGCCGCAGCAGAACTTTAAACAGAGCAAACAACATTCACGGCATAACTCCACAGCTGGACGTGCAACAAGGTTTCCTGCCTGAGATGTGGAGCGTGGAGGGTCACTGACCCACAGGTAGCCATAAGCCAATGTGTAAACACAGGTGAATCACACAGTTCACGAGTGCAGCGCTATTTGAGGGTCACCGAGTGCGTGTGTGCAGCGTGCACAGACATGTTGTGTTTGTGCTCGGCATGGAGGTGTGTTTCTGGGTGTGTGAGCAGATGTGCTAATTTATGCAGTAGCTCAGACAACGTTCAGCACGGTGCACTGTTACAAGAGTGGGACAGAGCAGCTAGTCTTGTCATTTAAGAAATATTCTGTCAGCTAAAGGTCCAAAGTACTAGCACACTGACTACCATGAAAAATCTTGGTAAACACAGATAATAAGTAACTTTGTAACTAATGATGCCTTTACTTTTAAACAGAGCACTCTGCATTCCGACTGGAGGACATGTCCATTACTATGAGCTGTAATGTTCATGCATTCATCCCATGTTCACTTTAATAAACTAACAAGACTACAGGGGAGCTTGGGATACGTTCTTCATCACTACCTGGCAAAAATCCTCATTAAACTCCATCATGGTTTCTGTTTGAAACCGTTTGCAGCAGGAGATGTACGCACCGACCTTATAGATCAAGAGAAAGCAGCAACAGCCCCTTTAACACAAACCAGATGCTTGTGAGCTAACAGAACACAAAACCTTTTTGTTAATCATGTGTTTGAACTATTTTCATTTCCTCTAATAGAGATGGAACTGAACCACCTTTACAATACTTTCCCCCTGTTTAAATGAATACAACAACATCAGCTTTGTGTTTAAAATGAATCTTAAGCTTGTGCTGTGAAGGTCAGTTTTAAAGCTTGCCAGACATCCTGTTGTAAATAAAAGCAGTATGTCCATGTGACATCCCACATGTGAAGACTTTAAGGCATGAACTGCCATCCACGAGCTGGAATGTGCTACAAAATAAAAGATGAGCTAAATGCCCTCGATTAGAGGTGAAAAATAAAGGCAGCGCTGAGATCTAAGAGGATTAATGTGGCACGGCCTCCCACTACATGTGTTTAAAAAGTACAGCGTAGCGTAAAGTCAGATTTAAGCTCTTTCTCAAGCAGTTTTTTAGTAATAGGGACACAAAATATTTAGTCTGGAGTCACTACAATGCTTTAAGATATACTTGTGCTCTTAACACATGGCATTCACCCACTTGTAAAATCTGTACAATTTTGGAGTTTTGATTTAAAATTTATTTTTGTTACTAATTAGGGCTGAACAATTAATTTCATTTGCAATAATATCACGCATGATAAAATTAGATTTTCGCAAAGGCTGAGATTTGAATGGTCACATGATCTGGTTATGTGACTTGCGAGTGAGCGAAGCAGAGCAGAGCAGGGAGCGAGAGAAGTCAACACTGTGCTTTAACCAGTTGCACAATGGTGTGAGGCTCGACAGAAGCTGATACATCTGGAAGTTTGGTACCGAAGAGCGGCAGCACGTCCGTTGTTTGGAATTATTTTGGCTATAAAAAAAGAAGGCGCTGCACAACAGCATGTATTGTGCAGAACTTGCCTTGCTACCTCTCGAGGTAACACCACAAATCTTTATCAACACTTTAAAATACCACAAAGTCATTTACAATAGTTGCATGGCTAGAATGCCAACGACCAGCACGTCAACTTCAAATAAGCAAAGTACCAGCCAACAGAGATCACTGACCGAACTGTTTGAAGGTATTACTCCGTATGAACATCATTTGAAATGGCACGCGGAAAAACTCAAGCAATAACAGAGTTCATAGCGAAAGACATGACGCCCATTAATATAGTGGGCAAGCCTGGGTTTACGGCTTTGGTAAACACACTGGATTAGTACAGAATGCCCTAGTGCACACATTTTAGCCAAGTTGCTATCTCGGAGCTACAGAAACCCCCCACCCCCCACCCCCCCGCAGAAACAGAGTTGCAGCGGAGCTGAAACTAGTGGAGTTTTTGTGCAACTGAAACAGATTTATAATAATAATAATAATAATAATAATAACAACAACAATAATAATAATAATAATAA
>JARVGS010000001.1:44756535-44766558 GCA_031762315.1 Hypsolebias antenori | reverse complement strand
CAACTGAAACAGATTTATAATAATAATAATAATAATAATAATAACAACAACAATAATAATAATAATAATAATAATGTGTTATGTGTTGTCATCATTGTATGTTCCCATACTATGGCGAAATTGGATCTCTGCATTTAACCCATCCACCACCAGGTGGTAAAGCGCCCAGGGAGCATTTTGGGGATAAGGTGTTGCTGCTCAGAGACACCACAAGATGTGCACTTAGGCCTATCACAATAAACAATAACTCAATTAATCACATGATAAATGAAAATTATTGACATTTTCATTTATCGGCTTTATCGTTTCATTCATTCACTAAGCTGAGAAGTTAAGCTACGAGCTAAGCTAACAGGCTAACCTTGGGAGAAAAAAAAATCTCTGTCTTGTCGAAGCTCCAAAATTCATGGCTGAAACCTGTACCTTCATGTAAAGAGTTGTTTTTCTCTGCAAAAAGAAGCAGAGAACTTGTTTACTGATTTTTTTTTTAATTAAAAGCGTTGTGTGAAAAATGCTATGCTAAACAGCTCAAACCACACCGAGCGTCCGCCATTTTGAGAACCGAAGAGAGACAGCCCATGACACACCAAGGGGCCTCCCTCCTATTTTTTCTTAAAAAGGTACTACATGCAAAACAAATTAACAAACATTTTCTCTTAAATTTGACAATAATTACAAGCTTCTGTCAAATTTCAAACAATATTATCATTTATCGCGATAATTTCTGAGACAATTAATCGCCTAGCAAAATTTGTTATCATGACAGGACTATTATGTGCAATGAATGGGGATCAAACCTGGGATGTTCAGGTTCCAAGTCAGCTGCCCTACCTCTACACCATCTCGACCCCTTGTGTTCGTTAAAAAATGCATGAGAAGAAGACTGAAAAATAATCGCATATTAAACTGTAATCGCAATATTGAGGTTAAAAAAAAATCGCAATTAGCATATTTCCAAAACCGTTCAGCCCTATTACTAAATGAACTTATAATGAATGAATTTCAGAAAATATTGTTGTCAATAAAATAAACTGTAACAGCTGTTGAAGAAGCTGTAGCCAAGTGGATAAAAAAATCTTTAAGGCTTGACTTGTTTGGGACAGTGGATTTTCTCAGAAATGGGCTCACCTCAGAGTCGACATCAGTTTGACTCTTTCATGAGAGTTTCTCTCTCATTCTCCAAACAGAGGTGGCTCAAACTGCTGTCTGATGCAGGGAGACATTGATTACTCATAAATAATCCGCACACAAAAAAACTTCAGAAAATCTAAACTATATTTTTAATTGAAATTATTATAAAATGTCTATGTTAAATGCTAAAGGAAGTACTTTACTGAGTTTAGTAACAGTTCATGTAAACCTTCTGTTTTTCATCAAAACTCTCGTTAACTGACTCGGTGAAACTGGATTTGATGAACTGAGGGTTTTTAATGTTTATTACCATGTCAGACAACTACACTAACAAGGAACAGATTTGTAAACAGTCTATGACTTATAAGACTTTCTTCTCAGCCTTTTGTACTTTGTGCAAAGCATTATCCCAAAACCGTGTGTCACTACAAGTATAAAATACTGCTTGAAAAACTCATAAAATGAAAAATTTCAAAGCTGCCAATGTAAAAGGCTGCGATACTTGCTTCATCAACCGTATAGAAATGAGCCAAGGAATGGAGAAGAAGCAGCATGCAAAGTGATAAGAAGGAAAAGGAACGTGCTTTCAAAGACGAATCGTCCCTGGATATCTGCCAGCACTGCAGCAGACTCACATGTCAGCATGAATGTATCTGCAACAGCTCATGCAACCAAGTTTTTAATCATTCTAAGCTGGCATCAGCGTAGAGCTGCTGTTTTTAATTTGATTACGTTAAGCTTTATGACAACCGAAATCCAAAGGCAGGATGTAAATGATGAGTTGTGTTTTTACTTAACCACTGGTTTTCTTGAGGGATCTGCTCTGCGAAGTGTTAGGGCTGTGTTCCTGTGTTGTGCTGTGTCTGCCTTGGGGCGTCGAAAGTTACCCTCTCAAGAACTGGACTGTTTCAAATGCAAACACGCTCCCCACTTATTATTTTTTTTTTTTTTGCTCGACAACTGCTACAACTGACAAAACTTTCTGAACTCCAAACGCAGCCAAGGATAATCGCTCAGAGACTTAACCCAGCAACACAAGTGTGACCGCTTTGCGATTCCTAACAAGCAGCTGCGTCTCAAGAGTCATGTGTCTCCAGGGATGTAGCGGTGTGCGCTCATTTACAACTCAACAACAAAACACATTGCCCATACGTTCATACAGTTATAAAATCCCCAAACTCATCATGCAACATTCAGCTGTGCTCCTTTTGTTCACCGTACAAACGTTGGCCATCACCTCACAACATTCTGAGAATAAAACATTGAAAAATAGCACGCGTCCTTCCTGTCTGACAGCAAATGTGGCCTTTCATGTGCACTATGCTGAACACGTGAGAGTTTCCTCCATTCATTCAGTGAGCATTTCCTGCCTGTGCTGGGCTCAATGTCACGTAGACTAACACGAAACATAATACAGTATACAGTACTTCATATCCTGATGCATGTTCCATAATAGGTAATATATTTCAGAGGACCGGATCACAGTGCGCATTTGGAAAGCACTGAAAACTTTTACGTGTCAGGACTGAACTTTCTCTACAAGACATAAAAATAGCACAACTACACAGCAGATAAAATACGAAGAAACAGATGTGTAAAGTTTAAAGGAAGTGACAAGGTTATCTGAAAAACTGTCGGCGAACAACACGTGTAGAATTACGAGTGTCCAAAATAAGACAAGGGCGGAAAAGAGGAAGTTAAGAGGTTCTTAAAATAGGATAAGGGCTTGAAAAGACATAAAATTAGTCCTTTTTGGTGCTGAAGTCCTCAGTGATTTAATAGTAACACCGGCTTCCACATGCACCATTCTAGACAGCTAAATCCAGAGTGACATAGACATGAACAACAGGGGATAAACCTCTCTGCAGACAGTCCATCTGCAGCAAGCAAAACACCCCAGGGTGTACACTCCTCGCTGCCTTCACCTTGTCTGTCCTCCGAAGGAAACCCCTCTAGTTTAGGCAGGATATCCTTAAATGGTGCTGGTGGCCATTTTGCTTTGCCTTCCTCCAGGCTCAAGAAAGCGGTAATCATACGCAGGGCGAGCACCCGGGTGTCATGTCTGAGGTGACTGGGAGCTGCTGCAACAAAGTGTTGCCACAGCAGCAGAGGCAGACACGCTGGCTGCGCGCGCACGCACACACCGACGCATGCACATATGGGATGCCTTTCGCAGAGGCAGACAGAGCATCAGTAGCCAATGGCATGAGGACCTTAGACGCTTGTAAATTATCTTCCATGCCTAGACTCTTCTAAACAAAGGATCCCCTATGTGCGCTTTTTTACTCCAGCCCTACGCACAGGGGCTGGAGGAAAGCTGTGGAGCGGACGCTGTGCACACGCTGGATCCGGATTGTAGCAAAACAACTCCATCGCCTCTGACATTAACCCCTGGATAACTTGTGCAGTCCAAAGTGATTTTTAAACATTTACTGTACACTAATTGGCTGGCTTGAAATAAACAACAACAACAACTACGTTATAGGAAATTAAAGCTATTGGTTGGAGAAAACATTTATTCGGGTCACAGAGACAACAGGAGAAACCCTGACATTCCTCTCCCTGGCAAGACTTTCCAGCTCCTCAGGCCTGAGAGGACACAGAAACCCTGCAAGTTCTGGGTCTGGCTTGGGGTGAACAAACTTAACTGACTCCTTTCGATGAAGAGGCGCAGCAGATCTACAAAGTACAGTGAGCTCCCCTCGGGTGATGGAGCACCCCATCGGATAGCCTGGATACCCCACAAAGGAAGCTCTTTTGGTTGCTTGCGTCCAGAATCTCGTTCTTTTGGTCAAGATCATACGTCATGACCTTAGATGAAGGTTGGAACATAGACCAATAAATCGAAAGCATTGCCTTTTGACTCAACTGTTTCTTCACCGTGACTGACCGAAGCAACAAACTTATCACTGAAGAAGAGGCCCTGATCCTTCGATCCATGTCCTGCTCCATGCTACCATCACTCGTGGACAAGACTCCCAGATATTTGAACTCCTTCACTTGAGGCAGACTCGTTCTCGACCCAGAGGAAGAAAACAACAAAATCAACTTAATCTCCCTCATACAGTATGTTGTTCACATTTAAATGACGAAAACATTTCCCCAAAAATGTCAAGTACTTTGTAGCAATATTCAGTCCGTTAAGCAGAAACCAGCATTTTGACTACACCCATTGAGTTTTATGCACGTGACTGTTGATAAAGAAGTGTCTGAACTTTTGTTATAAAGCATGTCTTTAATACACATTTTTAAAAAATACATAATAATTAAAATATACCTTTGCAATTGACTCCAAAAGTTAATTGGATAAAGATGTGCATTGTAGCATTAATTTCTGAAAGTTTCATTCACACAGTGGTTCATTTGATATTGTTTTTTACCGCAACAGACTGACACGCTCACAAGGAAAAGCATTACTGCCCTGTCACCTACAGTGGTCAGAAATAAAAAGAGACAGGGAGATGAAAAGAATGACAAAAAGTTATGAAAGGGTAAAACAAGCTCTCTTCTCAGAGGTGACAACGTGGCCAAGAAGCTATGGTCAGAGCCTGACTTTAACAGCATCCAAACTCAGCCGTGGGTTTAGAGGCAGGGAGGACGAAAAAACAAAATAAATGTCCAGACTGCAAGAAACATGACTGATCAGTACTGAATGATAAACAAAACCATGGTTGAAAAAAAAAATTACAACTTTCATACACATTAATTCATTACACATTTAATTTTGCACAATCTTAATACAGAAGTATAAAGTTTTAAACACTCTGGTGTAGTTACAAAATCAAAAGTGCGCTGCGTTCACTAGCGGCCTGTTTTTGTCACAGTCGAATGCTTTACGATCAGACGGTTAGACGCTTGCAACTTATCACAGTGAAACTCCTGCATGGTGTGGCTGTGCAAATATGTGGTTTCATAGTAAACATTTTCAAACCCAATGCCGTGGAGCAAAGCCAGATAATGTCTGTTAGCATTTACATTGTTATTGGCTGCAACAAATCATTGACACTGGAAGTGATAACTCAATTAATAACGTATATAACTCCATGTGAGCCATCTTTGGTAATTAAGTTTTCTTATAAGTAAGAAAAGGAGTTTTTCTATAAACTAAAACAGATGTGGGCAACTTAAGGCCCGAGGACCAAAAGTGGCCCTTGAACAATCTCCATCAGGCCCCAATATCCTTAGTTTAAAAAAAACAAAACAACTTTTACTAAAAAAGATTGATTAAAAACAAACAAAAAAAAAAAAAAAAAAAAAAACCCAGCAATTTATCAACGAGATTTAAAGAAATTTAAATTAAACATCTTACGCAAAACTTTTTTAAAAACATTTTTAAGTCATCGTGTTTCCAGAATGAACCTTAAAGACTTAGAAACACAAACATACATGTTTGTTTTGCATATTTCTGTTAACATGTTAAGCTAGCATGTATATCATGTTAATCTAGCACATATAACATGTTAAGCTAATGTGTATAACATGTTAAGTTAGCGTGTATAACATGTTAAGTTAATGTGTATAACATGTTAAGCTGATGTGTATAACATTCATTCAACCTTTATTTAAACAGAAAAGTCACATTGAGCCTCGAAGACTCATTTACAAGTGAGATTTGTTGGACAGACAATAAAAGTGGTGAAAAAATGACTCATAGGGTTTGGAGACAAAAAAAATTTCCTAACACATTTTTGACCTCTGCTTGAAGGTCAAAAATGTGTTAATGAAAAAAGTGTTAACACGTTAAGCTAATGTGTATAATGTTATGCTAATGTGCATAACACATTAAGCCCATGTGTATAACATGTTAAGTTAACATGTATAACATGTTTAGCTAACATGCATAACATGTTAAGCTGTGCATAACAAGTTAAGCTAATGTGTATAACACAGTAAACTATCATGTATAACATGTTAAACTAGCATGTATAACATGTTAAGTTAATGTGTATAACATGTTAAGCTAACGTGCATAACATGTTAAGCTCACGTGCATAACATGTTAAGCTAACGTGTACAACATATTAAGCTAACGTGCATAACATTTTAAGCTGTGCATAACATGTTAAGCTAATGTGCATAATATGTTAAGCTACTGTGTGTAACATGTTAAGCTAGTGTGTATAACATGTTAAGCTAACATGCATAACATGTTAAGCTAATGTGTATAACATGTTAAGCTAACATGCATAACATGTTAAGCTAATGTGCATAACATGTTAAGTTAATGTGTATAACGTTAAGCTGATGTGTATAACATGTTAAGCTATCGTGTGTAACATGTTAAGCTAGTGTGTATAACATTTTAAGCTAACATGCATAACATGTTAAGCTAATGTGTATAACATGTTAAGCTAACGTGCATAACATGTTAAGTTAATGTGCATAACGTAAAGTTAATGTGTATAACGTTAAGCTGATGTGTATAACATGTTAAGCTAACGTGTATAACATGTTAAGCTAATGTGCATAACATGTTAAGCTCACGTGTATAACATGTTAAGCTAATGTGTATAACATGTTAAGCTAATGTACATAACATGTTAAGCTAATGTGTATAACATGTTAAGCTTATGTGTATAACCTGGTAAGCGATCATGTATAACATGTTAAGCTAGCATGTATAACATGTTAAGCTAGCGTGTATAACATGTTAAGCTAAAGTGTATATCATGTTAGTCACAACAGCACAACAACTCAGTGGTTAGCACTGTTGCCTCACAGCAAGAAGGTCCTGGGTTCAATCCACGGTTGGACCCGTGGTCTTTCTGGGTGGAGTTTGCATGTTCTTCTCGTGCTTGACTGGGTTTTCTCTGGGTACTCCGTTTTTTTCCCCACAGACCAAAAAACATGCATGTTAGGCTGCCTTTCAGGCCCAGGCCTCCTTGCAAAAGAGATCTGTGATCTCAATGTGATTTGCCTGATTAAATAAAGGTTAATGTTAAGCTAATGTGTATAACATATTGTCACAAGAGACAGTTTAAAGAAAATGTCTTGTATTCCTAAAAGATATGAGAAAGACATGTTTTATAAAGCATGCTATCTATGCTACAATAAGAAAATGCCTAAAAAATGTCTTCTAGATTATCTGTCATAAAGAACATTTATTTTTCAATTCTTTATGTGGCCCTTTGATCACTTTAAATGTCTTGATGTGGACTTTTGTAAAAAAAAAAAAAAAAAAATGGTGTCCACCTCTGGACTGAACACCTGGAAAGGCATTCTCAAAAACCAACTTTTCTCTAAACTGCCTGTAACTTCTGATCATGTAACAAGATATTCTCAGATATTAAATTACAACATTGATGCTGACATCCAGGAACCATAGATATTTTTAAGCTGTTGCACAGCCAACCAAAGAGCATCACACCCCGATGAATCAATAACAGCCTGACAGCCAGCAGTGCATGCACTATACACCCACTTACATCTGCGGTAATATTTTATTGCTAAAGAAACAAACCACGGCCCATTAGGAGCCTGAGAAAAGGTATCTTCCTATCAAGTTAGAAAAGTGCATCAAACATTAAAGGTTCAAGTCTTACCTTACGTATTATATCTAAAAATGTTTACGTCCCAGTCAGAGTTAGAACTAATAAAACCCACACGGTGCACGTTAATGGCTTCTTGGTGTTAATCACTGACAGTTACAACTGGCTCTGCTCTGAATGAAAGGATGACAGGTAGTCCAACAGGTCTGACATTAGAAACCACCAACACAAACAACGATTCAAGCTTAAAATCCACACCTACCAACTGCTGCTGTGTTAGTCAGCATGTGCTCGTGAGGTTTTTATCCACCTACAGTGGTTGATAGTAATAATATAGACCAAACTGATCTAATCAGCAACAGAGCGGTCGTGTGCGCAAGTTTTAAACCGCACCTTATTTCTTTGTATTTTATTTCCAACAAGCCAGACTTTCTTGGAATTTTCTTGTGGTCTTGAGTCCAGTTTTTCTGAAGGTGTTCCAAAGTTTTTCTTTAGATACTGGCTGATTTTTCTCTCCACGTTTTTAATGCATCAAAAAACCCAATGGGGAATTGTTCAAGCAACAAAATGCGCTTGATTTCAAGAGATGAATTAGGGTTTGCCTACACACATGCAGAGACAACTTCAAGGCAAACTTATTTTAAATCACATTTTTAGGCTCTGTTTTTACAGCTTGAACCAAAATATTTTTTCTTTATCTTTACAGTTGCACTTGAAAAATAAGAATAAAACCTTGAAAAGCATAATAATGTGGTTTAAGTCCACCAAGGTGACTTCCAGATATGTTTTAGACAAAAAGTTGGAACATCTTCGCATGGCCTGCTGTAACTGGAAATGTTGCATAAACTGGACATAGTAGTGACAAAACTATGCTTAAAATTGCATTAAAATCTTAAGACTAATTTATTGTTTGTTGAGTTTTAAACATATTTTGCCAATCAAACATTTAAATGACTGCATATATCTGTCTGATCTTTGATGCTTTTTTGTTGATGCCGCTTAAACCTTTGCAACATACAGCTGGTAAAAATGCAGATGCACTTAAAAAATTTTTTATCCCCTAACTTGTTTCTTGTGTGTAGACACAATCCTGTGTAACCTTCAGTTTTGCCTTTTCATGCTAAGTCAGAGTTTATTGGCTTGAAAACAAAAATACTCCTCTGAGGCTTGTTCACACAGAAGCATTAGTTTATCAAAACAGTTATTTTTGTAATTTCTAAAAACATAATTGTAAACATGGTACCATTTCTAGAAATGGCCCCGTTCATAAAAGATACAAAAAAAAAAAAAAAAAAGACCAAAAAATGTCAAGTATGTGCTGTATTGTTCATCAGCGTAGTCTCCTCACTGCAGTATGTGTAGAGTCTTATAGGCACTTTGGTTCTGTAGCATCTGGAGCATACACACATGCATTTTGGTTGCTATTCAAGATGGAAGTGTGGAGTTTCTTTTTTTTTTTTTAATTTAGGAACCTGTTTTACAAAAAGTCAGTTTCGTTACACAGTTACACAACATTTGTGTAATCACAAAACTTGCATGGACATCTACTAAAAATATTTGAATTCAAAAAGCAAAGAAAATGTGGAGAACTATTACTCATAACCACATTAAAATGACAAAGAAAGGCTATCTTGTTATGAAAATGCAAACTTGTTCAAGTTTTTTCTACAATGCACTTGTCCCATACAGTTTCCCAGAAAACAGCGCCCTGTCCAGAAGCCCCGTTGCCTTCTGCTGAAATACGTAGAGGGAAAGTTTTGATTTGATCTAGGAAAAGTTTGGTGCTTATTCAAACTGCGACTTTGGCGCCCAGCGGATGCAGAGAGCCGCACGGAATCCACCGGGAACCGGAGCCAAACCGGATCTCCAGACTCATCGATCAATCTGAGAGCGGCTTGACAGCCCATGAGGACTTCCGAGAGGGGATGCACCGCACGTAGGTCCGGCTTTCCACCAGGATTTTTTTTCATCCAGATTTGGACTCAGTTGGACTGGAACCAAATTGCTGTTTCTGCAGAGCTGGTGAGTAAATTTTGCAGTACCGTACAGTAAAAATTACATAGATTTAAGAGTTTAGAACATTGTGAGCTTCGTCGCTGCAGGGTACGTCTTCTGAGCCGGAAAACGAGCAGCTGTAGTACACTACGTACTCACTCAACTTAAAATGAAAAGTTGAGCAAATAAACATTACAAAGTTATTTTGATTAATAAACTCTTGCTATACAACTTTTAGTTGATTTAAATGTATTAGCTGACTGAACTGTTTTGGTTGTTTCAATTCAGAAGTCTGTCAGTTTAACTTAAGTGTACAGGTGGTCCTCGAGTTGCGAACGGGTTCCGGACCTAAGGACCGTTCGTAGGTCGATCCGTTCGTAGCTCAAAACCGAAAGTAAAAGGGGCCGTA
>JARVGS010000001.1:44739545-44750806 GCA_031762315.1 Hypsolebias antenori | reverse complement strand
CACACACACACACCCACACACACACACACACACACACACACACACACACACACACACACACACACACACACACACATAAGGCCTTGAAGTGTGTTTTGGAGTTCAACTGTTTTTACTGTAAAGGGTTAACAGAGAAAGGTGAACAGGTCTATCGGTCTGAGTAAACACTGACACACAGGCACAGAGACACAAATCTGCACACAAACATGAAGCAGGATGGGGCCTCAGAACTTCTCACAATCAGACAGGAAAAGGCTTACTTAAGTTTGCACTATTGCAACACTGTAAGTTGACATGTGGGTTGTATGGCCACAAGTGTGTGCATGTGAGCACTGGTATGCACAAAAACACATGCTATGAACGTATGTTTGCAGAGAAATATGTTGAGACCTCAGCCGTGCATTAAAGACCCCCTTTGCTGACTGATATCAAACAGAGAAAAGACGTAATAAATGGTCAAAGTGAAAACTTGACATAATACAAAAATAAACATGTGAATTCTTGGCCACTCAGAGGATGGTATTCCATGAAGAGGTTTTTCCAAAGCAACAAAAGATGGGAGCTCTTTTTGAAGATTGTTGCACTTATTAAGCTCTGGTTTCTCCAAAGGAAGGTCCATTGTGTACCCTTGGCAGGATGTGAGTGGCACTTCTTTCAAAGGGGCAAAGTCAGTTTCTTTTCACCCTGAGAAACCAAGTGGCACGACTTCAAAGCCCATCCAGGGACTTATCCTCGCAACTCTCAGATGTAAGAAAAGAGGATTCAGCAGAGTAGCATTAGTGGCATCAAAGTGTAACAAATACCTTGCAAAAGTACAAATATTGTAGTAAAAGCCATACCCTCTGCCAAGGGGTTTTATACAACTCTGCATTGCAAATACAAGACAGCTGAGTGTGAGTCAGAGCAAGCTACAGCAACATGGAGCTCTTCTCCACTTGTTTCTTGGTTTTTATGTGGGTCTTCAACATCTGCTCTGATGTAAAGTGGATTCTGGCCAAACATCTAAACCACAAATTAAATAAAACTGGCATTTCTCCTGGTCTACGGACTATTATTTGGGCTACTCCCCAAACCAAGCTGCTACTACCTCATGGTGTTCTTTTACATTTCACTGGCTTGCACCAGATTTACAAAAAATATTCATCTTAAAGCGACTTGTATAGTCAAATGTTTCTGTGCTGAAAACGAGCAGTACAACAAGTAGGAAAGGCTATCTCTGCCTTGACACAATGAAAAGGCCCTATTGTGATATTAGCAGCGTCTTTGATATTTCACAAATCTTCCTCGCTACTTCAGTCCCCTACTGTACCACATATTTAAATAATCAAAAAAGGGGACATTATGGAAGTAAATATTTTCAATAGCTTACTGTTAGAGTGCCCACTTGCTTACTGTGTGGGAATCCAGGACTTTTTCACATGGTTTATCTTTCA
Source organism: Hypsolebias antenori (assembly GCA_031762315.1). Lineage (NCBI taxonomy): Eukaryota > Metazoa > Chordata > Actinopteri > Cyprinodontiformes > Rivulidae > Hypsolebias > Hypsolebias antenori. Next base: position 44,749,373 of record JARVGS010000001.1, on the reverse strand, counting down.
GTGACTAAAAAAGGGAAAAAAGCAACAAACCAAACTTTATCCTTCCTTTTGTTCACATCATATGATATGCCTTTGTCTGAAGTACTTATAGTTGAGCTCAAAATTTTCCACCATATATTTAGAACTTTTTATAATTTCTTAATTGGTATTATTGTATTGTAAAACAACTTTAACTATTAGAATTGGGTGCAAAAGTTTTAATTTATTTAGGGTTTTCTCTAATTCACACAGGGTCCGAAGTTCTCATGGACCACTTTTTCTTGGCAGAATTAGTAGAACTGATTCAAATTGTTTGTTTTCCTGATACAGTCCTGGCTTTTCAGCAGAGCCAACAAATTTTCAAAGGGGTTAAAAATGGGCTTAATGAGAGCTTAATGTCAGCCTGCTTTATCTGTTCTGAAAACAGTTTTGATGTGCGATTAATGACCATTGTTGTTTTTATTGCTGCAATGTGTCTCAGTGTTAAATGTCCAGCTGTTGATGTGAAGTAAAGTTGAAAAATTTAGGTGGCCTTCCTTCTTCCTACTGTTTCCAGAATCACAGAATGATGCTCCCACCACCATACTTGGCAGTTGGTACTGTGATTGCAGGTTTAAAATACTCATCTTGACTCCTCCAAACATACTTCTTGTCATTGTTGCTAAAATCTTTGTCTCGTTTCACCTTAAAACTTTCCTCTACAAGGCATTCATCTTGTCTATCAAGCTCAAAGGTGTTCAAATATGTTGGAAGAATGGATGGATGGATGGATGGATGGATGAATGGATGGATGGATGGGTGTATGAATGGCTTGAAAGTGCCATTTATGGAGCAGGGACTTATGTTGGGGTCAGCACCCTCTTGATCCACAGCAACATAAACCTTGCTTCCCTGTGGACAGTGACACTGGTGTTCCAACATGGTTCCAGTTCACTGCATGAATTGTTTCTGATATCCGAACCAATTTCCTTTCATTTGAGGAAGACACTGATGAGTGTTGGTCAACCCAACAAAGACTTTAAAACAAATGTGTTTTATGGTGGCAAAGAGAAACTATTTGCTGCAATCAATCATGGCCACTAAAAGAAGTTAGTGCAATTGGAAATATTGTAGATGCTTAATTGGATTCCACAACAAAAGACAGGCTTCTGCCCCCCTCCCCCCACCACCAATGCTAGGCCCATTCAACAGCAAAACCATTGCATAGTTAAAGCAAAAACATGATGTGATGAACCAATTATCTTATCATTACACTTTAAACGTCCAAGTATCTCAAATATCGTCCTTGGGCAAAGATTTCTGCTTCATACATCAAGGGCATTGTTTTTCCTTAATATTTAATTTAGTTTGATCAGTTCAGGTGTCATTTTAACAAGGTAATCCATGCTTTTTCTTCCTTCTTCACACAATCATAGTCTTATCGTTACGCTTGGTTATTGTCCATTTCTGTGCCTGAAGCAGCTTATCGACTAAGCAGTCACAGAATAAAAGCAGGCATATAGTGCAAATGTGTTAGCATTGTAACCATTCACAACTCCCTAACTCAATGTGTTGATTAGAGAAAATATGAGGGTTTTGTTTCTTTTAAAATATACTTTGTGTAGATAAACTTAGCTTACTGACCACCTTGGGCTGGACAGCCCGAGAAGTTTAACCTAACTACCTGGATGCAGGTTTGAGTTCATAGACTTTAAGCAACAGTGGTAAATGTTTACTGGTTATCTCCACTAATCCTCATTATGACCATGACAGTAAACGCATCAGACAATCATCGCAGGTCTAAGGTCATCAGACAGACACAGAGGTTGTCATGGTAACTGCCAGCGCTTGAGACCTCTGCTGCTTTCTATTGAAAGAGTGAGGGCTTCAGACCTACTGAGACAAATCATTATCACTTTACACTGGGCTCGTTTCATTTGAGAACAGTTATAGCCCGTTGCACTGCAAGCACTTGCAAATGTTTACAATATACGCACACACACACAGCCATGTGCATGAATAACCCACCATTAAAGGCAAGACACAAACACACAACCTTAAATACCTATTACAAAGCTGAGTGCAGATGACTGTAAAAGCCCTGCCTGCAGGACTGAGACGCATGCTTTCCACATACATTTGCTATCGCAGCTGGGCAACTCCTTTGGCCAATACGCAGAACAAGTAGGAGTAAAAAACTGGAGATAAATAAGTTTGCTAAGCAGAAGGATGGATGTTATTTTTTTCAAAGTGTAGTGCCCAACATAGCTGTGTAGTACTGAAAAAAGAAAACTAGCTGCTGACAAATTTTAATGCAACTTACCAAAAATTGAGCCTCACCATGCATGCTTGTGATCAACATACAGAAACAATGAGACACCAGTGGTCATATATTATATATATTTATAGTATCTGTGCGCTATTGTTTTTTTTTAATCAGTCATTTAGATATACAATGTTTGCATACTTTTAAGAAACTTGCATTTATTGAAGTAATGCATATCATCTGCCATCTTGTATGCCGAAATACGTGTTAGGGCTGACTCTCATCTACCACCACACTTAATATTAACTCTGTATTTGCAAAACCAGATTAGTGTTTTATGAAGTCAGTTAACTGTGGCAGCCATCTTGAAATGAATTAACTTGTAAAGTTAACCATTTTTTCCCAATGAATATTTTCTGTGTTGTTAAAATTGCTGCAGAGAGCATCAACTATAGAACCACTAGACTGAGGAGCACCTTCTACCCTGAAACTGCTCAACTCATAAATCCCTAACAAGGAAAATCACTGTTAAAAAAGAAAAGGAAATCACTGTAATGCCACTTTACCATATTTTTCGGACTATAAGGTGCACCAGATTATAAGGTGCAATATCAATGAACGGATCGGTTTTCATACGTTTGCCGCATTAAGCAAAACTAAACCATTTTGACAGATTTTTGAGCACCGTGCACCACATAAAATCGGCTTATTGTGACTGCATGTATAAATAAAGTTTTTAAAAAATCTGACCAATGAAATTACTGAGCAGAGCTAATGTATTTTATTTTTTTAACCAGCTGTGTTACTGATACTGTTCTGAAAATTTAACATTTATTTTACGTATTTGTGTATGTTATGGTACATATTTAAGTAAAAAAAAAATCTTTCTGTGTAAATAGCTCAACGTAGACACCCGTGACTTATGGACAAGTGCGACCTATATATGTACAATTTTTTTTTCTTTTAAAACTGAGTGGGCACGGCTTATACTCAGGTGCGCTCAATAGTCCAGAAATTAGGGTATTTGCTAACAGACAAAGACATAAACACACATTCAATTACCATGCATGACTGCCCTCCATAATGTAAGGCAGGCAATAATAGAAGTTAATTACAAACAAATGTCCTCAAAATGGAATATTAATGAAAATAATTCAGTCCAATGATCTCATCTGAATTCTGACAATTACAGATAGTTTGTATAACAAGTGCACAGTATGATGGCAAACATCTTGCACTTTACATTAATTTACAAATTTCTTAATGTGAAAAAAGACTAAATTGTATAAAATTGTATAAAAGCATAAAGTAGTAGGCCTGTCACAATAAACAATAAATCAATTAATCGCATGATAAATGAATATTATTAACCTCATTTTCATTTATTGTCTTTATCATTTCTTCATGTCTCTCTCTTTCTACTGAAGACACTGGATGATAAAAGGCTAAACTCCAGTGCTCGTCACTGACCCCATCTCTTTCTCTTTTTCTCTTTAAAATCTGTTTTAACCATCTAAAAATCACATTTTTGGATTGTTAAAAGCAGCTAAGTTGAGAAGCTAAGCTATGAGTTAAGCTAGCAGGCTGACCTCGGGGAAAAACCCTCCATCTTGTCAAAGCTCCAAAACTCATGGTTGAGACCCGTGCCTTCATCTAAAAAGTTGTTTTTCTCTCTACAAAAAGAAGCTGAGAACTTGTTTACTGTTTTTTTGTTTATTTTTTATTAAAAGCTTTGTGTGACAAATTGTATGCTAAATAGCTCAAACCACACCGAGCGTCCAACATTTTGAAAACTGAAATAAATGAAAAAGAGACAGCCCATGTCAAGGGGCCTACCTACCATTTTTCTTAAAAAGACGCTGCTCGCTCCCTCACTATCCATCCTTCAGTTCAAACAGTCTTATACCGCCATCAAGTGGTCAAAAAAGGTACCACACAAAAAAAAATTAATCAACATTTCTTCCTAAATTTGACATGACTAATTATTGTCAAATTTCAAATAATATTGTTTATCACAGTAATTTCTGAGACAATTAATCTCTCAGCAAAATTTGTTATTGTGACAGGCCTATAAAGCAGCTCACATCCTCTGTTCAAGGTAATATTTTCTACAATTCTGTAAAGACGGTGATGTAAATACTTTTTTATGGGAGTGCTGAGAGGTTGAAAAACTGAGTCAGGTTCTTTAGCCTACGGATCTCAACATGTCAGGACTTTTGCAGCCAAATACACAAACAGTAGCCTTGGTACTCTATAACTTGGAAGTATTTTTTGTTGTTTTTTTGCAGCAATGTTTATGATCAGATCTCAACTCTGTCTCTACCATCCAACAGAAAACAAAACTATGTGTAAAAGAGCCACAAAATAGTTATGGGGAGTGCTTAATTTTTTCCTTTACTTTTTAAATTACATTTGTGTGTCTGCAGACTAAATAATATTTCCTTTGTTTTACATATACAGATAATAATTCAGGGTTAAGTAAAACTAAACACTATAAAGCCTGGGACAGAATCCACATGTCCCTACATGAAGTCCTCTTGGCCTCTCTTTTTTTCAGTCTTGACAAGTTAAAAACATTCACTGGAAGGGTGTGTGATCTTGATCAGCAAGCCTGGCCGGCGTGCACGCTTAGATGTTACCTACACTTAAAGTACACCTAAATAGCACCCATGCAAACACGACAAGGCCAGAGATAACCTTGCTATACTGGTTCTCTGTTTGGAAATAGATGACAGATTAAGTTTGAGACCTGTCCTACAGTTCATAGGTAGCTATGTTGCAGCATGTCGCAAGGATCCACCCCACGCAGATGCACAAAATCAAACAAAACCTGTTTTAAAGCCACAAAGACAGACACCTCTGTGTAAACGCAGGCCAATGTGATGTCACTTAGAGCTAAACAACACCCGGCTGTGCTGATTGAATCAGAGTGGATCAGCAGTTCTGTGTTGCTCTGTGTGAGGACGTTCACCATGCAGTACGCACTCCAACACAAACACGCATGTTGTGCAGCAATAAGAGTCGTGACAAGATTAGTACGCCTCGGATCCAGTACCTCATAAGCACACAGATTGACCCACAATCTGTAATAATCCCAAATTCATGTTACAAATCTCCACATGCCCTGATTTTTGCTTCTTTACCCTCGACTTTTCTCGGATGCAACAATCACAGCTAGCTTTGTGGGTGTTATATAACTAGCTGTGCCACTATTACGCTTACAACTCAGTAAGCGCACGTGCACACTTGTATACAATATACACGTGGACTTTTACGCACACCCTCCTGTGTCACATAGGCAACGCTGAACTATGCACACAGTTGTATACAGAATGCTAACCTGAATCCATTTAGTTAACCTGTTCTCGCTTCTAAAAACCAAATCCATAAATGGCAGCGGTTGATGCAGTGGTAACTTCTTTTTGTACTCCGGCCAAAAGAAACATCATTGCTGAATTAACAGTAAAGTACTTGAACTTTTAACTTAGGAGCAGATCTTTAAGAAGAAACCTGCAGCAGATGGTCGCAAGGCCCTGATCTCATCAGGGCTTACGGTTTAAAGAGGTGGCCTAAATCCAAAGAGAAAACCTCGGCTGATATACGCTGTCAACATTTTTTGAACAAGCTTTGCATTTGACTAGTTAAAATGGTCAACCCCACATACACAAAGACCAACTGTTCCCTGGATTGCAACACAGAGGACACACGCATGCACTTAAAAAACAGAAACGCGCTCGAAACATGTGCTTAACTGCTGCCAGTCATGTGCCATCAGCTTCCCCCTCTTGCAGCCAGACCTCGATTCTCCACACGCAAACTGACACAAGCGTTTCAACTTGCACTCAGAGGGAATCCGTGGTACCAGAAAGAAAACAAATAAACAAATATAGTGTTATTATCAGCCGAGAAGACTCACAATTTGAAAGCCAAACCTTCTGTTTCAACTGTCTGGCTCAGTTAACGCGCAATCATCACTGTCACGAGTGAGGAAAACCTCAGAGATCAAACGAAACAATGCCAAAACCCTTGTTCTTCAGCTGCTTCAGATCAGCTGTTTGTTAAATCTCCAGCAGATTTATGTGCTAAATAAGAAAAACTGTACATGAGCTGTTCATTGAAAACCAATCATGTCTTACCTGTACATCACACCGGCTGATCAGAGATGACGTTCTCCTCCTCTTGAGTTCCACACACTTCCTCAGCTTACAGATCTGGTGGCCGGTCCTGCGATTGAGGCAGCAGCTGCACTGGCCACAGTTAATCTTCCTGAGGCATGGCTCACACGTCCCACACCTGCTCCGCTTCCTCCTCTCCTTCCTCTGTGGTTTTAGAGATGTCCCCGAGGACCCCGATCCGAGGCCGGCCTCCGCATAGCCCGTCTCTGATTCGGTGTCAAAAGAAAACGAGGAGCGAGTACTTTCAGAGCTGCAGGAGAACGTGGAGCTGCTGTCGAGATGAGTTGAGATCTTTGGCACCAAGTCCTTATCATGCATTGGCACCTGAACGCTGTCCTCGATGTTTGGTTCACACTTCACCACAGGGACGTCTGTGCCCAATAGAGTAGCCAATGACAATGAAAGTACAGATGCTTTCTGGCTGGTACGATCTCGTGACTCTTGATTTAGATCACCATTTTTGGTCTCGGTTGGTGTGAAACCTTGTCCTTTTCCCCCTGAACGGACCACCAGGTTTTGTTGTGGGTGTGACTCATTGCTGCTGGACTCTTTTGCGATAGGTTTAAGGGAGTCCCTACAGACGATGACGGGCATACTTCTTTTCACTATAACAGTTTGCACCTTTGATACAGCATCAGGGACAGCCAAAGATCCTTGTAACCGAGGTTTAGCACCATGAGTGGTAGGTTGAATGTCTGTTTTGGCCTTTCTTACAGCCTCTGGCTCGCATGGATCTGAGGTGAAGGGGGCTTTGGTGGGGTTTGAGGTAGTTGCGTTGAAGACCATTAACACATGTGCCGGTGTCCCGGGCTGTGCTGTTGGTCCCGTGTTACCATGAGGTTGATCTGGGGTTTGACAGGTTGGAGTGCTGGTTTGGTAGGTAGCAGGACTAGTGGAAAACTGCTTTTTTGTTCTTCCACTGTTTTCAGTCTCACTTTTCTCCAGCCCTATAGATATTTTTTTCTTTTCTTCCAAAGTCTCACTTTGTCTCTCAACAAGCTTCTCCCCTTCTAAACTCTTTCTTTTCTTGTGATTTAGTTCATTTGTTCTCTCTGTGACAACTGATCCGCTTTCATCTGCTCTATTCTCATTCATGCCCAGAAGCATATTCTCCTCTTGTTGGACAGTGCACCCCCCATCCTGCTTACCACCACTGTCAACATGATCAAGCTCATCTCCAGTAATGGATGAAGTGTCATTTTCCTCATTACCGCCATGCACTCCCAATGAGGTGAGGCCTTTACTCCTGTTACTACTTGGCTGTCCATCACTGTCATCACAAACAGTGACCCCTGTGACTTGATTCAAGTCACCTTCACTTTTGCGGCTGACCGTCTGTGCGTCTTCAACTAAAACACCGTCACAGCTGTGCTGCGTAGAGTCTCCCGGCGTGTCGTTACACTCCGGCAAATCAGCTTCGAGAGAACTGTCCTCTTTAGCGTCGTTAAGTTCAACACTCTGCTCTTTGAAATTCGAAGGAACGTCACTGTCAGTTTGACGACGATTAGTGGAAATTTCTTCGTCGTTGCCGTTTTCCGCTTTTTCATGTTCTTCACCGCAAGTGGGATCTTTGATGCCTGAGGGTTTGCGTTTTGTGTTTCGTTGCCGGGAGGCTGCTTTTCGCCCGGTACTCCCTCTGCTGCTTTTCCTTCCTCTGCACGGTTTAGAAGACTGACAAGGTGCTGCAGATGCTTGCGTGTCCCATTGAGATCTCCTCTGTCCTCGGGGGACCTGCGACTTGACACAGCCCTCAGGCAGACTTGACCGTCTTTGCCTTCTAGATCCTGTTACAAGGCTATCTCTGCTAGGGGACCTCCTGGGATCCTTACCTCTTCCACGAGGACTTTGACCTCGTTTTGCCTGCGATCTGGTTGCTGACCTTGTGGATTCTGCAGGCGCCTTCTGAAACCTCTCTGTGGCTTTCCCTCTGGATTTACTTGGTTTACAGGTTTTAGCCTTGATTTTGGTGGTTTTCTGGCCTTTTCTTCTCTGAGCAGGTGTCTGTCTCCTGGTGGGTTTGGTAGCAGGCATGGCTGAGGGTGTGCAGGAAAGGACTTTTGGCAGCCAGCATGGGAGCCAGATAACTGTTTATACCTTGCTAGGAAAAGAAACGTCTTGGATTCTTGTTTTATTGCAATTTTCCTTTAAGCAGGACGTTGCTGTAGCGTTTTTAGTGTGTATTTGCAACACATTACCTACAAAAAAGAGGGGAAAAGGGAGATAATGAATACAAAGTAGTTGCTGCAAGTTGGAAATTATTTTATGTAAACTTGCAGAAAACATCTAGAATCAGAGAAGTTCTAACAGCACCCTGTTCTTCTGTACGTTTGTCTCCAAAGGAAGACACTTTTGCCCCTCCTTAAATACCCACTTGGACGAGCAAGTGCCTTGTGGTTGACGTCAATGAAGCAAATTCAAAACACGCTTATACGCAGGAAAATGTGAAGAATAAGCAGATGAGGTGGTTAAAAAAAAATAGAAATAAAAACTAAAAATAACATCAAAGCGTCCGTGGATTTAATTGTTTAAAGGGCGAAGGCTCCGGACTGAGGTCGGATCCTGTTTTTTTTTCTGCCTGGCGGAAGGAGAGGGTGTTATTACCGTGTAAAAAAAAAAAAAAAAAACGCCCTCGTCGCCGTTTATTATTATTATTTTGCACTTGACCGCCGTTTAAATCCCCCTCCGCCTGGAAACCTAGCTTTTTCTTTATTATTACGCACGGGCTGTTTTGGTTGTGGGGTTTATTTACACGTTTACGGCTCAAAAATGCTTTACATACCACAGAGAGACAGTTGTACGGTCTGAGCTGCTAATAATACTCCGCTCCGCAGCGAGGCAGCTTGGGTTGGTGTCCCTCCTCGGTAAATATAGACCGCTGCTAAATTCAATCCTCTGACGATGGCGACTCGTGGCCATGATAGCAGCGCCCACAGCAGGAACAAACATCAAGCGGATTCCTTTTTTTTTTTTTAAATTTTTTTCCCCTCTCTCTCTTTTTTCTCAGCCGTGTGGCGTTCACGGAGCCACGACACCCGTAAAAATGTAAATCCCTCTTCTGTCAATCCATTCAGGGCAGCCCCCGCTCCGCTCGCGCACGCTCCCCCTCCACCAGACGCAACCGTCGCTCTCTCCGCCTGCCTGGCCCCCGAACCTCCGCTCTGAGAGGAGGGAGAGGAGGTGAAAACCCGGAGTGGAGTTCTCAGCTTCAGTCGGTTTACACAGGAGAGTGTCAAAACTAACGGCTCCATCATCAAGTAGGTGTCAAATCATCATCGAATCCTTTGTTTAACACTTTCTTTCCAAAATGTTTGTTTTTACAGCCCCCCCCCCCCTTTGTGTGTCTGTTAGCAAAATATCTCATGAGTCACTGGACGCATTTTAATGAAACTTGCAGGGATTTTTTTTTTTTTTTTAGATATTTTATTTTAT
>JARVGS010000001.1:44721271-44735364 GCA_031762315.1 Hypsolebias antenori | reverse complement strand
AGAAGCTGTCTGTGGGCGAAGGACACGGATATAATAAACTCTGATTTGGAGCCATAACCACCTTATTTTGTGAATAAATCTGCGAACGACGTTCTTGTGGACGCGACAAGAATTTTATTTGTTGTTACGTTTCTTTTATTTTTTTTTAGCTGTGATGAGAGATAGCAGCTCTGAAGATGAGTCTTATTTATTAAACACATTTTATTCCAAACTTTCCACTGTTTTTGCTGTTTATGCGCCTTTAACAGCTCATATTAACTTGTAAGTATCCCTTTATCGCAGTTAGACGAATATATTGTTGTCATGTAGTTAAGTCTCCCTTTTAGGTGGTGGCTAGTAACCTGAAAACTGATCTGTCAGTACTAACCTTACACAACCTCCCTTTTATGTAGAGATCGTTTATGAATCCAGTTTTATGTGTTTTTGTTAAAAAGTAATGCAGTAAAATAAAATTTCAAGCAAAGAAGAACTGTTTTAGTGCGTCTGCTATGAGGAAATAAACATAAAACTAGGGTTATGTCTGTATATTATATAGAAAATGTCCAATTTTCTACTTACTGGTACTTTGGATGCCAGGTGTAGGAAGTTATATTTTCTGCTTTATCTTAACCCAATATTTTATGTCATCTTTGTGTTTTAACCAAACTTAGCCATGGATGTGGCCGCTTCCTGAGCAGAGATGACGACAACGGAGGCTGCTGTCTCCACATCTCCCACACCTGCTCACAGGAACTATTACTGGCTTCGCTCCTTCGTGGCTGGAGGTAAAAATCCAACACATTACCTCTGTTATCATTTTCAGGCTTGCAAAGATTTACCCCAGTAGAATTTGTGTAGTCAAAACAAGCCCCTGTGTGTACGCAGGTGCATCTAGCACAGAAAAACTTCTCTCTATTTAGCATTCTTCCTTAAACCAGAATGGTGATAAATGAAGTGACATTCTTTTGTGAAACCCTTGATAATCGCTATAATAGTAAAGGGGAAGGACACTATAAGGGTGCAATCCTCTCATGCCAGTTCATGGTATTTAGTGGCACCAAAACTCTCCAACAAGGTGGACAATAATTGTCTAAGCAGCAGTAAAACATGTCGCCTCTGCTTTGACGTCACTGAGGAGGAATTAACATATCCTTTCATACGTTTATTGCATTTTATACCACCTCTTAAAACAAGATGCATCTCTTGGCAAACTATTTGTGCAACAAGTCTTTGGGTTCCTGAAGGTCTTTTAATGTTTTATTTTTTATTTTTTTACTAATTTTTAGCTTGGTACCTAATGATTTTCAGAGATCTTCATAAGGTTTAAATAATTCGTGTAATATGAGTTTTAACAAACTGCAGAATTTTGTACGATGTTTCTTTTATTTTCAGTGATAATTTTTTTTTATCATTCATGATTTTTATTAATTTATTTAGCCAATTACATGAATTGTATGTAATTAGCTAAATAAATTATTTAGTCATTTATAATGAACCCCTCTTTTTATCTTGGGCAAGTCATCCTGAGCACTGCGAGTCAACACAGAGCTGGAAATAGTTGTAAAGTTGCCTTTTTAATAGTTAAATGCTGTTAATGTGTTTCTGTTCCATCTTTAGGTGTAGCAGGATGCTGTGCCAAGACCACCATCGCTCCTCTAGACAGGGTCAAGATTCTTCTTCAAGGCCAAAGTCCACATTACAGACATCTGGGTAAAAGGAAAAATAAAAACAGCTTACAAAAAGATAAGCTAAAGGAAAGTGTTAGTTTTCAGTCATCTAGACCTCTGACGTTAATTGTGTGAACTTTTTTCTGCAGGAGTGTTTTCCACACTCACCGCTGTGCCAAAGAAAGAAGGGATCCTGGGATTGTACAAGGGTAATGGGGCCATGATGGTCAGGATATTCCCTTATGGAGCCATTCAGTTCATGGCCTTTGACAGATATAAAAAGGTACAGTGAGCACTTTATTATAGATTACCAAAGTCAAAGAGCAAAATATTATTTAAAAAAATCCTTAAATTTAGCAGATTGCTTTACATCTTACTGTCGCTGTTTGCTTATTTTAACTTTTTGTTTTATCATTATTTAAAAAAAGTATTCCTGTATATGCATTTTTTTTTTTTCAGTTTCTGAATACACAAATTGGGATCTCTGGACACATCCATCGTCTCATAGCAGGATCTATGGCAGGTATGGAAAATATTTGTCTGTCATTACTTTTTTGCTGGTGTAGACATTGTATGAACTCGTGATCTCTTTTTATCCGTGTGTGTGTGTGTTACATTTCCAGGGATGACTGCGGTGATCTGCACGTACCCTCTGGATGTGATCCGAGCCCGACTGGCCTTCCAGGTGACAGGGGATCATCGCTACTCTGGAATTCTTGACGTCTTCCGCTCCATCTTTCACAATGTGATTTTCTAATGATACATTAACTGAAATATTTATGAAGATTATACATTAAAGTTTGCTATTTGTTTTTAAAGGAGGGAAGAAGGGGCTTTTATAGAGGGCTGACACCAACACTTATTGGAATGGCACCTTATGCAGGTAATCTTTGATGTTTTGTGTTAATAAAATCTAGGATCCTTGTATCCTCCTTCACATGTTTGATATCTGTATTTGTATTTGCTTCTTTTATGGTCCCGTCTGCACTCTCCAAGGTCTTTCATTCTTTACCTTCGGCACCCTGAAGAGCCTTGGCTTGAAGCATTTCCCGGAGCAGCTGGGACGCTCCTCGTCAGACAACCCTGACGTCCTTGTACTGAAAACCCACATCAACCTTCTCTGTGGAGGGGTTGCTGGTGCCTTCGCTCAAACCGTCTCGTAAGTACTGTAAGCAGGGAATCACAAGGTCTTGAAGCTTAAGACCATAAATGTGACTACTTTGTTAATAATTACAGATTTATTGACATTTATTGCCATGTTTGGCTTTTTCTTACTAGCTATCCTTTAGATGTGGCAAGGAGAAGAATGCAGTTAGGTACTGTGCTTCCTGACTCAGATAAATGTGGGTAAGTATCTCCGCTGGTCATACCTTTCATGTTTTAGTGTTTTTAAGAATTAAAATGAATAATTTCCTCATGTATTTTATGTGTATGCAGTCTTGGAAGTAAGGGATTGAATCTAGTTCATGTTGGATTAACAGAGGCCTTAAAATTAAAACACTTTTAAAGATTTAAGGACAATTTAAGTTGTATTAAAATGAGAGTGATTGAAGTTACATGTTCATATTTCGAAAGGCTTATTGTTTTTGTTTTACTTCCTTTCCCTCATTATTTTTTCTATGACTGTATAACGAGCTGCAATCAAAATACGAGTAGTAATACAGGTGCTTTTCATCACCTGGTTGTAGTTACCTTATTTTTCGGCCTATAAGTCGTGATTTTTGCATAATTTGCATGCCCTGTGACTTATACGCCAAAGCAACTTATTTATTGACCCCCCCCCATTCTCATAAACCAGATTTTGGCTGCAATATGACAGTTATAATTCATTCTGAAAACATTGAACACTTTAATTTTCAGCTGCTAGATGGCACCAGATTAGTATGGCATGCCGTTGTGCCATATAATAGGTAAAAGTGACTATTAATGACACAATCAGCTTGCCATAGTCTGTCACCTTCGTCCAGCTCTCGTCCAGCTCTCGTCCAGCTCGCCTGGAACAATCGTCAAATCAGCTTCATTTCACCGTGCTGCCCTGACCAAATGGTCCTAATTTGACCATTAAAGTGCATTTATTAAGTAAAAGTTCAACTGAGAAACACTTTTCCTATAAAGTCGAGCAAACAAATAATTGTTTTAGATGGTTATCTTGTTAAATTTTGAAAAAATGCACAGTGAGTCCTCCCGTGCATGCTCCTACTACTGCGTATCGGCTTTTCAAATACAGTACAGTGGATTTGACCGTCAAAGTGCATTTATTAAACTAAGACCCACCTTAACTATAAAGTCGAGCAAACAAATAATGTTTTTAAGTGTTAATCTTGTTAAATTCTTGTTAAAGTCCTCCTGTGCACGCTTCTGCAGCCGTCATTTGGCAGCCATTCGATTTTTGGCACAACACTGGCCCACATTTCTGGGTTGTCAGCAGTGACGCGTAACAAATGTGACGCGTCAGCGGTGATGCTTAATAGATTTGACGTATTCGGTGAAGCTATGTATTCATGGATTTTTCTACTTTATTAGACATATGTGGACTGATGCGACTTATGGGGCGGTGCGACGTGTACAGCAGAAAATACGGTACTTGTTGCGCTGATGAAGCACTGTCAGTGCTTATTGTGAGGTCAATAGGCTTAATTGTCCCCGTGTCACTCAAAAAGACAAAATATAATTTATTTTTTTATTTCTTTCAGGTTTGTTCAAGCATTATTTTAAAAATCTTTAATATTCTCTGTCTTGCATGTGAGCAGATCACCTATCAAGACTATAAAGTACGTGTATCAGCAGTACGGGATCAAGAGGGGACTGTACCGAGGCCTTTCTCTCAACTACATTCGCTGTGTCCCGTCCCAGGCCATGGCCTTCACCACCTATGAGTTCATGAAGCAAGTCCTCCACCTCAACTAGTCTTCTGGGCCTGCACGCTGTGAACGATCAACCGCAGCGTTACGCTGGTACGTCTTATGGTCCTCCTCAAGTTCATTGAGTTCCCCGCAGGATGAGTGAATGTGCTGGACTAGATCCTGTTTCTTTTGCTTTCTCCATCTTTTGGACGTGTCACAGAAGAGATTGTTTTTAAATCCTCTGTTTTCTATCAAGACCATCCTCAAATGTGCAGGATCTCAGCCACTCACACAGCGAACACATATGTTCTTTTTCTTCCTATTTAAAATTAGTTTAAGCTTAAAGTGATCAAAAGAAATGATTATATATATTTTTACTATGAAAAACAAAATATTTACATTTGCTCTTAAACTTGAAGGTGACATTTCTCATTACATATGTACAGTTACACATTTTTCTCTCTTTATTAGTCTTACTGTTGCAAACTGATGGCTGAACGTGAACTTTTTTTTTTTTTTTAGTTTTGCCCATTCCAGTCTTAGTTTTTAAGCAAATTAGAAAAATTTCTTCCTGTTTTTGGCTTTTTTCTCTAAACACATCATCTTAAATCTGTCTCATTCTTGAGGATAAAGTGACCTCTGTGCCACATCATTTTGTACAAAACGGCCTTCATTTTCCTCCTCATTTTCTCTGTCGGCTCTTAAAAGGAGCAGTCATCTTGGATCTGTTTTTAAATGACAGAGAACATTTAGTTTGGACTTTATATAAAGACTTTAGCTTTGAGTTTGAATGATGTTCATCCCAAAAACAATTTGACTTATCAATATTAGTTGACAAAAGGGATGAGTTTACCAGAGGAGCAGCTCAGGAGTAACTTGCACTGCCTTTTTAATTTTTATTCATTTATCAACCTGTTGCCACTAGGTGGCAGTATTGATACAAAATGATGTGTAGCCAGGGCTGTGCACATCGCCTCTTCTCAAATCTGTATCAGAATGTGATTTATTTAATTTAATTTAGCTTTTGCAGGTCATTAAATTAAAAGTCACTTGTCCAGCCTTTCTAAAACAATTCAAATAACTCGTAACTTGAGCTCTTTTTTATCCTTTTCCCCATCTTAAACATTAAATCATGTCTGAAAGGGATTCAGTAACATTAATCTGATTTTTATGTGAGGATGCTTTGCAGATGGCGATTAACGACATTTCTCTGCACACAAGGAGAAACGCCTCTTAAAGCTGGTTTACCCTGAGTTAGTATGACTATAAATGTGGAGCATTAGTGAAAAGCAGAAGTTTTCAAACCAGAGGGTTTCAAAACTTGCTTTTTGGCTTGTGAAAAATCTAACTGAAGCCACATTCAAGTCCACATCGCCGTTTCATCAACCAGAGAGGGATGTTTACTTTCCTCAACTTCTCATTTTATTAAAATAGCCGAGGGTGTCCCAAAGATGATTTCACACAAAACAATAAAAAGATTGAAAGGAAATAAACTAATATGGTTAATTGTTTTTAGTTTTTACCTCCCATGAAACTAAGACTTACGGACATCAAACTGGATTTTAAATGGTTGTTCGCAAGCTAATCATATTGTAACCTTTAACATATGATAATAAAATCATGCAAATAAAACCCACAGACTGAATTACTTTAGTTTTTTTTTTTTTTTTTTTTTTTTTAGCAGAGGAAGTATTTGTTTTACAATATGGGAGCATCTTGTCTAAAACAGCTGTTGAACCAAAATGATTATAATAAAAATGGTGTAAATGTGCTATAAATGATTTAGCTCATTACAGTAAATAAAAAAAAAGAATATTGGTTTTGTTTTAGAGGTAAAAGTTTAATGACTTCATTTGACACAGACAAAAGTTATTGGTAAAGTGTTTTGCTTTGTTAACATTTATCTGCTGTGCTGCTTTGTTCACATGATTTTTGTTCATTTTGGCTCTGTTCTGACTGTAAACAAATAGAAGAGTAATCTGATATTTATGTATACATGTACATATTTGTGGTACAGTTTGTTCAGCTTTTGTTAGATGTGACTGAAAGAAGATAAACTGTTTTAAGAATCTCTTTTTGTAATGATTTTTTTTTTCAATTTTTCCTTTTATATGTTTTTTTGATCAGCCATTTTTGAATTAAACTGCATGTGCCAAGCTTTATATTTAAATTTTTAAACTTAAAGAACATTTTCTTTTGAACAATTAAAGTTGACAAGCTTTTTATATTTATGTATTTATATTCAGTTCAGTTTATTTATAAAGCGCCAAGTCACATCAGAAGTCGTCTCAGGGCGCTGAACAGAAACATCCATATATATCAAGTTCAAGTAGGTTTATTGTCATTCTCAACACATGTGGTACATGAGGTGGAACAAAATTATGTACTCGGGGTCCCAGTTACACCCAACACTAGCAAAAATATAAAGTGCAAAAAGAAAAGGTATATAAGAATCAAAGATATAAACTAAGATTTACGCTAAACACTAAATATGTAGAACAATACAGCATAGCAACAGCAGCCAAACATGAGTCTGTGTGAGCAGATGGGTACGAATAAACACAGCGGCATGAAATAATCAGCAGCATGAGATCAGCAGCTCGGATAAGTCACATATCACCAATTAAAGTGGCATTACAGTGATTTTTTTCACAGTGATTATTCTGGTTAGATATTCATGAGTCTAACAGCCTCAGGGTAAAAGCTGTTCCTCAGTCTAGTGGTTCTACATTTACTGCTCCTCAACCTCTTTCCTGAGGGGAGCGGGGCAAAAAGTGTGTGCTGGGTGAGTGGGGTCCTTCATGATGCAGGTGCCCTCTTCCTGCATCTGGAGGTGTAAATGTCTGTGATGGTGGGGAGGCTGACTCCAACAGACTTCTGTGCATCCTTCACCACTCTCTGCAGAGCTTTCTGCAACTGTGCAGCCTGCATGCCATATCAAAAGTTAGTTAATAACATTATTTATCAGAGGAGCAGATTGCTTTGAGTTTAACTTCATCGCAGACTCATCTTGCGCAAGCATGAAGGCGACAGTGGAAAGGAAAAACTCCCTCATGAGGAAGAAACTTAGCAGAACCAGGCTCAGGACAAGCAGCCATCTGCTTTGACTGGCTGGGTTTGGTAGGAACAGATACACAATAGCAGACCACGAATCATGTTAGATATAAATAGTATCAAATGAAAACTATTCAATTTCAACAATTTAAGAAAATGAGGTCAGTTTGTCCTCTGGTAGTCTAAGCTAATAGCAGCATAATAAGCCAACCCTAACTATAGGATTTATCAAAAAGGAATGTCTTAATCCCAGTCTTAACTGGACCATGTGTCAGCCTCATGGACAGAAACTGGAAGTTGATTACACAAGAGAGGAGCCTGAGAACAGAAATATCTTCCTCCCATTCTGCTTTTGGAAACTAAGAACTGCGAGTAAGCCTGCAGTCTGAGAGGGAAGTGCTCTGTTAGGAAAATATGGAACAATAAGATCTTGAATATAAGATGGAGCTAGGGTGTTGGGGGCTTTGTAGTTTAGAAGTAAGATTTATTTATCATTTATTTGCTGATTATTTATTTTGTATTTTCAGTGTATTGAGTTTCAGGCATACAACAGATCTGTGTCAATGCCAAAGTTACAGTTTTATTTAGGAAAGCACAGAAAGGCTCTCTGGTGCATTTGCATTGATTTGACTGAAACCGGAATACACTGCCGGCTGTTGTTCCATGTCCCACACTCATTTGGTTGTGAAATGAAATGTGTGGACGTGTGTGAACACAACTCATTTTATATTCCTGTCATAAGAAAAGTGCAAGTAAACAAACCAAAAAGTCACAATTTATGTCAAATAATGAAACTTATCTGAAATAATTTTAGTACTCGCTCTGTATTTGTTTCCGTTTAGGACCACTGGGTGGATGGAGTGTGTGTTTGTGTGTGTGTTTGTGTTAGGATTGTCAGTGGCTCAGAGGTGGGACTGTTTCAGGTCACAAAAAGCTTTATTTGCGCCTTACTTCCTCCTGGTCTCTGAAAAGCGTTTTGTTTGTTCTGACTCGGTCACATTTGCACAGCATGCTGCATCTAACCAACTCTGTGGATTTCTCACACCCACAGTGTGGTTCAGCGTGATACCAGATTATTTTAACTTTGATTTTGGTACAAACTTTGGTATTTTTATGACTTTTGGTGACATCACATTCTTGCTTGCACATGCTTTTTAATAACACGGGAGTTTGGGGAGTTTTAGGGGGGAGAGACTCTTCATCAGAAGGCTGCAGTTTCCAATTGAATGGACCTCCCTCTTCGGCCTGATTACTTATTACATTTGTGTTTGTGCAAGACATGAAGGGAGAAGTGAGAAGCCAACCTCGGTGAAAGCAAATTGAGAGCAAAGATTTTGCTGCTGATTTTTGTTTGAATCTTCAGAGGACATCTGGACATTTGTTTGTGGTCACCATGCCATCTTACACAGTGACTATTGCCACAGGGAACCAGTGGTTTGCAGGAACCGATGACTATGTGTACATCACACTGGTGGGCACGGAGCGGTGCAGCGAGAGAACGCTGCTGGACAAGCCTCTGTACAACGACTTTGAGAGAGGAGCGGTAAGTGGTGCAGATGTGTTCAGGGACCGTCGTTTGTTTAATTCATATCATTTGGGGAACAGATTAGAGGGAGCATAAGGGAGAAGTTTGAGTTTAATTCTGCTTTAAAATAACTTCATGAGGAAACATTGTACTAGTGAACCTTTGAGAGAAAATATCAGTAATGAAGAAGGTGTTTGGCTTTTTTAACGTTGGAAAAATTACAAAAAAGAAAGGATATAAATGAAAAACTTGGCCTTTGTAATAACTAATAAATAAAAACAGACATATTTACATAGCACTGTACACATACGGTGTCTCCCAATGTAAAAAAGAAGACAAGTATGACTTTAAAAATGAGGGTTTTGAACTTTTTTTTTTAAATTGACGTGTAACAAAACCTTTGCTTTTTAAATATGAAAACCTACTTGTAAAATTGTAACAAAATTTTGCCAATTTATTTCTCCATTTAGTAAAATGGGAATTTGAGTTTGGTTTGTTGTCCCTAAATCATGAACAACTATAAAAATCAACTTTCTTTAAAGCAGCACTGCACAACAGAAGAAATTAAACGTTTGTGAAAATGCCCAGGAGATAAATCCAGCTTTATATGCCAAAGTTGTCAGAAAATGTGATTTAAAGCACTTTTATGAAGCAGAGTGACCCTGAATAATGAGCAATGATGCGTTTTGGATTGGACTGATCTTAAAACAAAGATGAAAAGTTTAACTTTTTACATTTTTGTCCTCGGCTCAAGTTTCTCTGTGTGTTGTGGTGGTTGTCTGAAATTATTTACTGAGGTGGGGATGGAGAAAATTACCTGAAATATATAAGTAAGTTTCGGCTGCTCCCTTCTTCAGGGGGTCACCACAATGGGTGAACTCGCATGAAAGATTTGTCAAATTTTTTTAACATCAGATTCGCTTCCTGACGCAACCTGGGTTTGAACCCACGACCTCAGGATTACAAGACTGCAGCACCGAGCTACCACAGCCCCCAAATTACCTGAAATAGGCCTACATTTGTAGCCAAATTGCATGTAAACTTCAGGAATGTTAAACCATAGCCCAAAAGCTCGACTTTCTTAAACAAAATAGTAATATTTCAAGACTTATTTTAAATGAATTCTTCTTTAGAACAAACTGCTGTGAAAATAATACACTTTTGACATTTTTCACTAAAACACAAGTTATTTCCAGCACCCAGTTTATCACGGCAGCCATCGATTAAATTGCAGGTGGACTCTTACGACGTGAGGGTTGGGGAAGACTTGGGCGACATTATGCTGGTGAAGATAGAGAAGAAGAAATACTGGATGCAGGACGACTGGTACTGCAAGTACATCACCGTCAAAACCCCAACTGGAGAATATGTGGAATTCCCCTGCTTCCGCTGGCTGGTGGATGACAAGGAAGTGGTGCTGCGGGATGGACGAGGTAGTTCTGAATCCATCTGTTTTGTCTGAGTCACCTTTCCCCCCCACCCCATCAGTGAGAAAGTGCAGTCTCATTTTGTCCTGTCCTTGTTGCAGCATTTCTGCCTCAGGATGATAAAACCAGTCTGGTGAAGCAGCACAGACAGAAAGAGCTGGATCAGAGGAGAAAAACCTTCAGGTATGCTTTACTCATGCAACGCAGGAGGACCGAGGCCGGTAATGAACAACTTAATGACTCTGCAGGTGGAAGGAGTGGCAGCCGGGCTTTCCTATGAGCATCGATGCCAACAGGCACAAGGATCTGCCCCGAGACATCCAGTTCGACAGTGAGAAGGGAGTCGACTTTGTACTCAACTACAGTAAGGCGTACGTATCTGTTTTAAATAAAAGTCAGCTGATTTCCATCAGCAATGGAAAAGTTTTTATTTAAAAGCAGATGCCGTACTTTTCCATTGATTGCAACATGTTCGGCTCAAGCAGAGACGCCAACAAAAACATACAGCACAACCTCTTCAGATTAGATGCTGACCAAGACATTATCAGTAAAATTATCCATTCAAACATGTCGGCAGCTACGCATTGGATTAGATCGTGCTGAATGAGAAAAATGAGGTTAGAATTCAGTGTTTTTAGCCAAAATGTAAGTTCTGTACTCACTGCCTTTTAACTGTAACAACACAACAGCATGCAACTGAAATGAGCTTACAGGAACCCAGTAATGCTCAGTCAGGTCATCTGGACAGTTTCTTTTTCGTGGAAGGACAAAAAAAACTGTCCTGGTGACCTGGCTGACCATTATTAGATTTTTGTACCTGGATGATTGAGCATGAACTTTGGTGTCTTGAACCACTTTGGCTGTGGGTGCCTGGGAGGAGTCGACGAGGGACAGGACGGCCCCCAGAAGCCGAGGAGCCAACTGCTGAGTGGGGAAAACAGTTTACTTGGGACTCCTCAGACTGACGAAGCTCTCCGGATAGAGGGCGAAACGTCTTCCCACAAAAAAGAAACTATCCAGATGACCTGACTGACCATTATTGGATTTTGTACCTGGATGATTGAGCATGAACTATGAAGAACTTACTGGAAGTTTTCTTCAATGAAGCTTTGATGTGGTGGCCATGAATCATCAAGTATGAGACGTCCTCTGTAACACCAACATTTAAAGCTGCACAGTACCAGTAATATCAGAATTAACATTCCTCATAACTAATGAAGCACTGAAGAACATCTCACAATCCAAGAGACTGACCATTATGGCATTAAAACGCCCCCAGTTCACTTTAACAACACTGAATGCTCAAGCACAGACAGAAAAGTAATTTTCCTCAACAAAGCAGGAGTCCCATTTTTATAAAGTTTTCCACTTGGTGGTTATTCCTCTGCACAAATATATCAATTACTTATAGTTGTACTCATGCAGATCCATTTTCATCTGGGTTTTAAAGGATAACATGATGAAAATGGTGATTTTTAGCACATTAGTAGTTCAGTCAAGGATTCCTTTAGAAAAGGGGCTGTCTCATCAGTGTGAGGCTGTGTAGCAAATCTGTTGGATTAAAAAAAAAATCCTGTTCTTTAAAATCCATTTGACTTATTCAAAGTCACACTCGAGGACACGAGAAGCGTTTTAACCAGTTTTACTCACAAAGGGCAGATTTTCACATCAGGTTACACAGATTTACAGAGGTTTTACATGCATGGAGTCCAGTCATGAGAACCTGCCATGGGTAGCATGCGAGAATTATTTTTATAAGTTTATCAACTCCTGGCTCACAGGTAGCAGACTGGTGACCTTGGCCATCCAGCTGCACATGCAGGATTAAATCAGCGCCTCTTTCAGCCCTCTCTGAGAGAGAAATTAACTCTTGGCTAACTCAATCATGGGCAGTTAACATTCTCAACTATAGTAGTAAAAAAATCCATAAACCTTGACCAAAATTCCCCTGACAGAATCGAACAGGGGTGCTCCTACTTCATGTCTCTTTAGCCTGTAATACTTGTTTTTTGAGTCATTTTCTAAATTGAGAATTACCCAGAAGTAAAAAAAGGGGGTCATTGTGTGTTTATCATCAGAAATATTTGCATTGGGGCTTTCAGGTAAAGGTGCAAGCTTGCTCAGATAAATAATTAAAAATAGCAAAAATTGTTTTTATCATACAAACGCTCCAGTCGAAACTCTGAATTCTTTAGTAAAAGTAGTCACACTTTATTCAAATCTGTGCTCTAAAGGGAGTGTGAATGTCCTTGTGTATATAAAGTCTTGGTAAATTTGCTTAAAATGCTACAAAACTATCATAAGTCTCATTTTCACATTTTAAATACTGGTACTGCATGTAGTTAAGTATCTGATTCTGAAACATATTTGACGTTTATCAGCTTTCACGTTAAAGTAAATCATGTCTTGTTTCTATGTGTAATCCAGATGAGATGATTTAAGAATATTCTTGATGATTTTCTCCAGAATAGAAAACCTGTGTGTGAATCGGTTCATGAACATGTTCCAGTCTTCCTGGAGTGACTTCGCCGACTTTGAAAAAATCTTTGTGAGAATCAAAAACACAATCTCAGGTTAATAGCATCATTTTTTCCCCATTCTCATTTCATTCTCATTATCATCCCTATTCTTAATTTCACTGACATTCTCATCATGATATTAAAAACCACCTTCTCTCATTCTCATCCTCAATCTCCATCTCATTCTCATTTATTTCTGAAATTCTAACTCACTTCATGTCACTTCATTTATATCATCCAATTTTATCTGATCTCATATATCAAATAATTTGTGCTTTCTATGCTACGATTTAAGGTAGTAATGAGATTTCTTATGACATATGATATAAGATGCAACGTGATTGTCGTATCATCATAGGCTTTATAAAAATCATCATGTCTTGTATCTCATCTCATAACTTACAGCACACATCACCTCATATCTCATTCTTTAAACCACAACATAAACTCATCCTCTACTTCTCTCATACGTCTCATATCTTATTGTTGTTGACCATTTGTTTTTTAGAGTATGTGATGCAACACTGGAAAGAGGACTTCATGTTTGGGTACCAGTTTCTAAACGGCTGCAACCCCGTGCTGATCAAGAAGTGCACCAAACTCCCTGACAAGTTTCCCGTCACACATGAGATGGCCTCCGTCAGCCTGGAGAGGGAACTGACCCTGGAGCAGGAAATTGAGGTTGTTTCTTAGTTTTTGATGCCGTGAATTGATTTAAAATAATTTCCTATTTAAAAAAGATGAACGGCCAAAAGTCGGCTTGATTCTGGTGTTTTGGATCATCTGACTGATGTAAAATTTGGAACTCGTGTTCTGCTTTTAGGCCGGTAATATCTACATCGTAGACTATGAGATATTGGAGGGTATTAGTCCAAACTGTACCGACCCGTCCACACTCCAGTACCTGGCAGCGCCTATCTGTCTGCTATACAAGAATGCACAAAACAAGATCTTACCTATAGCTATACAGGTACAGTTCTGTTGAGCCACAGCAGTTTTATGATGTAAAACATTTCTGTTTGTAAGGATTTCTTAGCCTCACAGACTTCTGCCTGTGTGTGGGGGGGGGGGGCCGGCGC
>JARVGS010000001.1:44624759-44641437 GCA_031762315.1 Hypsolebias antenori | reverse complement strand
TTTTTTTATTTTTTTAATTTCCCCCCCCCCCCCTCCATCAGCAATGTTACAGGCACTTTTTAGAAAAAAAAAAAAAAACTATTTGTGGGCGTTACTGGTATGCATTTAATTCCAAGTAAAAAATATATATTTCTGTGTAAATCTTTCATGTTACGTGAACACCCACGGCTTATAGACAAGTGCGGCTTATATATGTAAGATTTTTATTTTCCTTTTATATTTAGGGGGCGTGGCTTATATTCAGGTGCGCTAATATTCCCAGAAATTACAGTAACTCACATGATTGGGATGGAACAGACGAAAAGTTAACAGGACCAGACAGAAAAGGAAACCAACCAAAAGGGACAACAACAACAACAAACAGCAACTTTGGACATGCATCCCTTTTTTTCCTAGTTTTCTCTCAATGAGACTTCACTCTGGAACACCAGACCTGCAACGCTCCAGTCTGTAAATGATGCTCTGAAGTCTGGTCAGCTGTACGACATCCTGCTTTGCCGAAACAAGATCGTTACCTCAACCACATAGAATGTGAACTTCTTGAGGACGTCGTCCAATGTATAATAATGCCTTCAAGCATTTTTATTCATCGAGTTCTCTTGCTTGATACATTTTAAGCAATTTGAAACATGACAGTAATGTCACTGTTTAAAGGAAACAATTGCTCAATAAGTTAGTAAAATGCAACTTTATATATGTTAGTACATGGGTCACACCATGAACCCAAACATGCTTTTTTTTTTTTTTTTACTGTAACTGACCTTCAAAAGAACAGGGACTCAGCAGCTGATCCTCTTTAGAAAAACTATAGCAACCACACATTTTACACTTTCATATAAAGAAACTAGTCCAGATGACATGGTTTACCATTTTTATTGTCATCTACCTGGATTACTGAGTTTACAAACCTTTTTTTTTATAGGGACTACAGGCCAAGTATTTGTTTTGTGCTTTTTAGTGAAGGTTTTTGTTTGGATTAAGGCAACAAATGCCTCCCTATTTCACCACAGATGAACTGTTCCTGTTGCCATATCTTTTGAAATAAAACTGCAGAACGCAAAGCAATATAAAAAGGAATGGGTAGAAGATTAAATCAAATTCAATGCATTTCCTAAAGACTTTATAGAGAAAAAAAAAACAATTGGTGCGGTACAGGAGTGGGAGTCATTCTGAATGGGTGCAGGAGTCAATTTAACAGGAGTTGGACGGGACAGGATTTTTTCTGTGGGCCCAGGACAGGAGTGAAAATCCACTCCCGTGTCATCCTCCATTTGCACGTTCTGTGCATGCATAGATTTTCCCTGGTACCCCCATTTCCAGCCACGGATCAAAAACTGTTAGACTGACTGGTAAATCTAGTGTGAGTGAGAGAGCGAATGGTTGTCTCGTTTGTCTCCATGTGTCCCTGTGATGGACGGAGACCTGTCCAGGGTGTCCCCCGCCTCTCGCACAGAGACTGTTGGATATGGGTGTTGGTAACTCCCACAACCCGAAAATTAAAAAAGGAATATGGATAATGGATGGATGGCTCTAAAAGATAATCAAAATCCATTCAGTGCTTCATGAAATATGTTGCTAACAGACAAACAGTACTGACTCCAATAGTTAATTTTATAGTTTCAAGCAAACTGATAATCTCCATCTGTTAAGCAGCCATCTTATAACGAGCATGCCAGTTTTGTCACGGCTTGGAGCTGCCAGGACATGGACGAAGGACATCTGGAGGTGTCCAAGTGTCTCGTACTGGTTTGGTTTTGTCTGGATTGTGGGGCGAAGTCTCTTCAGCCTCTTCAGATTATTACTTCCCAAAGTTACCAGTCCAATTAACTGGTGTCTGAGGAGATTGGTTGCTCACATTTCCCGTCTCATTTTAGGAACAACTCCTAAGCAGTTTGAACAACTTTTATGTCGCAAGTACGACAAAATCTCCGTACGGCTTAAAAGACTCAGAAACGGTTTGATTCATTATCTCAGCCTGGAGACAACACAATACAGCGCACACTAAAAAGCACAACAAACAAAACAACTTTCAGAGATAAACAGCCCACGGACCGTTCTGTTCCGAGCTCCAAAACAAAAACACATCAGTAATCTGAAATTTATTCAGTTCTCTTAGATTCAAGTGCACGTTTTGTACATTTTAGTCATAATAACCAATTCAGGAGTTACTGGAAAGTGCAGGGAGATTCAATCAGATAATAAAAAGTTAATGATAGCACTTAATATTTATACGAGTGTCTTCAAAAAGAGAGCAGCGATTGCATTTTGTAAATGTTTCCCTTTCATGCAGATTTCACCTGTTTGTTCATTGGAGTCCTTGGAAAGCAGAACTTTCTTTTTTTGCCTTCAGCAAAATCTCATTGTTCATCAACATTGAAGCTATTTAAATAATTCAAATCCTTCTGAATCGTGACATAATATTAGCAGCATCAGCTTTTCAACGAGTTTCTTCCTCTCTGTGTGTGCACGTCACAAAACAAGCAAGTAGAGAAGTGGCCAATATGTGCGTAACAGGTCAACCCAACAAAAAATTAATTTAAAAAAAGGAAAGAAAACGCAGATAATTTCAAGTGCGCACTCGGCCTTTAACCGCAGCACCACTTTATCATTTTTAATACTTTTTTTTATTTTATCCATCCATTCATCAATCCATCATAAATTAAAAAAATTTTTTTTTTTAAATTACATTAAAAATTACATTAAAAATAAAATAAAAATTTTAAATAAAAAATTAATTAAAAAAACATTTAAGGTTTAAAATTTTAAAAAACTAATAAAAATTAAAATATAAAAGAAGAAAAATATAAAATTAAGATAATATATATCTATATCTCTATAACTCTGTCTTTATCCATCTCTATCTCTCCATCTATATCTCCATCTATATATAAAGTCATAGACTCATGTTCAACTTTTGTTTGAGATTTTTGAGGAGATAACTGCAAACAGAGCGCTCTAACACACCTCAGCTTCTCTCACAATGCTATGCAGCTGTAAGTAACCTGTTAAAAGAAGAACGTAATCAAACAAGCATCAATATCAGACGAGTGCACACATGGCATGCACCAAATCTAAGCCCATTCATGTGCTTCTGCATGATAATGACACAAAGTGGAATTTGTGTAGCTGCTCATTCAAAATGTATAAACTGAGACTTTGCAGAGAAAGTTGTAAGATTTTAAACATCATAGGTTTGAGATGCAGCTCAGCCAAGTCCTTGAGAGGCGGTTTCCATGGAGATGACATCGCTCGCCTTAAAGCGTTTCTCTTGTCTTTGTATCCTGAGATTTTCATGTTGCAGATATGGTCCGGATGTAGTCTGTTAGCAAGCCAGAGGGAGGCAGCGGCCCTTGGAAGTGAGTTTGTGCATGCAAGCAAAAGGGAACAGCCTGACCACTGTCACCCTGAAGCGAAGGATAACCGAGCAGCTCCCAGCCCCTCTTCAGGCCTGTGCAGAGGGTTCAAACAAACCTGTCCATCAAAATGACAGCGAGCTGACAGAGTATCCGCAATTCTGGCCCTTTCAAGTAGGATTCCCCTTAGATCCCACAAAGAAAAACATTTTATTTTATTTAGGATGTGTCTGACAAAGCCCAAGCTCTGCAACGTTGGCCCCCGCCAAGGTGGGCGGATGCTCGGAGGGCACACTACTTGAACACTCACTGAAGTGGCAAAGCGGGAACCCAAAGTGCCCCTGAAGCTCTAACAGTTGTGCCAGAAGCAAAGCTGCAGCACGTCTGCGCTGAAGAGCAAACTCTTTTCCCCACCGATTCCATTTCAGCCCTGTGAGCAGTCCGTTTCTACGGCAACAACAGGCTCCTCTCTCACTCCTCTGTGCTGTTAACAACCAAGACCATAATTGCGCACTCTTTTACCTTATCTCTTTCCCCCATCCGTCTCACCTGGCTCCTCTCAGTGCTCGTTCAGCGCTCCATCTACACTCAGGCTCTGCTCCTGCTTGATGGAGGGGAATGTCAATGCCGGGCCGCAGCCTTGTTGCACTCGCTCAGTGAAAAGCTCATTAGAGACCACGGGTACCAGTGCAGTCATGCAGCTGCAACTATACACAGGCTAAAAAGGGAGAGGATAAGCATGGTACACACAATGTCATGGTTTCAAGAGGAGCACGTGACCACGTTTTAACATCGTTGGTCGCTGTATTGACCTGAACCAGTTCAGCAGCACAGAATAAAAAAAGATAAATTCAAACCACTGAACAAACGAGGATTCATCTTAATCAAAACCTTAGTGGAATCAATGCATAAGCTCTGAAACACCCTAATATCTGTGCTGTAAAACCATTTTGTCCTGTATCTAGTTACACAGCTTCCAAACAAACCATGCAAATAATAAATCAAAGTGATGGGGAATAGCGCCGGGACGTTTGGTAGACGTGTTGTACATCAAACAGAATAAGCAAAACAAGAAAAAAAAAAAAAAGGGTGATCAATGGAATTTTGGCAAAACGTGTGAAAATCCAGCCCCATTTGAAGCTCTACATCTCAGACACTTTGATATACAATGTTTCATTATTTTTACAAAGTCAAAGTTTTTAGTATTTTTGAGATGTTTCAGTACCACTTTACAAAATTCTCCCCTTATAGATGCTAACAAATACTTTATAGCTACATTATTAATTCCTCTATAACACTTTGAAATCATTAATAACTGCTTATTATGCATTAATTAAGGGTTACAGAATAAACTGACTAGTTTGTCAGATAAAATCTGCCACCTATATATTTCATCTAGAGTTGTTATATTAAACATTTCAGACTAAAAGTTACAACCTTGTAAGCATAATAAACATTTGTAAACCTATGTTTGTTTTAGCACATATTAGTTGTAGATGCTTAGTGATAAAGTACAATATTATATGCAAAAGAGATGTTTACAAATGATTATTTTGCTTACAGTAGCAAGTAGCAACGTAGTCTGAAATGTTTATAACAACTCTAGATGAAATATGAAGGTGAACAAATTTGGTTCACTATTTGGCAAGAAACTGGTCAATTTTGTCTCCGTCACCCTTAATGCATCAAAAGCAGTTATTAATTATTTATAAAGTGTTTATAGAGGAATTAATAACATATACAAACTATTTATTAGCCATCTATAAAGGGGAGCCTTATTGTAAAGTGGTACCGAAGTTTCTAAAATGTCAGACTGTTCATGTCACTAAAGTTTTAAAACCTTTGCAAACAAACTTCTTACTCTCAACCTTTTTTGGCACAAACACAAATTATACAACAAAAATATAGTGACATATTTTCTCACTCAGTGCATCTATGTTGCTACAGGACTTGTTTTTTTATTCCTCAAATCCGTCCAGAGTACAGAAAGTGTGCACCAACGCTTTCACAGACTAGTTATACTTTAGCTCAAAATATTCTCTTCAAAATTATGAAATTTCCTTTTGACTTGTCATATTTTCTACATAGAAACACTGTAAACAAAGTAGTAGTGACGTCTGAAGAGTCACCTGGAAAAGATGAATTTAGGTACTTTGGCAAAGCTCAGAGTGTTCGGGATGCTGCAAGTCCCAAAAGTCAAGTCAGCGTATCACAAGCAATTATATCACATTGTTAGATAACCACAGAGACACCTTCCTGTGATTAAAGCAACCACAGAAAACTCTAGAGGTTTAAAAAAAAGAAGCAGAGCAGAAGCTGCAGCAGCTCAAAGAGGTGAGAGGATCGACATATCAGCCTCTTATGTGGCGTCTCGGTGTCTCACGCCTGGAAATCATTTCATCCGTGTTTTTATTTGTCTCCTCCTGGCTGCGGCGAACCACAACCAGAGTTGCTCCACTAACGGTACAATTCCAAACTGTGTAAAAAGAACCATACTGGTTTCCAGTTGTGAGTTCTGAATGCTTTGCGATGCAGACCGTGTCAGGCTCAACAAATTTCTGTGGGCGATGCTGAATATGTGTTCAACGGCCGACATACCACAAAAACATGGAAGGACAAATTATTGCCATTTGAACTGTATTTTCTGTCGTACCCATTGCACCACCCTATAAGTCGCATCAGTCCATATTTGTCAAAAAAAAAAAGAAAAATCCACAAATGTGTTGCTTCGCCAAATCTGTCATTTATTATGCGTCACCAATGACAACCTGGAAACATGGGCCGGTGATGTATCAAAAAATCGATGGGCTGCCAAATGGCGGCCGCGGGAGCCTGCAGAGGAGGACTTTAACAATACTTTAACAAGATTAACACTTAAAAACAATTATTTGTTTGCTCTAAATTATAGCAAATGTATGTCTCAGTCTAACGTTTGTGCAGTAAAAAGACTAACGGTCAAATTAGCTGTATTTGCTAACTTGGTGCTCTGGGAGCGCACAGAGGGAGGAGAAAAACAAAAAACAAGCAAAAAAAAAAAAAAAGAGGAACACTGCTCGTTTCTTAGAAATTTAACAAGAAAAACATCAAAAACTATTTGTTTGTTGGAAATTATAGCAGACGTGCGTGTCTGTTAACGTTTACTTAAAAAAAATGCACTTTAATGGTCAAATTAGCTGCATTTTGCCAGGGCGGTGCAGCTTGTTTGACTTGCTCCAAGCAGAAGCCAGTTGTGTCATTAATAGCTGA
The DNA here is from genome assembly GCA_031762315.1 of Hypsolebias antenori. Classification (NCBI taxonomy): domain Eukaryota; kingdom Metazoa; phylum Chordata; class Actinopteri; order Cyprinodontiformes; family Rivulidae; genus Hypsolebias; species Hypsolebias antenori. Next base: position 44,634,838 of record JARVGS010000001.1, on the reverse strand, counting down.
TGAAGATTCTGTCATCCAGGACACGGTAAATTCAAAAAAGTTCAAGACAAAAACAATAAAGTTTAAAGTATAATAAATAAAGTCCAGTTGTTTTTGTCTTGAACTTTTTTGAATTTGTCATTATAGCCACATTTACCTATTGCATGATACAACAGTATGCCTTAGTGCTACTACTACTCTGCTGCCATCTAGTGGCAGAAAATAGTACTGTTAAAAAATCAGAATGAATGAAAACAGTCATATCTCATTCAAAAATTGGTTTAAAAATACAGTATGGGGAAAAAAATCCATAAATACATCACTTCAGCCTATAAGTTGCAGGGCATGCAAATTATGTAAAAAACTGTGACTTATAGGCCGAAAAATATGGTAGTCAACTCGGGTCAAGATGGCCACCAACAGGTGATCAGTCTAAAAAAAAAAATGCTTATGATGCAACCAATTTTAAAAACACCGAGCTAAATTTTTGTGTGGTAGTAGCTTGGCGTAGCTTCAAGCACCAACAAAAGATGCAAGATTTTGAATATTATTTTCTGCCATCCTCACACTGGAGACAAAAAACACATTTGGCAATACATCGACTGGTGTTTCCTAGAACAGAGTGTTGCAATTACTTTTTTAAATTAAAAAAGTCTGTCTCTGTGGGTCAAATTTACTGAACTATGTAAAATCTATTATAGCAGAGAGTGTAAACGCAACTAAAGAAAGTAGAATATCCCCCAGTGAAGCCATCGCAGGGGGTTGAGATTTGACAAATTTAACAAGGTGAAGCGAAGTCCTCCCTTACAGCCATCCAACGCCTCCCTGTCATCTCCAACATTTAATTACATTTTTAGTACTTCACCAGCAAGTGGCTCCGCAGAGCCAAGGCTCCTGGGAAACTCTTGCAAGTCTAGCACAGACAGAACAACACCAGCAGCTGGTGTGTGTGTGTGTGTGTGTGTGTGTGTGTGCGTGCGTGCGTGCGTGCGTGCGTGCGTGCGTGCGTGCGTGCGTGCGTGCGTGTATGTGTGTACTTGCAAGCACAGGTACCTAAATGTGTGTCACCACAAAAAGACTCGAACAAAAAGCCAGGAAGCTGAAGGATGCCAGGGAAATGATGAAACATGCAAAGTCCTGCAGAGGTGCTCAAAAAAGGTGAAAATCCAGGTAAATAAACTTTTTGACCTTAAGAATGTCATGGAATAAAATGCTAAAACATCCAAATTTTCACAGTGCAGCAAACTAACTCATCTTTCTACCAGCATGAAGACGTAACAGCTATAAAATGAAAGGCCAAAAACTCTAATGAGTCAGTGTTTGGTTTGTAGGTCTTCTAAGAAGTGGGTTGATGAGCATTATTTTCAGGTAAAATCTTGAAGTCATTAGGTGCGAGTTAAGTACTGTACAGATCTACAAATGCAGTGAAAGTCGTTTTCTCACATTTTACATTACACTATAAAAAAGCCCAATACCTCAAGAAATGTTTTTGTTAGAGATGCGACATATACTGCTCTAAAGATGACCTGTACACCAAACCATACGCTTATCAAAAACACTCGTATTATTCTTGATTTCATGATCATTTTGAGGGGACCCATTTTTACCGTACTTGCTGCCGTACACGTCGCAACGCCGTATAAGTCGCACCTATCGTGCGTCACCGCTGACCACCCGGAAACATTGGCAGGTGTTGTGCCAAAAATCGATTACTGCCAAATGGCGGCCGCGGGAGCATGCACGGTAGGACTTTACCAATAATTTAACAAGGTTAACACTAATAATTATTTGTTTGCTCGAAATTATAGCAAAGGCGTGTCTCAGTTGAACTTTTCATTAATAAAAGCACTTTAATAATCAAATCAGCTGCATTTCGCCTGGACGGTGCGGCAAAATGAAGCTGATTTCATGTTTGCTCCAGGAGTTCCAGAGCGAGACGAAGATGGCTTTGTAGGACAAGCCAAGTGTCTCATTAGTAGCCTTTTTTTTTTTTACCTATTAATGAGACACTGGCTTGCCATATACGTTGAGGGCCCTCTAGTGGTTGAAAATGGTAGTGTTCAATATTTTCCATGTCAGAATGAATGAACTTGTCAGATCTCTGCCAAAAATTGGATTAGAAATATGGGAAAAACAAATGTGTCACTTCGCTGTGTAAGTCCCAGGCATGCCAATTTATGCAAAAATAAATAAATAAATAAAATAAAAAATAAAAAACTGACTTATACAGCGAAAATTGATAAATTTTACATTATGATGCGTTCCGACATAAAAATGATCGGCCCTAAACTGGACTCCTGATGGGAGAACAGATGTATCTACAGGTGAAAGCATCACAAGCTAGACCAAGAAGAATCTGAACCTGCAACGTTTTCCATCCGGCATGGTTCCGTTTAATAACTGCTTAAAAAAAAAAAAACAAAAAAAAAAAAAACAAGCAAAGCAACAAAGTTTGAATATTTTTTATTAAATTCCCCGAGCGTAAAATGTAAAGTATGTTAGTTTGCTGACAAGCAACATTCATGAAGGCTGCTGCCAGAATAAATCTCAGTAAGTGTTATCTTCCCTCTGCAGATTCTGTTTTATGCACCAGCTCAGGCACCTGTTTGGCTTCAGAATATCTGCACCAGAACAAACCAGGCTGTGTGGAAACGTGCGTGTAAGTGCACGAGAGAGGAGTGAAATGGAGTGCGCACATGTGGAAGTGGAATGTAAACTGGATTGCACGTGTGCTGTGTGTGAGAGGAAAAAGATCATTTGTGCACTGAATAAAAATAAATGCTAGCTTATCTTTAAAGGGCACCTTTACCAAATTTCAGCTCTTTAACCAGACTGTGACCACACAGTTTTCTCCAAGTCACTAAACATGTCAACACTCCTCTTCCTCGTAATGAACATGCAAAGTTTTTTTCAGGTCTCGGGGCTTCCAAGGCTATCACAGTATTTCCATTTGCACCTCCTCAGGCATGGCAATCTGGACACTTTTGATCCATCCAAAAGTTTTTCAAGTGTTTTATTTTAAATTATTTTTTGCCTCGAGGTTGAGAACCACAATTTTAGATCATATTTAAAAATCACATTAGTAGGACTTAATTAAACAACATTGAGGAGTCGTAAGGAGGTCGTCCGCCTCGGCTAAAATGCCTCCTTTTGTTTCAAGTGGAGGTCAAGAAGTTCACAATCAAAAGAACATAAATTGCAGAAGTGGCTCATTAACTCAGCAAAGATGGACACATTAAAAAGAGTTGACACCAAGCCTGCAGGCTGTGTTCAGAGCTTTAGATCTCGGCCTGAGCGATGCTCAATCAGCAGCTCTGTGGGGGTTTAACGTCAGAAGTGTGTGTCCTTGACTCTGACACACATGTACCAAGAGAGAAAACCTACACTTCATTAAAAATACATGCAACATCAAGCGCTCAGGTGTTGGATGTATACACATACGTAAGTGTTACCAATGTATGTGACCGGCTGTGAGTTAGTTAAAAAAAATAATAAAAAATACAGCTGCATCCTTTGATGCATGTTTGTCGCTTCACAGGACATAATCACATGCTGTTCATGCAAATCATGATACTTCCAGTAAACAAGTGATGCTGCTGATGGTTAAAGATATATTCATTACCGACAGCTCAACATGAAAACAAGAATGCGGTACAATAAATGATCAATTGCTTTACCTCTCTCCGTCTACCTGTCAGAGTTCACTGTATTGTCAATACCGTATTTTCCGCCATACACGTCACACCACCCTATAAATGGCATCAGTACAAATATGGCTAAAAAAATTGGAAAATCCATAAAATATGTTGCTTTGCCGTATACGTCACATCTATTATGAGGCACCGCTGACGCGTCGTGTCTGCATCACCGCTGACAACCCGGAGATGTGGGCCGGTGTTGTGCCAAAAATTGATGGGCTGCCAAATGGCGCCCGCAGGAGAGTGCACGGGAGGACTTTAACAAGAATTTAACAAGATTAACACTTAAAAACAATTATTTGTTCGCTTGAAATTATAGTAAAGGTGTGTCTCAGTTTAACTTTTGCTTAATAAATGCACTTTGACGGTCAAATCAGCTGCATTTCAAAACCCGATTCGCTTAAGCGTGCATATGCAGGTGGACAAGCCGCTGTCCTTTTTCTTCGAAACTTAAGAAAAGCACCTAAAACAATTGTCCATTTGCTCAAAATTATGTCATACTTGTGTCTCAGTTGAACTTTTACTTAATAAAAGCACTTTAATGGTCAAATTGGCTGGTTAATGGTCAACTTGGCTGGTGTAGCAAAATGAAGCCGAGGTTGATCCAAGCTGCGAGCAGAACAAAGGTGGGGGAATATGGCAAGCCAATTGTGTCATTAATAGTTGGTGAAGATTTTCAATCATCCAGGACATGGTGAATTCAAGTTCAAGACAAAAGTAAAAAAAAAAAAAAAAAAAGTATAAAGTACAGTATAATAAAGTCTACTACTACTATGCTGCCATCAAGTGGCTGAAAGTGGTACTGCCCCCCCCAGTCAAAATGAATGAAAACGGTCATATCTCAGCCAAAAATTAATTTATAAATATGGGGAGGGGGGAGAATCCATAAATATGTCACTTGGGCCTATAAGTTGCAGGGCATGCAAATTATGAAAAGGAAAAAAAAAGTGACTTATAGGCCAAAAAATACGGTATATGAATTATCCCTTCATGGCATGCTTTATCAAAAACCCCAGACTTAAAATAAAATTAATTTTATGTAAAAGCCTAGAACTGTCCCCTAAAAATTTTTTTTAATTCCAAGAAGAATTTAAAAAATAAATAAATAAATAAAAACTTTCTTTCTGGAGTTGTGCATTGTTAAGACTCGATTTATGTGCTCCAACTTGAGTTCTCAGGGGGAAGACCAAAGTGCACCGGCAACGTGACCTCAATCACACTTGTTCAAAAATATTTCAAAGCATGAAGTTGAAGACAGCTGGGGAAACGAGGCCAAAAAGAAGCCAGCAACTGTTAAAAGATGTGTTGCTCTCTAAAGCAGCGGCTGACTAACACTGAATTATAAGCAGAGAACGTTTTTTTTTCTCTCCTCCTCCACCTCCCTCGGGGCGTTAAAGGACCAGTTGTGTTGTATAAGCGAGCCAGATGGGCTTGCGTTCTGTGACTAAACTCTGGGTGCACGCACACATGCACGCTCAAGCTGATCAGTATTCTAAATTGACACTCAACTTCTTTTCTGTTCGAGTCATCGCGTTCTCTTTTCTCCGATCTGCTCCTTCACGAGGAGGAACAATCGGTGCACTTCATCCAGGTGCTTCAATAAAAGGAGTAGGAGATACAAAGATGGAGGGATGACGAGCCCAGGTTGAGACTTGGACCTTTACACTTTCTGTAAATATGGAAACTTGGAGAACAAACCACCTCCAGACAGTTTCCCTTTTCTTCCCCAGCAGGCTGAGGTAACCTTTTCCTGACTGCGTTCAGAGTTTGAAGCCTTTAATCCCTTCAGCCATGCACAATTCAAAATTATAACAGAGCTGCTCAAGCCGTTCGCTCAATTCTTCGTGTGGTAGCAAAACAACTAGAGATTAAATCCTAATTGTGTGAAGGTTTATGAAGCATTCATACTACTGTGATCCATTTTTCATCCGTACGTTTTTCGGTGTGATTCTTATCCTGCGGTTTTCAAGCCATTTCAACAAATCGTATCAAAAACGTTCAACTCTTTCAGGATAATCCTGCTATGACTTTTGGTTTTGGTGCAACTTTAACTTTTTTAAATATTTTGCCTTTTCTGCCATTTACCTCCTTCAAATCTTTAGATCCGTATACAACCTTTACTGCTCCTTTCACATTTTGTTCCGGTTCAGCTTCTTTGTGCAAATATTAACTTTTTTCAGCTAATTTCAGCTACTTTCAGCTGTTTTTTTCAGCTGTTTTGTGCTCCTTTCAGATTCTTTTGTGCTTCTTGTAACGTCTTTCTGCTAATTTCAGCTTGTTATGCTCCTTTCAGCTTCTGCTATTTCACATACTAAGCTGTTTTTAATGCACATTTTTGAGCTACTTTCAGCTCATTTCTGCTTCCTTCTGGTAGTTTAAGCTTCTGTCTTTTACAGCTACTTTTCAGCCTTTTTTTGTTGTCAATTTCAGCTTTTTTTTGCCAGTTCCCCAATTTTTGTGCTAATTTCTGTCAATTTATACATAATTCAGCAAAAATGTGTAATTTCTGCTAATTAAGGCTTCTCTTTAGTTTCACTACATTACACTTGTAAGAGTCTTCGAGGCTCAATGTGATTCATCTGTATAAATAAAGGTTGAATTGAACTGAAATATTTCAGCATGTTTTTAGCTAATTTCAGCTGTTTTTCAGCAAGTTCTTCAGTAATGAGCGTTAACACAGCATTTTCTCAGGAAATGCAATTTCTCTAATTTGATTTTGTTTTGTGCAAAGAAGATTCCCTAAAATTCCATAAAGTTATAGGAAAATTGTCAAAATACTAAGAAATTAACAACAAATGTTTTTGGGCTGCTTTTATCACAAAATGATGTCTGATCTAAACAAAATTGTCACAATTCTCTGAAATTAAATAATTCTTAAAAGTACAACTACAGATGAAAAAAAAAAGTTATTTCATCTATTTACAGAAGATTATCTCACTGCTGTGGAACAGCCAGATGGCCTTTTGCAAACTTGAAGCCTGCCACCATCTTTGTTTGTCAGAATAAAATACAGTATATTTGTGTTGCTCAAGTTTGCACAGAAATGTAAAACTTGCGTTACATAATAGATGTTAAAAGTGCTCATCTACTCACAGAACCACTTTTACAGCTGGTGCAGTCGGTGTTCACGCTGCGGATTAACTTTGAGCAGAGAGAGTTGATCATTGCTCTCAGCACTTGACTTATTTTTCGCCTACAAACTTTTATCAAAGACAACGGGGATTATCAGACCCATCACTGGAGCATTTTATCAGGATTGGATTGTGTCGCTCCCTCCTCGACGTGATTGGAGCGGGAATACATTTAACATCGTTCTCGGCTCAGTCAACAGCACGGCTGTAAGAGAAATATTTACAGAGTGCACTCTTGCTGCGTGTTTGTCCCTTCAAATCTGAATCCTGTTAAAACAGAAAACAGCTGGTCTGAAATCTGCCAATCTGCTTCCTCTGCAGACATGACCTCAGCGACAGAGCAGAGCACCATCCTCATTAGCTTGTCGTTTTATTTACTTTGGAAGAACTGAGATCATTCATGTTTAACGGGGTAGTAATTAATCTATCTTCTTGTTTTGCCCATAACATGAGCATCACGTTTGCAGGTTGGCGTCACAGAGATTTCTTTATATTTTTTTTAACTGTCAAAGAGCCAACAATTAAAAAAAAACACTGAAAACAGCTCCTGTGTGGGTATCAATTAAAATGCTAAAGCAGAAAGCCTACAGTTTGTTCTGCAGGCTAAAAAATAAAAACTAGAGAATTTGCATTTTCTACAAAAATGCTGTGTGGATGCTTATTGCTTAAGAACCAGCTGAAAAACAGCTGAAATTAGCTAAAAAATAAAAAAAGAACAAAAAGAAAAATCCAGTAATCTAGCTAAGGAAGAACAAGCCTAAGTTAGCAGAAGAAAACAGAAGTGGAAATTATCTTTAAAAAGGCATACATTTCCCAAAACAGCTGAATGGTAGCTAATGTAGAAAGAAGCTTAAATTTCCAAAAGAAAGTGACGTGAGCTTAATTGTGCCCACTAAGGCTAAAAGAGGCAGAAATTAGCCCAAGAAAGTTGCAATTATCTACAAAAAGCTGACATTTGCCAAAAACAAACAAAACAAAAACAAAAACAGCTGAGTATCAGCAAAAACAAGTGAGATGAGATGGAAAAAAAGAAAAAAATAATAAGAAGCAGCTTAAATTACCAGAAGGAAATGGGTAGAGCATGATTTTGCTGAATTAGGCTGAAAAAAGTTTAATTGATTGCAAAAGAATGTGGAATTAGCTGAAAAAGCTGAAAGCGGCATAAAAACAGCTAAATAGTAACTGAAATAGCAGAAATAGCTGAATTTAGAGGATAAGCTAAAGGAGTGCAACAAAATGGAATTACCAGAAAGAAGTTACAAGAAAATGCTGGACTTAGCTGAATAAAGCTAAAAGGTGCACAAAACAATTGAACAAAACAGCTGAAATTAGCTGAGAGTAACAGTTTTATTTTAAAAATTTGCACAAGGAAGCTGAAAGAAGCTTAACCGGATCAAGCTTGTAAACAGACCAAAAGTTATGAAGAAAGTAAAATGAGCTCGATTCATTTTCAATGAGGGCAAAAATGCCAGAAAAGGCTAAAATGTCTCAAAAAGATGAAGTTGCATCAATACCAAAAGTCATAGCTCCCCTTTCTTGAATGAGCTGAACATTTTGATACATGATTTGTTGCAATAGCACAAAAACAGCGGGAGGAGTAAGCTACTCAGTTTTTGCACAAGCTCAGATGAAAACTCACAGCTAAACCCTCAGGCAGAGCAACGTTTGGACTTTTAGCCAGAATTGCTGCCGCTGGCTCTGAAAATTTTACATCCTGATTGTCCAACAACAACAAATGCTTTAACATTCTTTACCTGCAGCTCCTGCACATGTCATGTTGAATTAAAGGCACTTTTCCCCTCATACATAACCAGTTCTGTCCAGCTTTGGGCATGAAACCATTTGTTTTTCTGTAATGCATCTGCATTACTGCCCACATATTTAATTGTTCTGACCAGGCTCCAGGTTTGGTTCACTGCAGGTCAACACAAACCTGATAACAGTTGTCAAAATGACACAATATGCATGAAAACATTCAGGCACAATCATGATCTTTTTATGATTTTGGGAAACGTTACTTTGGGGGTTTGTCTCGCTACCAAGTTGCCATCATTCACACATTTAAAGTCAAGATAAAGGCTTAAATTACCAACATTTACCGTAGTCTATTTTTTGTGCAAAGTGTGTTTGTTCCACCGCATGTTCCTCTGAGCCCTGAGCTCATGGAGGTATGAGATCATACGGAAACTGCTCGGTTTTGAGCCTCTCGTGATTAAAAGCCTTTACGTACCTGCTTGTCCTTGTCTTTCGTTTTCCCACCACCTGACACCCGCGACGAGGTGACATCACGGGGGATGACAGAGATATGCAGTGGCATATTCATCCCAGCGGAGCCAACCAGGGATCACTCACGCACAAACTTCCTGTGTAGCTCCCAGAGCAAAGGGCATGATGGTTTTTAACAGCAAGACCTCGCACACACCACTCTGCACAAAAACACAAATTAAATACAACTTAGTTATAAAGTGCACAATAAAGATTAAAACAGTTGTGAAAATCATGAGAAAGAGCTTCTAATTGTCATTTTGGGTCACACTTCTTGTCTTGTGCTTGTTCACATTTCTCCGAGCTAACAAAAACAATGAGTAAATCAGAACGTAAAGAAGTTTTGAAATTGTAAATATGTAAGTTCAAACGTCTTAATTACTCCATCGATTAAAACAAACAAACAAAAAAAAGATTACAAGAGCTAACAGTCTATAAATATTACCGTAATTTCCGCTGTACCCGTCGCACTGCCCTACAAGTCGCATCAGCCCAAATATGTCTAAAAAAGTGGTAAAGTCCATAAATATAGGCAGCATCTATTACAAGTCACCTCTGACGTGTCGCGTTTATATGCGTCACCGCTGACAACCCGGAAATGTGGGCCGGTGTTGTGCCAAAAATTGATTTGCTACCAAATGGTGGCCGCGGGAGCGTGCATGGGAGGACTTTAACAAGAATTTAACAAGATTAACACTTAAAAACCATTTGTTTTCTTGATATTATAGCAAAGGTGTCTCAGTTGAACTTTTATTTAATAAATGCACTTCGAAGGTCAAATTAGCTGCATTTCACCGGGGTGGCACAGCGAAATGAATTTGATTTGACGTTTGCTCCAGGCAGATGATGGGGGCAGGCTATGGCAAGCCAATTGTGTATTTTTAATAGACACTTTTTCCTATTACATACTGCTCGACTGCCATCTAGTGGTTGAAAATGGTAGTGTTTAATATTTTCAATCTGAATGAATTAAAACTGTCATATCGCAGCCAAAAATTGGTTTATA
>JARVGS010000001.1:44560741-44571978 GCA_031762315.1 Hypsolebias antenori | reverse complement strand
CAACAATGACAAGAAACAAATCACACAAGGAGCAGAACAAAAGTCTAAGAGGCAGAAAGAACACAAAGGGGAAAACAGAAACACCAGACAGCTAGGGGACAGATCATGACAGCATCTCCATCATTCTAAAATTCCTTGAGAGGTTTTAAAAGGTGATATAAAGGAAAAAGGTCAATTTTGATATTAAGGGTCTGATTTTAAAGTGTTTTTGATCTTAGAGTGTTTGTGATACTAATCTTTTGCTCGTCTTAAAATTTACTGTTTTACCAGTGTGTAGTGTTCAAATGAACTTTTCTTTTACAGGTTTTGAAGTGTTTTGAACATAGGTCTGTTCCAGAATCCCTGGAAGATTATCATGATACTTGGTGGGGTGGCAGTGTTAATAACTTCCATCATCTTCTTGTGTGAATACAGGTATTACTATGTTATTCCAGGTCACTCCTGCTGCTAACATCAACAACCAAGGGTCAAACGCAGTGACCTTACCCTTATGGCCTGGTCTCAAATGTATGAGGTTGATCAGCTGACGTTGAATCTGTCTCATAGTCTTCAGATGAGCAGCTGGTACCGTTATGTTCAGTTCCTGGCCAGAGGATGTCACAGCTCTGAATGTTATCTCAAGGGGTTATGCTAGGGATCCACACAGCTGTAAAACTTGCAAGTACTACCTGAACCAACCATCGCAGGTAGTAGTGCTAAGTAACTTTGTAGAATGAGCACCCGAGGAACAATTTCCTATTTGTGTTTACCACCACCAGCAGGACACTTGGCAGACTGCAGTGAGCTCACTGAGCTCACTGCCACCTGACAAGTGTCAGGCTGTGTATCATCACGAGAACCATCACATTGGGGTGTGATTGTGCTGGAAATCTTGCAACCCCCGACTGCGATTTTGATTATTGTTGCGTTTTGGTGGTGTGCATTATTCCTTGTGCTAGAATGCTTGTCAGTAAAACGATTCAAGCTGAGACTGGACCTGCTAGTGTTATGCCCCAATGAACATCCCAGATGACACCTCTACAGCTGACCCGAGACACCTGGAGTTGGCAGAATCTAAATATCTGTGAAATCCATAATGTTGTGATCTCCCATGAATATGGGAGCTCAAAAGAGGGTATGTTGGATTTCATATTTTTATACTTTTCTATATCTTATATCAAGCTTTGAAATGTCACTACTGATTATGTTAAATGATGCATTTTATACAAGGTGTGTGCGTGTCTTTCTTCAAGGGTTTGAACTATATTTACAGACCTATAATCAGCTAAAGTGTTTACTAATTACTTTTAATAATTACTTTATACTTATGTAACCGGGTGGTTTATTAGTTCAATGGAAAAGTAGCTGTGAATTCCCACTCTTGTTTGGGCCCCTGAACACACCTTGCTCTGTTCCCCCGCCTCCACCTTCAGTGTGGATTGGCTCATTAGTGTTTATAAGCACCAGGTGTGCAGCCAAACATTGATTCTCCAGGGCGTTGACTGTTTGGTCTGTTGCTGCATGTGGTTGTAGCGAGTGCTGCTAAAGTGTTCATCAGACATTGTAACAAGCCCTGAACCACAAGTGGGACATTTCTACTGCTACGGTAAAAGTTTTTCTTTAGCCACTTATGGCTGGTTGGGTGCTGTCAATGCTGCTCTGCATATTGTTGTGGTGTTCTGTTTAAAGTAACTTGTATTTGTTTTTTAGGACATGTGCCAGTGGGTAGCAGATTGCCACTGCAACTGTTTGAATGTACCTGTTTGTGGGATTATGACTTATTAAGGTACATGCTTGTATTTTCTAATTGATGTTTATCATGTGCAGGCACCTTACTGTCATTCTCTGTACAGCAGACTGCTGCTGTTGCTATATTATGCTCCCAACTCTGCATTTTTTTTTTTTTTTTTTACTTTATATGCTCATGTGGCTGGCATTGTTTGTGTTCACCTGGTGCTAGGTGATTTGGAGCTGTGCCAGGTTTGTTGTAGCACCTTAGAAATAGCACTTTAAATCTAGCACCTTAGAACCACCATAGCAAACTTTTGGGTGTGATTATTAGGTTTTAAATGCATATAATAAAGGCTGTTTTTAATATTGTTGGAAGGAATCAATAAAATGTTTTGTACACGACTTCTGTTTTTGTCATTTGAAGCCAGGCGTACCTGGGTATTTGTAATAGGGAAGCCTAGACTAGCATTATTTGAGGTCTACCAGCTGGCTTTAGGGTCACATCGTCCGAGTCACAATCCAGGCCTTTTTCTCCCTTATTACATATATATAAACAACTGTATCCACCAAATATCTTAGCTGTATTTAACTCATGCATAAAGCAAAGTATGACCGCAGCACAGCAAAAGCTACAGGCTAGGACAGCTAACTGATGGAGTTCAGCTTGTCATTGCGATTTCAGTCTAGCGTTAGCTAGCACGAAAATATCCAAAACGTAGCTCTTTTTAATAAAAGTATATCTGCATTTGATTGTGTTTTCATTAAAACACACTTACCAGTAAGCCAGTCTAGTCGACGCTTTCGTTGCCATGATGATAGCCAACAACTCAAACAATGGCTTCCTTTCAGAACAAGCTAGCAGGCTGCTAAGCTACATCAAACGTCTTCAGCTCTCTCAGTCTTGCGCAGCCGTCGAGAGGGCAACGAACCAAAACTAAGCGACATTCCATTTAATTGTAAAAACTACTAAAGAAACAAACTAAAGCGGTGACAGTTGTTAGCCGCCGTTGCCCCCTGGCCGGAGACATCATTGTGCTTGTCAAAATACAACCGAACAACAGCTTCATGACTTCGGTTTGATTGATAAACGAAAGAACCAATAGGAAACGAGGAGGTGGGCGGGGCAAAAGGCCATAGTTCTGCACGAAGATAACGCCATACTTGTGTCAATACTGTATTTGCAATATAAATTGGTGGCTACATTTTAATGAATTTTCTTTATCGAAATGACACTTGTCTAAATGCAACTAAGATAAGCAACACATTTTTTTTAAACAATCCATAGAACATCTTCACAGTCTGCAGGTTAAAAGCTACTCGTTAAGGGTTATCCTGAAATGGTGCTGATTTGAGTTACTGAAATGCAATTCTAAAATGCGGGTATGCACTCAGTGTAAACAAAGTTAAACTGATGCTAACACAGTGCACTAAGATTCGTAACTGGCTGAAATTACTGCACCCATCATTGCACCCTGTATTCACTGGTCAATTGGTCATCATTAACTTCACGCACTCACAATGGTACATTTTCATCTTTAAATCACTTGTCTGTTGTCTTCAAACATATCCCCCTACATGACACTATGTCAGTGCAGCTACAGCGTGCGCTCTCAAGACATGCCCTCAGTATGGACTGAACTTTGCAAAAGAGCCTTCTACTCCGCTCCTGCAACCTGTAATTCTTAGCAAAGAGCTGATATTGTTGACTTTGACCACTTTAAGGGATTTTAAACAACTGTTCAAGTTCATGGCAAAAAAAATAAAAAATAAATGAAATAAATAGAAATTGCAGACGTTGCTGTTTTTAGAATTTTACATCGCTTTATAATTGTTTTTATTTCATTTTTTTACTAACCTTTCATTGTACAGTATATGCTTTTTATACTGTACCTCATGTGTTCTTTGTTTAAAACAGGTCTCTTGTAAATTAATCCACGTGGCTCAATGAGACTAACCTTTATAAATAAAGGTTGAAAGCGGGAAAAAAAGCCCTCAGCTGAATTTGTTAAACGATGTGGAAGCTTGAGTCATGTGATTGACCTGTATTAGACATAATCTGTGTATGTGAACAAATACGGCAGAATCAGACAAGTCCAGGATTGGATAAGACATTTAGGTAGAAATGAGTGAACCTGCTGCTAAACGTGACAAAAATATGAATAAAAATGAGGCAGACTGAGTACAACAAATACAAGAGGACATAATGGGGATCAATAAGAATGGTGGGAGCCCCATGAAGGCAGCATTTTTTTGCTAAAACTTCTGCACTGCCAAGTTTAACTTTTCAACCCAACTTGTCTTATCTGCATATTTTACCCCCCCCAAAAAAATTGATCTTAAACATCAAAACTGTTAGACTTTTTAAACTCAAACTTTTTCATGAACCCCATTGTTGACCTACTTTCTGTCAATTCAGCACATTTTTGTTTTTGACTGGCCTTTATGGCTTTTAAATGAGTGACTATAATTTTCCATTGTATATATTTTAACTTATTCAGGGTCAAAAAGTGAAAACCAATTTTTAAAATTCAAATTCAATTAAGAGAAAAATGTCATACCAAATAATCTGAATTTATGGTATTGTTGATAAATGTCTGATAAACATATTAACGTCATGTCAAAGCAAACAAGACAAATTTATTACAGTTCTGGAAATAAACTGACACGATGAAGGTAAAATAGGATTCTTTTTAGTTATTAAAAAAGAAGTTCTGCTTTCATCACACTCAAAGTTTAGAAATGGACGAGCTTCTTAATTAAAAAAAAATTTGACTAGGACAAAAAGTACTATATGGCACAAACATTAACATTAAATCTCACAAGCCCCCTTGGGGAAGAAAAAAAAAAAAAAAACAGTAATTTCTGCAGGCGCCTCGAGGCAAAGCATAATGTATGCTTATAAAGTGCTGTTATGTATAATAGACTAAATTTATATTATGTATGCCAATATGATCATGAAAATGTTGCTGGATGACACGAATCATAATCATTTGAATATTTAGCAGACCAAAAATGAAGCCACAGTACAGATTTGAATTTATAGCAATAAATACTCTAATCATCCAATATTTAAATGATCTGCCAATGTCAAAAGAATAAATCCACAATATTACAAATCTGACCAGTACAAAACATCAGTTCCCACCCAGAGCATTAAGTGGGTCATCAAATATGTTGCTGGAATCTGCTGCTGTATCGATCTTCTGGGATGGTGGCGTATTCTTTAATTTATTGTGAGCCTTTGCTGCTGGTTTTACTGTGCTTGTTGAAAAAATATCTGTAAAGAACAGAAAGGGTGTAAGAAATATTTAGTTAGATGTGGCAAATCAATAAATGTAGACAACACAGCTTACTTTTGTATATATATAATCCATAGATGCTTACCCTTGTCGTCATCAAATATTGATTTAGATTCTCCCTTTGTTTTGGACTTTTGTTTGGGTTTTAAAGTGTCTGTAAGGTCAGCAAAAATGTCTACGTTATCATCAAACAAGCTAGCATCGATGGGCTTCTCTTTAAGCTTCTTCTGAACTTTAGGCACAGTGGTTGCTTCATCCTGTTAACAGTTCAGCCACAAAAGAGAAGAATTAAATCTGGCCTGACAACACAAACTTTGACAATGTTGTTAAAATTAGACATTAAAAACTACCTGAAAGATGTCCTGATTTGAAAAACTGCTACCATTCTTAATTTCTTTGCTACTTCTGGATGTAGATATCGAACTATTCAGTCCAAAAATGTCATCATCATCATCTTCCTCTAAGAAGGATGAGACCTTGGGAGCTTTCTTGGTGGCTGCTTGGGACTTAACAGTTTGGAAAAAGTCATCAGTGTTATCGTCAAAAATAGAAGGAAGTGTGCTTATCTCTTTGTCTTTCTTCAGTCCCTTCCCACTACTGGCGTGAGGCTGACTGGTCTTGGTAGTTTCTTTTGTGGATGACTTGGAGGGTTTATTAGAAACTGATTTTGTCCCGAAAAGACTGTCAGAGCCAAAGAGGTCATCTTCATCAGATAATAGCAGTGCGCTAGCACTGCTGCTGTCCTTGCTAGAGCCTCTCTTTCCAGCATTTGTTACAGGCAGAGTCAGTTCAGAGGGTCTGGGAGAGATCTGAGTGGTTGCAGGCTGCACTGACGAGGGGGTTGGCGGTGTTGGAGGTGCAGCTGAGTTAGATGGTGGAACTACATGCGTTTGGCTGGGTTTTTCTGAACCAGACGAACTGGACGTTTGCTCAAGGACATCTTCAAGGCCCCCTTTTTTACCATCCATGGATTTTTGAGCTGCTTGCTGCCTTGCTGCTCTGGATTGGGGTCTTCGAAGTAAAGAACCTTTTACTCGAGTCTGCATCATAAGAGATTCATGCCAACATGTTGAGCTCATTTCGGAACAGTAATTAAAGAAATGAAAGAAACGTCAAACACCAATCATCCTAATAGAGGAATTTAAAACCCACCTTGTGCGCACTCTGCAGTGTTGTGACCTGAACTGGAGTCTCAAAGCTCACACCTCCTTCACTCTCTGCCTGAGCCCCTACGGGGGTTGAAACAGGACTTGGACTCAGGCTGGAGCTGGAGACCCCAGAGGAGGAACTGTAAGTTCCAGACATATTAGAAGCAGCACCGGGGAGCAAAGCAGCAGGGTTGATCATCAGGCTGGCCTGAACATAAAAAGAAAGAGGAATCATCAGGGTAACTGTTTATCAAGGTAGAAAATACAGTCATGGTAAGACAAGTACAGAATCTGATATATGAAGCATTTAACATTTTTTTTTCATTTGGTCCATACCAGGTCTTAAAGAGGTAAATACAACTTCAAATAAACCTCCTTCACTCCATATTGAATAGTCATTACTTATTTATCACAAACTAAGCCAAACTATCATCTATCTGTAAAGAAATACAAGTATCCCATGATTCTGTATACCAGTAGTGCTTTTTTTTTTTTTTTGCCGAGTTTGGTTTTTATTAAACATGATGCTGTTTCACGGCCACCTCAGGTTGCATCTGCTCATGGACCATCTTCAGGGCTTTTTGTTCAGATTCAAATTTGCAACCCTCTGCAATCATACCATATATATATTTTTTTATTTAAAGATAAGCTGCTTTCTTTAAGCAACCCTTCAAAACAAGACATACTTTTCACATTAAACTGCTGAAAAGTTTAATATTTAATATCCTGACTGCACCTTGTGGACATCTGAGATGCAGCACGTAATTAATCTGCAAATTTTTGAGCATTGCATTGTCTGACACTAGGATTAACATGTTTGGGCATCCAACAGCAACTGTCTTCCTTGCTTTCCACAAGTGAATAAATGTTTATAGCAGAAATATAGATTCCAATTTATGTAAAAAATGGACTCGGAAGCAATTGTTGCTTCCAACTGATTTGAAAACGACCAGGATCATATTATCCTCCTTATCATCTTTAGCGCAATCTGAGATGTTTTAACCTTGTTTTACTGTGTTTATATTTTATTATTTTAGTACTGTTTTTGTACTTGACCTTTCCATAATATGATTGTACTGTATTATATGATTGTGTACAGCACTTTGGTCCTGTTGGGTGCATAAAGTGCTTTATAAATAAAGTTGGTATGGTATAGTATCATCGCGTAAACACATTTAACGGCTCCAGACCAGCAAATTGCCAAAAATTCAGTTTTCAATGATGATTGTATAGCTAAGTGCATTTGATTATCAGCACCTGACTGCTACTAAAGCACTAACTTCCCTTAAAAGTACAAGGGATGTACTTAGTTAATAAAACCTCTCTCCAGGATTTTAACTGGATTTTTTTGTTAAATTAAATAATGAATACATTACTTCATGCACTGTTTACTTAGGGTTGTATTTGTCTGTTTTGAAGTCCTGGGGAGAACCAGATGAATGTTGTCTTACCCACCATCACACGTGTGAAAATATTCAGTGCTTTTTAATAGAAAAATATTCAGAGGAAAGAGAAACTAGAATGATGGATGAAAACTGTGCAAAAGCAAAAAGACAGCAGCTACAAAAACTGCAAAAAGGAGCAAGCAGTCATTCCAGATTAGCACACTGAATGAACTGATTTTATTGCCAAAGATTAAAAATGGAATTCGAAAAGATTGAGAGACAACACGTTTGAGCGGAAATAGATTTCCTCAAGAAGAAATCATAGGAAAATGTCAACATTTAAAAATTTTGATTCATTAAAAAAAGGACAAAATTACTTGAATTTTCCCAATCCTTGATGAGAAATCTTTAGGTTTTACAGGACTTTGCGCAGGTTTCTGTGTGATCAGATTACAACAGGATCAGTACGGTATATATATAAAAACATTTCTTGTTTTGACCAAACTACCTGATTCATCTCAATATTAAACAAACAACAAAAAATTATATTCCTAAATCCATACCACATAGCTGCAGAGTTCATATGTTTATGGAGGTTTCCATGATTAAATCAGTAAACCCACCTGAATCTCTGACACTGGATCTGGGCTTGCGAGCGGTGCTTTGTCAAGCAGTTTGCTGGGTTTCTCTGCAACCTTCTGGAAAGCAACAGGAAAAGCTGTTTTTTTTTTCTTCCTACTGTTACAGTCAAAACAAAAGCAAAAATAGATTTTTTTTAGTAATTCTTAAACATTAATTGATACCGGAGGTGGAGGTTTTGGCTTGACAAAGCTGAAAATGTCATCTTCATCATCTGAAAACAGACTCTGTGCCACTGGTTTCACTGAGTTGACCTCTGAGCTCTGGAAAATAAAACATATTCTCAAAAACTACTCAAAAGCATCTGCATTCTGTCAAATAAGCTATATACGGTACCGTATTTTCCGGCGTAAAAAAAATAGCTCCGGAGTATGTTGCATCAGTCAAAAAAACAATAAATAAATAAAGCATCATGAAGAGAAAAAATACAATAAGAATAAGTCGCATTATTATGAGTCACCGATGATCCGCTGCGTTTATTTAATGGTCAACACAGCTTAATTTCACCTGGACGGCGTGACGCCGCCCATCCATCTATTGCAGCCGGAGCCGCTAGCTCTCCAGCATTCTTCCGCCTGCACCAGCTGAGTGAAGCGAGCGCGCACGAGAAGATTTGCTGTTGCAGTTCTTCGAAATTTAACAAGATTAGCACTTAAAAACAATTGTTTGTTTGCTTGACATTTTAGCAAAGGTGTGTCTCAGTTTAACTTTTCCTTAATAAATGCACTTTAATGATCAAAACAGCTTCATTTCGCCTGGGCAGCGTGGCTCGCTCGCTCCATCCATCCATCCATCCATCCATCCATCCATCATGGCCAGAGCAGCGAGCTCTCCAGTGTTCCTCCACCTGAACCGAGTGAAGCGAGCGGGCACGAGAGGACTCGCTGTTGCAGTTCTTCGAAAGTTAAAGCGTCAGTCAAAAATTGCGATACGAATATGGGGGGAAAAAACATATAAGTCGCTTTGGCGTACAAGTCACAGGACTGACGACAAATCTATGCAAAAAATGCGACTTATACGCTGGAAAATACGGTAACTTGCAAGGAGAGAAAACACAAACACATAAATATTCTATGCTTATACTGACAGCAGCTTTCCCTGAGGTTGCAAAGAGGTCGACATCCGGGTCATTGTCCTTCTGCTGAGTGTGACTGAAGAGCAACTCTTCGTCCTGGAACACACCTGTGCTTTTAGTCTGCGGCCTCTCCTCTGCAGACTGGAAGACAGTTAACCATTTTAAATGCAACAGAATAATATCAAATTACGTTTTCACCCACACCATTCTTTGTTCTGCTACAAAGCAAACCTTTTGTGTCTTCAATGCTGTAGGCTGACTGGGCACGAATACCGAATCACTCCAATCTGATTCATCGTCCTCTTCATCATCGTCAAATAGACTAACAGTTTTTGTTTTGCCCTTTGCTTCATTCTTATCCTCCTCCTTCCGTATTGGTGGAGGGCTTTCCTTAGAGAGGAAGATGTCATCATGCTCCGTTCCATCCAGCGGGGTCTTTGTCTGCTTGTCATTAAGAACATCAATGCCACCAAAAAGACTGACGGCTCCTGCAGGCTTCTTTTTACTTGCGGTGCTCTCCTGTGATGGCAAAGGTGAGAGATGTTCAGGAGTTTTTTCTACAGGTTTCTGCTGCACCTGTGCTTCCTCCTTTGCTGCTCTCTTAGACACTGCAGCTTCCTTAGGCAGGGATGACTGAAGGGAGGCAACTGGTGTCTGAAAAATACAAGTAATGCAACAGTCAAACATCTGTGCAAATGAATGGTAAAATGGTTTAAATCCTCTTGAAATTTCAAAATCCTCCAAAACTTTGTTATAGTATCACTGTTATAAATGTCTTGGGACACTCACTTTAGCTGGAGGTTCTTTGTTTATGTTAATAGCAGGTTTACTGGAAAAAAGAGATCCTTCATCATCATTATCACCCTTGTCTTCGAACAGGAGAGCAACCTTCTGGGGTTGTTTCTGACTACATGAAGTGACAAAAGAGAGCTGTTAAGCATTTAAAGCTGTAACCTATGCTAAACATGAAAAGTACTGAGCAGAGATCATTTTATTCAAAACGTATGGACAAATAGATTCTTCTAAAGCTGTAAGTACTTTGACTCTTTTGGCAGAGCAAACAGGTCGTCGTCCTCCTCGTCATCAAACAGGCTGCTCTTTAGAGATGTTTTGGTGCTCGGGAGCCAGGATGGGGCACTGGTACTAGTTTTCATCCCTACTGTCTTGCTGTCTGGTTTTGTTATGCTACTTTTTGAAGCTATCCATTGGTCCTGTCGTCACAGAAAACAATGCATCACATTGCAAATGTAAGAAAGCAGCACTGCTGAGCACAAGAACGTTATTTTTTATATCGTCATACCTCATCATCGCTGAAAAGGGAGCTGGACGCAGCTGATTGTGGTATGGAAGATTTAGACTGAGGCGTCGTTCCTTTAGATTCAGCTGCCGATGCAAACAGATCCTGTAAGATGAAGAACATAGGAACAGTAATATACGGTTATCAAGAAATCCCATTTCATCGGATTAAAAAAAAAAAAAAAACAACAAGTTGTCACCTCTTCTTCCTCATCATCAAATAACGACGAAGGTGCTTTATTGGTTTTCCCCAGGCTTGTAGGTTCAGGTTTAGACCGGCTTTTAGGGATAGTTGCAAATAGCTGGAGCAAGAAAACACATACATTTAAAGACTAATACTGTAATCTCTTTTTTTTTGTTTGTTTTTTTAATTAATGTTTGAGAGTCTGACCTGGGAGTCTTCATCATCAGAGAAGAGACCTCTGGTCTGAAGCGTTTCAGTTTGCTTAGCGGCAGCTTTTCCAACATCAGCTACAGGAACATTCTGAAATTCACAACATGCCAACAAAACTTTAGATGTTTGTATTTGAACTTGGTTAGAATTATTTCTGAAAGAAAATTTAAACTAGCATTGGGAAAGGAGAAGTGAACTTTGTAAAAAGAAGCGCAAGTCTGCTGTGTGAAATGTACCAAATCAAAAATAAGCTTTCGTAAAACTACGGTACTTGCAAATATAAATACAAAC
>JARVGS010000001.1:44402044-44417670 GCA_031762315.1 Hypsolebias antenori | reverse complement strand
CACACCTAGGGACAATTTAGAGTTACCAATCAGCCTAACATGCATGTTTTTGGTCTGTGGAAGGAAACCAGAGTACCCAGAGAAAATCCATACGTGCATGGAAAGAACATGCAAACTCCACCCAGAAAGGCCCCGGACCAGGATTTGAACCAGGGACCTGCTCGCTGAGAGGCAGCAACTCTACCAGTTGCGCCACCGTGCTGCCTCATTTTACCACAATTCATCAAATTAAGGAAAAAAAAGTCCTCATTAAAAATCCTAAGAACTTTTGACTTTAAAATAAGAAGCGATGACAGAAAAGAACCTCACATTTAAATTCTCTGTCTGTATATGTATGATCTGAATGGGTTTAAGTAGACGTGCCTAATAAATGGAGGAACAAACCAACCGAGCTAAGGAACATTAGCACTTAGGTGTTGATTCAGTGATGCTGGATGTGCCTGGGTGCTTATGTTACTCACTAAGCTGTGATCCATTGTCTCATATCCAGCAGAGGCTACGAGGTCAATATTGTGAGGACAACAATGATTTTTGACAGGGAAGCTCTGACAGGCTGAAACAATGAACAGCTTGCTGCATGGCACAACGCAGTGGAGCAGAAATCTGTGGTTTTGGGCTGTGTATTCTTACTTCCTCACTGTTGACAGCCAGATTGGAGCACGCAGATACCACATGTGACATGAAGGTTTAAATCTGCCACAGATTTGTGGAATCTGGGAGGTAAAATGTGTAGCGTGCATTGCACCACAAATAAAAAAAAAAACCCATAAAAATAAATAAATAAATAAATTTTAAATTAAAATTGAATTAACTAAATAACAAAGTGACATCATTCTGTAGTTTTTTTTTTCTTTCATTAAGCCTACACTGTTTTGCCAGTCTAAAGAACCATGTTACCCAGAAGCCAACAGTTCTTTTCTCAGAAGTCAGCACAGCTTCCAACCACTGCTTACTGCAAATGGAGGGAGAGTTTTGCAACACAAAGTCAGATGTAATGATAATAATTTCACAGAATTGGCAGGAAACTCACAAATAATTCTGAAGCTGAAACTCATCCTTCAAGCTTGTATCTTCACTGCTGAGTAGCTGGGCTGCAGTTGATCTGGACTCTGTGTGATCCGGATCCTGGGAGCTGCAGACGACAGACGGCTGAGGGGTTCAGCCTGGTTCTGGTCACGTGGTGCTTGTTCGGACCGGGCCAGAGGTGGTGGACTGAATCCTGGGCAGCCTTGCTCCTGTAACAGCATGCACACCAAGTTTCATCATGCTGCACTGGGACTTTTTTCATCTATTGGGTTGGACGGAACCGAGCTGCTGTTGTTCTGTAGAGCCCTTGCAAGTAAAATTTAGTAGCTACATATAAATATGATGTTAACAATGGTAGGTTTATGTGTTGAGATGGTTGATTTATGGGCTTCATTGCTGCAGGATAGGTCTGCAGAAACAACCGTCAGAATAGAACAGGGTTGGACTGGAACAAGAGCCGCTGCTGTTATGCAGAGCTAGTAAATAAAATTTAGTAACGTATGTTGTTAAAATGACAGGTTGAAGAGTTTAGAACATTGCAAGAGTGTGGGGAAGGGTTTCTAAAGCTTTAATATAAAGTTTACTGTGCTTGAATTTAAACTTGAACTTCCCTACTTTGCGGTTTTTCACTTATCGCAGGGGGGGGGGCAGGGTAGAGAACCCGCGATAAACGAGGGACAGCTGTACACATACATACGTATACGTATACGTATACGTACATGTACACATATACACATATACATACACATATACATACACATACATTTATAATATATATATATGTGTGTGTGTGTGTGTGTGTGTGTGTGTGTGTGTGTGTGTGTGTGTGTGTGTGTGTGTGTGTGTGTGTGTGTGTGTGCGTGTGTGTGTGTGCATGTTATTTTCAAAACTGAGGTCACACTGACAGCTGCCTACTGCAGGTAAGATACTGACATCTTTTTAAAATTTTATTTAGTGGATGTGGCTTATATTCAGGCATGCTCAATAGCCCGGAAATTATGATAATTTAATAAACAAAGAGATGAAAATTAAAAGGACACATCATTAGCATTCATTAAAGTGTAAGCTGAAAACATGTCCTCATCTTGACATTTGCAGAAAATATTTCTCAAAATGATAGTTTCGCAGGATTACTCACCGGATTCTGTAGCACCTAATCCACTGTTTTGTGGGGAATCTTCGTCATGATTCAATGACATGTCTTCATCGGTTTTGAGATGATCCTGTGTTCACCATCACCGAGGGAATATCAGCGTAAATCTAAAGCAAGGCTGCCAGCATCTTCATTAAAGCCATTCAAGAAACTGACCTGTGTGCACCTATAGACTAAAGAGATTACCTTTTCAAGAACACATTCAGCAGAACATGGAGTGTCAGAGATAGGATTATGAATATGGATGAGCAGAGATGGCTTGCCCTACTCAGGGCTAAGTGAGGTGACCGCCTTATATTCTCATTCCCTCGGAGTTCTGGTACACGGAGGATGGGTGGTACAGTGGAAATGACATAATACCAGCTTTAATGTTTTATTCAGCTCATCTCCTGTTGATTACACTGGACCATTAAGAGAGCACTTCATCTCCTGTTTGCACTGATTCTCTCTCCCCCTGCTGATTTCTTTCCTCAATAACTAGCACTTGTTTGTTTCATGCAATTACAAACCTTTCCTTTGTGAATAACAAGTTTGTGCTCCAATCAAGAAAATTATTAAAGTAAATGACAGTCGGCTTTTTAACCTCATTTTTAATGCACTTATAATAATAATGATAATAATAATAAAGTTTTTCTTTTGGCTGCTCCCTTATGCAGAGTTCATAAAATATTTAACACTTCTTAATGCCCTTACTGACACAAGCTGGGCCTAAACCTGCAGCCTCAGGATAACAAGACAGCAGTACTGGCCATGGAAGCTACCACAGCCCTACTTAGTATGAAAGTTATTATGCTAAATTATTTAAATAATAATTAGAGTAAAAACAGCAATAGTACAATAGAATTGTGTCCAGATCCAAGGTTTGAAGCTACAGTGACTGTATGAGCAACTTTCTCTTTTTTCATTTTGTTTGCTCTCTTTGTGCATTTAGGTGACGTCCGAGGCCATCCTGACTACAACCACAAACACACTTCAAACCACAAACGCGTTGCTTTTACACTTTTATGAATTAGGGTGATCACGATAGTGAAAGGTATGAAAACCTACTAGTGTGCATGTGTTCATGTTTGTTATATCCAGTGTGGACTTTCACCTGTGTACACAGCTTTACAGACTTTATTCAAAAAGTATTGTTAGAGCCATAATTAAGAAATATTTAGATAATATATTTTGTACAATGCCTTTTTGTTTTTTAATTTTTACCATTTTAATAAGTAAGGTTAATACTAGTTCAGGTCAGCTTTATTGTGAAATTTAATTTTATTTTGAAAAGGATTACTTCCTGAAAAGTGTTTATGTTAGGACAAAATACATACGGCAGAAGGATAAGCAAGGATTAATACAGTTTTTGACCGTGTATACCGTGTTTTCTCTTTTGGAAAAAAAAAAGCTTATAATTGATTTTGGATCATCATTTTTTTGTATTTGCATTTTTCCTAGATACTTTTTTTTGTTTTGTTTTGTTACGTTCATGGTTTAGCATACGTCCTTTTTACTTTTTCAAGAGCGCTTAATAGAATGACACAGATACTGGATCTGTTGCCATAGCAATTGCAAATGCTATTGGTAGGGTCATTTTTTTTTATGTTTTGAGGTCCTTCTCAGATTATCAGTTTACATGTGGTTTCTAGAGTTTATAAAAGTAGAATAGTTGACAAGTTTTCAATTATCTGACTCCTCTCTGGTCGAACTAATTTCCAGTTTCTGTCCATGAGGCTACCATAGTATATTTAAGGTTATATAGGTTAAAAATGTTCCTTTTTGATCAATCCTATAGTTTGAGATTGTTTGGGTTTCCTAAACAATCCTGTAGTTGTGCTGCTATAGACTTAAACTGCTGGAAGATCTGCTTGACCATGTTTCCTAATTCTGTTCCTGTTTTTACTCTCCCTACTCTCCAAGTTTCTACATCAAATGATTGCTGTCATTCGCCTGTTTGTCATTCTTTCCCCATAGGAACTACACACTGGCCAATCCTTCTGTGTCTGTCCATGTCTGTTTCTTATCCTCTCATCCCACAGCCGACTGAGGCAGATGACCGCTCATCCCGCGCCTGGATCTGCTGGAGGTTTCTTCCTGTTAAAAGGGAGTCATTCCTTTCCACTGTCACCAACTGAGGATGGGAAACTGTGATGAAGTGAAGATCCAAGGCAATCTACTGGCTCCTTAGACAAACTTTTTTATTAAATGCATTTCATAACCAACTGAATGTGAATGTTCTGCATTAAAATAGAAATGAATTAACTTTAATGGGATTTGAAGTGAATTGGATTTATGATTTGAACTTTTAATGTATAGCCCAAGAGGAATTTTGTAGTGGATTGGTTCTACTGAGCTGAATCATCTTCAAGTCTAATTAAAATGTAATGTTTGGCAGTGCTAGGCCAAATTTTCACAAAAACCTACATGATTGAATTATAATAAATGCCCATTTAAAATTTTCTAACTTACTTTTAATTTTGTGACACATTTTCAAACTCCTCAAATACTGAGTATTCAGACTACAGTAATCCACGTCAAGTACAACAGTACTTATATAAGAACAACTATTACTCATAACTACCTGTTGGTTTCTGTTCATACAACTTTCTTTAGCTGAGATGCTTGAAAAACTACATACAGAACACAAGTTAGAAGATTCTTTCATCCATCCATCCATTGTCTTTTACCCGCTTCTTCCATTTTGGGTCACGGGGGTCGCCAGTGCCCATGTCCAGCAATCACTGTGCGAGGGGTGGGGTACACCCTGGACAGGTCGCAAGTCCATCACAGGGCCACATAGAGACAAACGAGACAACCATTCACTCTCTCACTCACACCTAGGGACAATTTAGAGTTACAAATCAGCCTATCTTGCATGTTTTTGGTCTGTGGGAGAAAACCCACGCATGCACAGAGAGAACATGCAAACTCCACCCAAAATGGCCCCCCTGGCTGGGAATCGATCCGACGACCTTCTCGCTGAGAGGCAGAAGCTCTACCATCTGCACCACCGTGCCGCCCTCAAAGATCTGCATATTTAGAGAAATAATTTCCTTCCTGTCTCCTTGCGGCATAAATGAACAGAAAAAGGAAAACGCAAGTCTGTTTTTTTGCAAGAGAAGTTATTGTTGTCAGTTCATTGTATTCATCATCAGGTGTGTTTACAAATGTGCTCACAACTAACAGAGACTCCCGTCGTCAGTGCAGCTTACAGCTTCACATACTGACGCCCTCTAGAAAGCATCTTTTTGCAGCTTTTTTTTAACCCATAAATACATCTCTGTTATATATTATGTAACATCTACTAAAATATGTGACTCATGGCACAGTCAGCCTTCACATTTTCGACACGCACGTCTATTGTGAATAAACCAGAACGGGAGCAGTCAGTGCAAATCATCACACAAACAGTCTGAAGTAAAAGCCAAATGTCTTCCTGCTTTCGTCGTCTTCTTACGTTGAAGGTCCCGCAGCTTTATTTGTATTCTTGCATCATTGTTTGGGCAGTTTTTTTTTTTTTTTTTTGAGATGTAGACACACACAAGATGTTTTTCATGGTGAATGTAGATTTCTTCATAAAAACTGCACTTATTAAAACTCCTCTGAGCAAATGTGACCTCCTGTTGTCGTCTATGTGCTGAAATTTGGTCCATTGTCGTTACTTCCAGGTTTATTTAACTAAATGCTTCGTCTACGAAAAACATAATCCACCAAAAGACAGTGTATTCTCCATCCAGTGTGCACAGATTTCAGTAATATTTATATGAGACTGTTCGGTGTGTGTCGGTGCAGAAAAACAATACGATTACAAAACTTTGTCTTTGTAAAACAACTTTTTTCTTCTTTGATAAATTGTTTCCACGTTGCATGGTTGTTAAAATCCCAGCACAGTTGCATAAAAATCAATACTCATTTGTTTGTCCATTGAAGGAAAAATAGTTTGTAACCATGTTTAGTTTATCCTCGAAATTGGAGTTTCTCAGTCGCTGCTAGGTGCCACTTTCATTGACAGCATAGGAAAGCAGAGCCCATCTTTTTTTAGTTTGTTTTCATGACAAACCATCACTGAAACTCACTAACCGGGCACCATGAAGATGATAAGCATGGCACTGTAAAACTGTAAGGACAGGCGACGAACCAAAATAATTGCCTTTTTTTTTAGATGAGAAACATGTTGAGGATGAACCAGCCCCAGTCGTGACCTCTTCTATTTCATGTGTTGTGATGGAATGCAAAGCTAGTCCTAGAAAGCAGCACAATAACTAGGCTTCCAAAAGGCAAGTGAATGCAACATTTGCATGCATTGAAATACAGTCCAGTTGCATTGGGTGCTACATTGGTAAGAAAAACAAAACTTTTTTCTTTTCTTTTTTTAACCTAAAGCAACAGGAAATAAGTATATTTTTTCCTACAAGTTGCTCTTGTTGTAGAGTTTGTCACCTCCAACTTGATCTGACATCAGTATTTGTTGTGATGGGAATGTTTTCAACAGGAAATAACTCACAGAAAAATACAAACTCTCTAAAAGTGCCTGTGACATCACATTTTTGTAATAAATATGAATGCATTTTTGGAAGGATGACATTAATAACATATTGCAAAAAAAAAAAAATTCACGCCGCATTGATGAACTATTCGCATGCGCAGTAACAGGAAGTGATAACAAAGAGGAACACCTGCATGTTAGCAGGGTATTGCTACAATGGCTAACAGCAGAGAAGAATCCGATGTTCTTTCAGATTATTTTGAGTCGCTATCAGAGAGGAGAAGAAGAGCAGCAGTTAAAATAATCGTTCAATAAACAAAGACAAGGGAGTTTCCTTTTGATGTCACTTCCTGTTTCACTTTGGCTGCGCCTCATTGAAGAAGATATGCCAGTTGTACGACAAAAGAATAAAAATCGTGCATTATGCCAAATTTCTTAAACATTAAGATGTTTTCTTCCACTTTTTGTATTGGATATGCATGTTACTGTCACTTTAGGAGCAGGAGTCTGAAAATGTCTTGGCTGCTTTATGATCTGTTTTGAATATGTGGAGTACATCAAGTTAGGTTTCATACTGGCATGTCACGACCAGAGGCCAATCCACTACGCTGACAAAACAAAAAATAAAAACACTCCTTGATTCTGAACTTCTCAGGTCATGCAGTCTGTAATGGTTGAGGCCATTGGATGTTGTTCATGTTCTTGGATTCTGAAGTCCGAGTCGGTCTCAAGTGGTCTGAAAGTGAGCAGACGACGTCATCACCACATTATTAGAAACATGAACACATAGAAGACTGTGTCCAGACTCGGATCCCTGTCAGAGCACTTGGGGGACTGCGAGTTACAGAGTTATTATTACTTCTGTTCCATGACTATCATTATTATGGTTATTACCAGGCTGGGCAACGCACTGACATCAGTTTAATTTTAAGATTGTGGTTCACGGAGGAGTTCCATCCTCAGCCACGAGTCCTCTGAAGATTGTGTTGAGCTCATCAAACACAAAGTGCTGAATATTACTCAGATAAACAAATCACCACACAATTACCCCTCCACACACACACACACTTCAGGTGTATGCATAGATGCCAGCAACACACCTGTATGTGCACACACAGATAAACTAAAGTCACTCTGCACTACTTTCTGACATTGTCCTTTTTTCTGAAGTTGGTTGAAGTTGTCTTCTTTCGTGAGGGGTGGCTTACTGCTGGTGCTGCTTTAGGCTGAAAACAAACACAGAAAAATAATTAGTTTGTTGGGTTCTGCAGATTTAACAAGACACATAACTATCTGCAATACTTTGGTCCATGGGAGATAATCCCATTTACATGTAAACAGTGGCAATTTTTGCCTCTTTTGGGGGGGTGCTCAAGCACCCCAAGGCCCCCTAGTTGAATAGGCCTGCTTCAGAGGGTGGAATACAGATTATTCCATTTCCAAAACAAACTGAGTCTGGAAAAATGTAAAAGATGATAAAACGCTGCAACAGTTATAAAATAAGAAGTACGACATGTTCATCTGTATGAAGGTTGCTGGTAAATCCTCCAATTTCTGTAATTTGTAAATTAAAGGTTAATAAAGCTAGTTGTGTTTTGTTTTGTGTGTTTTGTATGTAGATATATGTTGTAACTTCTGGTTTCATAAGTTTAGTCTTTGTTAAAATCAGTTAGCACTAAACTGATTTTGTACAGTGTTCATCATGTTGTGTAATGTGAAGCAGAACGCTACATCTGTAGCATCTTAGCTAGCGCGTCTGTATTGCATGCTGCTAGCTTAGCGCAACTTCTTGTTGTACGGAGCTCTGTGAAATAGTTATTGAATCATGTGATTTACTTATGTAGATAAACACTGAAGATTAACAACCCAATAAAATACACCAGAATGCAGGAAATGGCATCTATTTTATTCAAAATTTCTGCAGGAGGACCACCAGACTCCCCAACCAGTGTGAGTTTTCCCCATATTTTTTGAATGATCCTGACACCAGTGGCCACCACATTGTTCAAGCCAAGAGCCATTGTCAGCACTGTGGGCTGAGCACCCCTAAAGGTCAAATTCTAGAATTGCCCCTGCGTGTAAGCCTGCTTTTTATGATAAGGTAGCTCAAAAACATTGTCCGTGATA
Source organism: Hypsolebias antenori (assembly GCA_031762315.1). Classification (NCBI taxonomy): domain Eukaryota; kingdom Metazoa; phylum Chordata; class Actinopteri; order Cyprinodontiformes; family Rivulidae; genus Hypsolebias; species Hypsolebias antenori. The sequence goes on along the minus strand of JARVGS010000001.1, from coordinate 44,408,896 downwards.
ACGAAACAGAACAAGGAGCCCAGATCTTCATTATAATTTTGCATCATGGTATTTTCTAATATCTGTTACACTTTAAAGAACTCCTCTTTTAGTGTAAAGTACAAACCTCCTGTGTGAAAAGCATTATGCAATCCTATTGTATCACAATTGTCTCATAATTACAGCCATCTATTATGCCTTCTATCTGGCCGTGCTCCAAATTAAAACAAAGAAAAAAGATTGGAGCATAAACCTTCATGTTTAAAGTGCAGCATTTGCTGTGGATTTGGCCGTTATCTCATACAGCTAATAGTTTTTCACGATGACAGCCGCTTCGGCTGCATTCTGTGCCTTTATCACTATGAAACAAAGCAACTGCAGGAGCCGAGAAGCCACAGTCAATTAAAATAAAGAGATAAGTTGGATTGAAGATCGTAGAAAGGAACACGCACCACAAGATTTCTTTTTTTCCAGAAGAAGTGTATTTTTTTGTTAAAGGACTAAAATGTTTGAAAAACCTGCAGCAGATCTGTTCAATGTGTTATTCAGATGAGGAAACATGAGACAATTATTTATTCAGCTGAATGAAAGTCATAAATCAAAACAATTAAGAAAATTGTGTGCAATTTTCAGTTTGAGAAGATTTTACTACTCTGAACATATAGTTCTGAGATGGTTTATTTTAGGGTGATTTTATCTTTTTCTGCTTTTATCTTAGTTGAAAGCGACAAATGATATCAGGCACACACATTGAAAATGTTTTCACCATGCGCGCTCATCAATTTGAGGCTGAAATGAAAACACGCCCCACCGACAGCATGGCCAATTCCACTTTTTTCTTCTGCGTCTTTGGTAAATTGCCACTCCTTCACTGCCCACCACCAAACAATCTCCATCCCCACATCAACACAGTGCAAATACTGCAACAGAGTTAGAAAAGTGGGGAGGATGCACAGGCAAACTATCTGTCAGCACCTATCCTGGTAATGGCTGTTAAAACAGTTGCTTCTATGCCCTGTCTGCTCTGTCAGGACTTACACGGGTGAGTTGGATTCGCACAAGAGAAGGAGGGCATGGCAACTTTTATTGTTCTCTGTGAGGGGACAGGTAGCAGTAGGCGAGGTTGGAGGGCAATATGATGAAAAAGAATGAAAGTTGTATAACACAAAAAAATAACTCGTCTAGCTTTAGCTGAAACATTCTGGATACCTATAAGATATGTTAAATGTAACGTGTTTTAGGATCATTCAGGCATCAGTTTACAGCGACTTACCGTATTTTCCAGCTTATAAGTCACAGTTTTTTTTGCATAGATTTGTCAGTCTTGCTACTATAGGCCCAAGCGACTTATATACTTTTCCTCATTTTCATAACTCAATTTTTGACTGACGCTTTAAATTTCTAAGAACTGCAACAGTGAGTCCTCCCATGCACACTCACATACAGAGGAATGCTGGAGAGCTAGTGGCTCCAATTGCAATGGATGGATAGATGGATGGTGCCGCACCACCCAGGTGAAATGTAGCTGTTTTGACTATTAAAGTGCATTTATTAATGAAAAGTTAAACTGAGACACACCTTTGCTATAATGTCGAGCAAACAAATAATTGTTTTGAAGTGTCAATCTTGTTAAAGTTTGAAGAACTGCAATAGCAAGTCCTCCCGCGCACGCTCGCTTCACTCAGCTGGTGCAGACGGAGGAACGCTGAAGAGCTAGCGGCTCTGGCTGCGATGGATGGATGGTGATACACCGCTCAGGTGAAATGAATCTGTTTTGACCAGGGATGCACAATATTATCGGCATGGTTTTGACCGATATTAGCAATGAAGTTCAGTATCAGACAATCCATTGAAATAACTCGCTGATATAAAAGGTGCTGTTTTGTCTGCAGTGGCAGCACAATGCAATGACATCACACACGCCCATCTGATCTCACGGTGGAGAGGAAAATTCAAAATGTTGGCAGTGTGGAAGTTTTATTTTACATTGGTGGGGATGTCGGATTCCGAAGATTTATGGACTACGTTGAGCCTCGCTACATCATCGCCAGTCTGAGATATTTTTCAGATGTAATGTTACTCGAGTTACAAGCCATCTCTTTTGACGTCATTTAGAAACTAATAGCCAATAGCACTTGGATGACTTTTACCACAGACATTTGGACGTCAAGTGTTAGCCCCGTTAGCACGATTAGTCTTAAGGCACAATGAATAGACACAAACTTTGAACGTAAAAAGGCTGTCGTTCATGTACAAGAGTGCAGAGGATCACACACTGCAGCTAGTAACCTGGAACAAGTCTCCACAAGTGAGACAGCATTGCAGGTGACAAATGCAAATAAATAACATTTAAAACTTTTCATTAATATACTTTATAAGTTGTAAGTTAAATTGCTATGCATATGGCTGTTACTGAAGATATGTCACCAGCTCTTACAGCTGTTACACAATTTTTGTAGCAAATAAGCCTAAATAAGAGGGCTATGTTCTGACAAAGGAACATATATTAAAAATATTGGTATTGTTTTTCGGCCAAATAAGTTTTGACATATTGGCATATTGGATATTGGCCAAAAGTCCAATATCATGCATCCCTATTATTTATCTACCTGGATGATTGAGCTTGTAAACCATTTTACTGTGAAGAGTGACTGGGTTATATGTGTCATCATATATGCAGCTTTTTGCTAATTTCATCCACAGCAAATAAAGTACTTTTATCAAAAGTCATACAAGACTATTTCTGATTGAGCCACAAAGTTTAGTGTAATTTTATACGGATTTTCCAAAGCATGGTGGCACTGTTAGAGCTGCTGCCTCTCAGAAAGCAGGTCAGCAGTTCAAATTCCGGCTGGGGGCCTTTCTCGGTGGAGTTTGCATGTTCTCTATGTGCATGTGTTTGTTTTCTCCAGGTACTCCAGTTTCCTCCCACAGACGAAAAACATGCATGTTAGACTGATTGGTATCTCTAAATTGTCTCTAGGTGTGAGTGAGAGAGTGAATGATTGTTTGTCTCTATGAGTCCCTGTGATGGACTGGAGACCTGTCCAGGTGTCCCCCACCCCTTGTACAGTTACTGTATAGCTGGATATGGGCATCAGTGACCCCTGTGACCCCCAAAAAAGGACAAAACAGGGATGGATGGACAGACAGACGGACGGACGGACGGACGGACGGACGGACGGATGGATGGATACTTTTTCAAAGCTACAAGAAAAGGTTATGAATCCAAAATCTGTGATGGAAACTGCAAAAATAAAAGCTAAATAGAAAAAAAAGATGAATTGTTTTAGCATTGATTAATTCTATTAATTATTTTGAAGTGAGGAATCTCATTATTCCAAGACATACAAACAGAACAGATCCAAATTCTCATAAACTCTAATACCTGCCAAAATATACCAAAACAAATTAAAAATCAAAGCAAAAACCACATGGGATTACAGAACATGAGATTTCTAATTATTTTATTTAGTTTTTTTTTTTCTTGTAATTGGCTTTAACTACTACCCATTTTTTGTATTTGTGATTCAAACGTATTCCTGTGTTTACTATTCTTCAGGTTTATTTTCTTTTAGATGTATTTTAATAAGCATGTGTCATGCAAGTATTTCGTTTAATATTATTACTTTATAACCACATACCGGTAGATTATAATCAAAGCTTTTATTGATATACACGTTGATGAATGTCATGGACTGAAATGATGCGTTACCTAAAAGCTGCAGCAGGCTCAACAAATAAAGAGAAAAATGTTTCTTTTGGGAGTTCTTGCAGCTTGTTCTCGGCACGTCATCTAGACAGAACTTTTATCGATGGTGTCCAACAACTAGTGTGTGATTGGGCAAAAGTTCAAAGTGGGCGTGGTTAATGCAGAAAAATAAAAATGTGAGAGGACCCTTTGATGACTTTTCAGACATTCTGCATGTGAGTTTTGTGTGATTGTGTAAATATGAACTGTTCTAACCAGAACAAACTTTCTTCTTGTTCTTGAGGAGACAAAGTTTTCTCAGTTCTTACAAAGAATGGAACAAGCTTAGGTTAGCAATCATACTGCAGCGTATTCATTGCTGTTAACAGCCCCAGACGTCAAACTCAGATGCCGTCCCTGTTAACTAAGTAAAGGTGACATTGTTACATAACTTCAGCTTGTTGTTTGTTGATGGCTTAAACAAGAGTTTATGTCTGCTGAAAAGACATTGTCCAAGGTGACGTGTTAGCTCCCTGGTCTATGTAAATGTTTAACTTGTTTTCCAGATGGGCCTGATGGTATCTGTGGGTTTACCCTAACTGCAGAATATTTCACAAATATAATTCAATTGTTGTATTTGAGCATCAAGAAAATACTTGTTTTTGCAGCCAAAAATTGTTTTGCTTACACACAAAAGTTGCTGTATAGATGTGTAAAAATAATTATAAAATGCATCTGTATGTTGAATCAGTAAGAAGCCTTAATAGTCCCAAAGTCAATGCTGTTGAAGAATTCTTCTTGAAATCAGTTCTCAAGAAAGTCCCAAGAGCTCTGGCAGCACTATAAAGACGAGCATGTAATTTATAATAATGTAACATCCACTGTCAACACAACATATGTTAAAACAAACTGTGCATTTGCTCCTTTTTTACTTTGTCTCCACCCCCCTTAACAGCGTCTGCTCATCAAGGCTTTTCAGACGGGAATAGTGACGTACCTGGCTCCCTGCACCGCTGCACAGTTGTTTCCCCTCAGGTTATTTACCAGACGCCTTGTAACAAACTTCAAATAGGGGCTGAAATTTAAGCTGCCTACCCTGCCTGCTGTTTCTGTTAACTACACAGCTAATGTCTGTCCCCTGACAGAAGTGAAAGGGCTGCAGAAGAACAAAGGGTGTGGACAAATCACTCCTCTAAACCAGACCATCAAGGTCAGAGAGAACCGAGTGAATTGACCAAAAACATTATTAGCAGAACATGAATGTGCGGTGGCACGGTGGCGCTGTTGGTAGAGCTGTTGCCTCTCAGCTGGAAGGTCGCCAGTTTAAATCTCAGACCGGGGGCTTTCTGGGTGGAGTTTGCATGTTCGCTCTGTGCATGTGTGGGTTTTCTCCAGGTACTCCAGTTTCCTCCCACAGACCAAAAACATGCATGTTAGTCTGATTGGTAACTCTACATTGTCTCTAGGTGTGAGTGAGAGAGAGAATGGTTGTTTGTCCCCATGTGGCCCTGTGATGGACTGGAGATCTGTCCAGGGTGTCCTCTGCCTCTCGCACAGTGACTGCTGGACATGGGCACCAGTGACCCCGCAACCCGAAAAGGAAGAAGCGGGTAAAAATAATGGATAGAAGGATGTATGGATGGATGGATGTGCGGTACTTCAAATATAACACTCTATGATTTACTGTGGGCCAAGCAGTCCATTGCAATATTGATATTGTGATGACGACGATAAATTTTTGATATACTGCTCTAATCTAAACGCGCAATGACAACAACTGAATCCACACTTCTTGATTAGGAAACACTGCTGGCAAATGTGGCATGATAACCAATTCTCTGCCTGCATCAGTACCAAATGGTAAAAGTACTTCCTGTACTGGATTATGGTCTAAAACCTAAAGAGTGACGATCACTTTCAATTTCTTCATAGTGGCATTACGATAAATAGAAAGTAGAAACTGAATTCATGTCAGTCTGAGTCATTCTTTATAAAGAAACTGGTCTGAAACAAGAAGATGACATACCATCTATTTTTTTAATCACCACTGTGTCTATTTTGTAAATGGAAGCAAGCTCAACAATAACTGTAAAATTGACTAAACATTCACTCAACCTCCCACTACAGCCATAGATTTTACTGTGAAAACAGTGCTTGTTCACTATACAGTGCATGTGGACACCATCCCTTCTGGTAGACATTTTGCTCTTGTAAAATATAAGTGAACATGTTAGAATTTTTGCTTTTGATGCTGCAGGGATTGTTATGAGCTGTACTTTGACTATATTATTAGCTCAACGTCGCCTGGGCATGTGGGGGCTGTTTTACAATTTGGACTTTAACAGATGTGCTCTTTATGTGGCAGTATCTCCAGAGTTTAGATGCGGCTGTCCTTATAGCGGGGCTGTAAGGCACATTGTAAAAGTTGCCTTTGAAACGTTTGGCAGATTAATGCAGACTTGACAGACGGTGAGCAGAGATCAAAACAGTTCACCTTCTCAACACACTCACATGCTTACTGTACCATCTGATACCTCACCAGATAAAACGTTATGGAAGGCAGGACTTTAGGAAGCAGGAAACCTAAAACATGTTGAGTTTTGTCTGACTGTCTTAATAAATTTAAAGTCTTTGGGGAGCAGTTCTTGGCTGGTGTGAATGATGCATGATGTAATTAAAATGGGCAAGTTCAAGTAAAATGCAGATTACGGTTCCACAAAAATCTTCTTCTTTCAGCTTTTCCCTCTTCAGGGTCTCCACAGTGAGTCATCCTTCATCTCACTCTGTCCTCCGCATCCTCTGTCCTCACTCCAACTACCTTCATGTCCTCTCTAACTGCATCTGTCCTCTTTGTCTTTTTCCAGGCAGCTGAATTTCTAACATCTACCAATATACACACTGTCCCTCATCAGGACATGTCCAAACCACTGTCCCTCCTCTGGACATGTCCAAACCATCTCAGTCTGGCCTCTTATTCTCCCAGTTGTTCAACATGTGTTGTACCTCTGATGATCTCATTCTTAATCTTCTCCATCCGTATCACTCATGAGAACCCCAACATCTTCATTTCTGCCACTTCCAGTTCTGTCTCCTGTCTTTTTATCAATGTCTCTGTCTCCAGACCATACAACATAGCTGGTCTCACCACTGTCTTGTAAACTTTCCCTTTGACCTTTGCTGAC
>JARVGS010000001.1:44368566-44381659 GCA_031762315.1 Hypsolebias antenori | reverse complement strand
GGCTGCCATGCAAGGCGCCAGCCAGTCCTACCGGGAGCAACTCGGGGTTAAGTGTCTTGCCCAGGGACACAACGAGGCATGCAGTGACCGGGGATTGAACCCGGGACCTTCCGGTCCTGAGCCGGCTGCCCTGCCTCTACACCATCTCGGCCCTAGGTCGTAGATCCATGATTGACTTTGCAGTTGCGTCATCTGATTAGCGGCTATTTGTTTTGGACACTCGGGTGAAGAGAGGAGCAGAGTTGTCAACTGATCACAGCCTGGTAATGAGTTGGATCAGATGGCGCGGGAAAATGACAAACCTGGCAGACCCAAACATGTAGTGAGGGTTTGCTGAGAATGCCTGGCAGAAGAACCCGTCAAAAAGATCTTCAACTCACATCACCGGGAGAGCTTTAACCTCATCCCAGTTGAGGCGGGGAACATTGAGTCCGAGTGGGCCATGTTTCGTGACTCGCTTGTTGAAGTGGTTGCCTTGAGCTGTGGCTGCAAGGTTGTCAGTGCTTCTCGTGGTTGCCATCCTCGAATTCAGTGGTGGACACCCTGGTTTAGGAAGGCTGGCAAGCTGAAAGAGTCCTATTGGGTCCTGTTGGCTGGTGGGACTCCAGAGGCAGCTGAGTAGTACCGGAGGGCCAAGTGGTCCTCAGCCTTGGCTGTTGCTGAGGCAAAAACTCAGATGTGGAAAGAGTTTGGTGAGGCCTTGGATAAAGACTCTCGGTCAGTTCCGAGGAGATTCTGGCAAACCATTAGGGGGCTGAGGAGGGAAAAACAGCACTTTACTAACTATGTTCAGTGAAGGTGGGGTGCTGTTGACCTCAGCTAGTGATGTTGTCATGAGGTAGGAATACTTCTCGGACCTTCTCAATCCCATTGACACATCTTCCATGGAGGTAGCGGAGTTGGGGGATTCCAGGGTTGGTCTGAGCATAACCGTGGCTGAGCTCATGGCAGCAGGGCTCCAGGGTTGGATGAAATTTGCCTTGATTTTCTTAAGGCTCTGGATGTTGAGGGGCTGTCTTGGTCAACATGCCTTTGCAACATCACGTGGATATGAGGGCAGTGTCACTGGATTGGCAGAATGGGGTGGTGGTTCCCCTCTTCAGAAAGCGGGACTGGAGAGTGTGCTCCATTTACAGGGGCATCACTTTCCTTAGCTTCCCTGGTAGGGTGTATTCGGGGGTATTGGGGAAGCGAGTCTGATCATTGGTCGAAACTCAGATCTAGGAGGAAAAATGTGGGTTATGTCCAGGCTGTGGAACACTGGATCAACTTTTTTCCCTCACTAGAGTCCTCAAGGGGTCATGGGTGTTTGCCCATCCAGCTGTATGTGATCCATGGACTTGCAGAAGGCATTCAACCATGTTCCTCAGGGTACACTGTAGGGGGTGTTCCATGAGTATGGGATTGGGGGCCCATTGCTATGGGCTGTTCAGTCTTTACAGACTCAGTGCAAGAGTTGGTTCGCATTGCCGGTAGTAAGTTGGACCCCTTCAGGGTGGGAGATGGACTCCACCAAGCTGCCAGGGCTGTCACCGATTCTGCTTATAAAAGGCGGCTATGGCTGAATGGTTAGAGCAGTTGTCCTCCAGTGCATGAGTTGGGAGTTTGATTCTACCGTAATCAGATGCCGAAGTGTCCCTGGGCAAGACACTGAACCCGTCATTGCCTCTGATGTGTATCCATTGGTGTATGAATGTGATAAAGCACTGATTATTCTCTGTACAGTATAGATAAAGTAGAGTGCTGTATTAATGTGTAAATGAGGACACAGATTATGTTGTAAAGCACTTTGAGCCATCATGATATGATAGAAAGGCACTATTTAAGTACAGTCAATTTACCATAACTTTTGTGGACAGTAGTTCTTGGTGCAGTCATGGGGCAGAGGGATTTGAGTTTGGTGGCCTCAGGATTCCATCTATACTCTTTGCAGATGATGTGGTCCTGCTGGCGTCATCATGCTGTGATCTTCAGCTCTCACTGGTGTGGTTTGCAACCGAGTGTGAAGTGGCTGGGATGAGAATCAGCACCTCCAAATCTGAGGCCATCATCCTCAACCGGAAAGGTGTGGATTGCTCTCTTCAGATTGAGGGTGAGGTTCTGCCTCAAGTGGAGGAGTTCAAGTTTCTTGGGGTTTTGTTCATGAGTGAGGGAAGAATGGAGAGTGAGATTGACAGATAGATTGGTGCAGCATCTGCAGTATTATGGACTCTGTACCGGTCTGTTGTAGTGTAGAGGGAGCTGAGCTCTCTGTTTACCGGTCAGTCTACATTCCTACCCTCACCTATGGTCACGAGCTCTGGGTAGTGACAGAAAGAATGAGATTGCGGATACAGACGGTTGAAATTAGTTTTTTTTTGCAGTGCAGTTGGACTCCCCCTTAGAGATAGGGTGAGAAGTTCAGTTATCTGGGAGAAACTCGGAGTTCGACTTGCTGCACCTCCACATCGAGAGGAGCAGTTGAAGTGGTTCGGGCATCTGGTAAGGATGTTCCGTGGGTGCCTCCCTAGGGAAGTGTGTGGGCTTGTCCAACTGGGAGGAGACCCTGGGGAAGACCCAGGACACACTGGAGAGACTGTCTCTTGAATGGCCTGGGAACACCTTGGAATCTTCACAGAAGAGCTGGGAGAGGTGGCTGTGGAAAGAGATGTCTTTGCCTCCCTGCTCAAGCTGCTGCCCCCACAACCCGACTTCTAAGCAGAAGATATTGGATGAATGAATGGAAAGCGGATTACAGGACATTGAATAGATGAGCTTCTCTTGGGGTTTAATATTAGTTGTTTTATTATTGTTAGACCCACTGTGGCCCCTGTAATCTATGATGTGTTGTATCAATCACAGGACAAAATCTATAGCAGTTTTATGTTGCATCATATGTACCTAATAAAACACAGATATGATAACAATTTCTCTATGAAGCTGTGCAGAAAACTTGCAGTCATATCACCCAAAATGAATTTAAAGATTCAAGTCTGAAAAGCCTCTTAGTCAGTTTAGCAGTTTTTTGATTAACAGCAAACATAATAAAATAAATTGGCTATATAAATCTTTGAAACAAAAAAAAATATGAGGCTTGCTCTTTATTTCAGAAAGGTTTCTACTCAATAATTTAGTTTGGAATATGATTAATTGCATTGATATTATTGAAGTGTCTGATCAAGTCTGACCTCACAAATCTTGCATCTGAGAATGCTTTAAAACAATCACAACTACGGTACTTAATGCAAAGTTTCAAAAATTTTAAGGCAAAAATGGATTACATCTGCTAAACAAAAGGATATGTACCCTGATGCATGCTCAATAATCCTTTTTAAAAGGATATGTACCGTAAAACCTTCCTTGAATCACAGTGGCTGCTTTTGACCACCAAGCCAGCATAGCAAACAGCAGAGCATTATGTAAATTACAGCTATTGAAAGCTGAAATGTGTACAAGGCCACATTATCTTCATGACATATAATAGTAGTATTGAGAGGACATTATGCCATCAAAAGCTTGCATCTGCTGGGTGGGTTTAAAAGCCAGGCAATTTATTTCTTTCAACAAAGGAACAAAACCCATTGACACTGCATACCTAAAGGTAATTAGTTAGCATAAAAACTAGCCAACTAATCATAAACTAACCTATTTGTATTTTACCTGAATGTCAATGAAAACATTTGTTAGTTATTTTTATCACGCCATGAAAAAAGTAAAAAAAAAAATAAAAATAAAAAAAAGGGATATTTCAAGTAACTGACAAGCACCTTGAAGGCTTGCAAAGGCATGTAAGCATGTATTACTAAAGTTGTCTGGCAAATTTTAGATTTATTTTTCTCAGTGAAACTCCTCACCATTTAGAAAAGGTGGTGAGCTTTACTTTGTACATCATTAGTAATACTCTAAATATATACAGTAAAGGAGTAATGGCATTTTTAAAATGAGGGTTGTGCTAATTTTATCTGTGATTAACTGGTGTGCTTTACATCAGTATGACAGCTGTGAAATATATACCTCATTGAAAGGCATACAGTGCAAAATATTTCACAACCCACACTGCCACTGATCTTGCATTTGATCACCCACTTAACCTCCTTCCTCCTACAAAGTCACAACACACACAACCTTCATTCGTCACTGTTGAGTTTAGGTTCGAGTTGCTGACCTGTGCTCTCTGTGTCGTCCAGACTGTCCGCTAGCTGCTCCAGGAGGCGTGCCCTGGCTGCGTTCCTGCTGTGTTTCTTCCCCTCGTAGTGCTGCTGGGCCATAAGTGGGTTGTTGAACCAGGCTCCACACAGACAGCAATACTTCCCAGCCTCTTTGCCACCATTCCCACTGATCTCCGATGAGGGCCATGATAAGGCAGGTGGAGGAGGTGGGCATGCCGAGGGGTCTGAGGTCAGCGGGGTGGAAGGTGAGGAATCTGAGGGATGAAGTGATAAGATAGAGCAAAGCAGGCGGTGCAGGGTAGAAGAATCAGGAAGGGAAGCGAGGGGAAGAAAAGGGAGAGTAAAGCTGGATATTAATGTTAATTCAAATGCAAATTGAGATCTAATGAAAAAATGACATAGAATGAAAATATTTTCATAAAATTATTACATTGATGTGAAAATGTGATTCATTCACAGAAAACCCCACATTCTGATTCTAACAGTCTGATTAAAACCTTACGGGCTGGCCTGTTCTTACACTGAAAGGCTCTAAACGTAATGTCTGGATGATACTCATCAAGACCGCCTGCAAATAGATCACTGTGGAAATAGATCTGTGGAAATCAGATCTAGATGAGATACAGAAAGAGGCCCTGTGCGCCCGGGTTTCAGTCTGAAAGAGCTGCTTTCTGCTCTCGTCTATACTACCGGTACACAGCTGAACCTTTCTATTTCATCTTTTTTCAACGTCCCCTCTCTTCTCTCCTCTGAGGGGCTGAAAGAAAGGGAGATGGCAGACTTCCAGGTGACCTGCTACTCATGATATGACACTGGTTACCATGGTGATTGCCCATTAATAGCAAATGGGCACTGATGTGTCCACAGGACGTAGTTGTGGCTCTCACAGTGACGACTACGTAAGTGTGTGTCTCTGCGTGTGTGTGAATGTGGGTGTTTGGGTGGCTGACTGAATGTGTAATCCCACGAGAAAATGTGAGCGCATGTGTGCAGGAATGGAGTCCCTGAACAGGCTGCTTGCACACATGGGCTACATGGACCAAAAAAAAAAAAAAAATCATCTAGGAAGAGTGTGAGGTTGTGGGGGGTGTCTATAGCTGGATTGTGTGAGAATGCTTATGATGCCAGATGGTAAGTCCAAATGTGCCAATTCACCCTCTACAATGTGTCAATAACTGTAGAGTCCACCCTGTTGCAAAGCCACACCTTTAGACATGTTACATCACAAACACAAGCCCACGCTCACGTGCTTTAAGTGAAAATGAGTCACAACGCCTTTTTCACATCAGCCACCAGCTCCTGACTAACAGATGAAGAGCGTGCATGAATCTCTGACCAGTGGACATGAAGTGGTGATGTTTGGGAGCGCGCTTATCTTTAGCATGTGGGCCTGTGTTGACCTAACTCAAATCCTGTGAGCTGATTGGCTGCTTTTACCTTATACCTCTGTTCACATAGTTACTGTAGCCATGGCTGTGTCTCTGCTCATCGCACCCACCACACCCACTCACTTTTTTTTTTGTCATGCCACTTCATCTCCTCAGTTACAAAACTCAACCCCGTCTAACACTCATTTCTTTCATTTTTTATTAACCTGCAAGACAAGGCGGTCATCAAACCTGGGGTGGGTATTTGTGGATGCCCATGCATGACTGAAGCTCCACCGCTCCGACAGGGATTTCTCTTCTCCATCCCTTGTTTTCGCACTGTTTCTACTTTTTCTGACTGTGATCTGTGCACAGTGGAGCAGAAATGAGTGTTTTTCATAGAGAGAGGCACAGGGAGTGTGTGTATAGTAAGGAGGAAGTGCTGGTTTGAAGTATGAGTTGGGCTAAGATGTACTCAGGGGAGGAAAGCAAAGTTCAGGGGAGGAAAGCAGAGTACAGCATTTTCTCTGTACCTTTCTGGGTGTTTGCCAACACACACGTGAGCACTGTTTTATCTTTCTTCAGTGAATGTTAGTGTCTGTCTTAACTGAGACGCAAGTGAATGCATCAGTCATGTTGACTGTGTGTGTGTGTGTGTGTGTGTGTGTTTAGCTGTCCATGTGCGCCCAAGCCTGTCAACTTGGCTGTGCATCTTTGGGTGAGCGCTAGTCTCAGAGAGCTCACAAAGGCAAGCTTTGACTTTAATCCCTCCTGAAATCCTCTTCTTCTTTCCCAGGTCACTCTTCCTCTCTTCTTGTGGTTATTTTCTTGCATCTTTTCCTCCAGGTCCCGTTGTCATGAAACCACGGAAAGTACACAGCAGCCGTGGTACAGAAGTGACAGGTTTTTTTTTTTTTTTTTTCCAAAGTAGGACAAAGTTGAACGAAAGTCATTCACGGGTTTGGTTGTAACGTTCATCTTGCAGCAGTCGTGAGCTTGGAGCTCTGTGAATTCTCTTTTCAATCCAATTTGTGTCCCTTTATGAAAAACTTCCACGGAGGCAACACACACAAGAAAACGCTACTCCAACGGCCAAGAGCATAGCACAACCAGTGGTGGCTTTTTGAGGCGAAACAAAACATTCTTTTTAGTCTGACATTTTTAAAAGAAAAATTGACACGATGCTTCTTCAAAGCATTACATCTTGAACCGCTGAATAAGTAAGAGCTTTACAGACCCTTTTCCCTTTATCCTCAGGCTGGAAGTTTTGACTGAATCATGTAAAAACTTCACGTCCAAAGGCCTTGAGCTATGAAATTTTTTGCTGCTTTTGCAAAAATCTGGATGTTTTTGTGTAGTCTGAAGTAATAAACTTCACATAGCTAAATTGATTATTGCCCGCTATCAAAGACGATGCTTTTGCCTGTATGTGCATTCATTTGATGATAGCATTAACAAAATAACCCATGAACCATGGATTTTAATCAAACTTGCAAACAGTAATCATGTGTATTACATCAATAGGCAGGCTGCACAGAAGACAGTGGGGCGCAGCCTTCCCGCCATCTCGGACCGCTACACTTCACGATGCAGGGGGAGGGCGCTCAGCATCATGAAGGACTTCACTCATCCAGCACACATTCTGTTCCAGCCCCTCCCCTCAAGCAGGTGACTGAGGATCATTCAGAGCAAGAGCACCAGAAACAGTTTCTTCCTGCTGTCAGACTGCTGAAGTCAAGCTGCACTGAATTCAGCTTCATCTTACTTTTTTTAAAAACTTTATTATATATTTGTACTCTTTTGTATTTATTTATTTGTTAATTATTAGGCTTCTTGATCTGGGAACTGATTCCGAATTTTGTACCACAAACATGCAATTGTGAGCTGGTATGACAATAATAAAATAATTGAATCCTTGAATTGCTGAATACATGTTGGGGTCAACCTGTAACATATTGACTGCCACAACAGACCTTAAAAAAAACAGTCATTTTTACTTGTACTGATCTACAGTTTGGTGTTATAGTTGCTGAGACTGTTCCAACATATAGTCTAAATACAAGATCCTTTACATGCGATTCGAATGTTATCAGCCATTAAATGCTATTGGTAGTTATTATCATCCCCATATGTAGCGGTCAGACTGCCCCTCCTGTACCTCCTACTGGGTTTAAAGGTACCTTGTTAGCGATGATAACAGGCTCTGTTTTTAGCTTTGTTAGTGCTCATAATAGCTTCACATGTTTAGGTTTAGAGTAAAGGGTCTGGCAGTTAGGTTTAGGGTCTTGGTTGGGTTTAGGCACAAGGGTAAGGGAGTTAAGTTTATGGTTGGCCCTCTGGGTCAGGTGTAAGGTTAGATTTAGGAAAAGGGTCACATAAGTTGAAAAAAAAAGACACTTCCTGGTTTACCCCCGTGCAACACTGCCTATTTCAGCAATAATAGAGATAATAACGTACCTTTAAACCTACTAGGAGGTAGGTGGGACAGTCTCACCGCTACATATCGAGATGATAACAACTAATAACGGTCATTTAATGGACTGATAACATCCGAAGTTGCTCTCTTTGATTCAAATTGTGCCACTTTCTATTTAGTCAACTGGACCACTTGTTTTCAAATTGATCGATTTGGATGAAACTTTCAGAAAATAAATATCGGATGGACCTCTCTACAACTCGTTGTTGCTGTTTTTTTTTTTTTTTTTAATCAACACAATTCAACATGGACGTCATAGCCAACTGACCTTAGAAATAAGCCTCCAGTCTTATTTAGTTGTCTATTCAACCAGTGAGCCACAGGAACACCCCAGTCTGGATATTGTTGTATAACAGATGACGTTGCTAACCACCGAATAGAACATTACAGCACAATGGACGCTTACCAAAATGATTGTGACACAAACTCCCAACCAAAAAAGAAAACATAGCTTCATTTTTAGTGTTCCTGTTCATGGAGACACATTTTCTGTGGGAATGTTTTTTTTTCTTTTTCTGTAACAGCAGCGAGGTAACAGTGTAAACAGAAAAATGTCCACATGCAGGAAACTATAAAACAACTCAAAGTAAAAAGTTTAGTTTTCTTTTCAGGGGCAAAGGTTTACTTTTCATCTGTGCAGCCCCCCAAAGTACTGAGCCAAGAGAAAACACACGGGTGCCTTCAGGAAACCCAAACCAGATACAGAGTGTCTCAGGAGAAACCTGTAAACAGCTGTGAACTGACATTCACCATAAACAGGAGTGGGACTTGTGTTGTTCTGTCAAGAAGTTTTGGGAAAACTTTAAAAAGATAGGTTTCACACCAACTTTGTACCGGTAGGTTCTTAAATAAATCCAAGGCTTTGTTTAATATTTTTCCCAACAAAAGCTTTCCTCAAAATTAACTGAACCATCTGAGTTCCTATGCAAACAGGCTTAATTGAAATATATCTTAGGGTGAGGTTGGAACATGGCTTTTTGTACAAACTGAGTCTTTCTGACATTTCAGATAGAATATGTAGTGTACCTGTATTTGCAGGGCTGGTTATGTCTGTGGGCTGGTTGGGTGGCTCCCCTAGCACCAGGCGGACTCTCTTGGCATGGGTTTTGCCCTGGTAGTGGGACTGGGCCACAATGGCAGAGGTGAAGAACATGTTACACAAGGTGCAGCACTTGTTCTTGTCAACTTCTGTCTCTGCGCAGTCCTACCGGAGCAGAAGACAGAGAGATCAATACAGTTAAACGACATTTCAGAAAAGGAGCAACTGAAGGAAGTTAAAATTACATGAAAAAGTGGAAGCAAAAAGTAGAGGGATAGGAAATGAAAGCATAAAGGTAACGAAAAACAAAAACAGGTGTCTTTTGTCTTGTTTGTTTGTGTCACAAACATATGCCAACACACAACGGCAAAGAGAGACGATCAAATATTAATTTGCCTCTCAGGGCTGAGATTGCAGCTTGGCCTCCACTGCTGCTGGTTCATTACTGATGAGTGGATGTTGCTTCCTGCAGGAAATGGGGGAATCCAAACTAAAAGACTAACAGCCTGATTGACACTAATGTGGCAACACAAACACACAGAGTCACACACTCAGGGACACTTCAGGCTTTACGGTTGAAATAATAGGAGCTACTCTGTTTCTATTTGGAAATGTTACTTCCTTAACTTTAATATCAAATCAAGTTATCGTAAAAATATTTTGATTTGTACAAGCTAAGTTTAAATCTAAAACATGGGTTGACAGATTGAAGATGTGCAGGTCACGCTTTATTCCACCTCCTTTTCGGCTAATTTATATAAACAGTATAATGTGTGGAGAGTAAAAACAATCTAATATTTTCACAACAAAGAAAATAAAAAGAACTAGTTTGATTGCTTTCAAACATAAAAAAATTTCTGGTGAGTGTGCATCTTAACATAAACTTATCTGAAGTGATTCAAAAAAGTTAAGAAATGCTAAAACAAATAAATGAATGCATTCTTAATATAACCTTTACTGAGCTCCTAAATGGAAATTATGACATTAAAAAAGTAAAACAAACATAAGAAAACAAGTCTGCACGTAGAAAACGACAAACAAACATATAAATAACTACACAACTGTGTGACAACTAATTGCTCCACCACCAGGTATAATAAATCAACGCTCAGGTTCAAAAGACAACATTCCAATGTAGATTTTTATATAAGTGGGAATTTGTCATGTCTGAGCCTCCATCGTTCCCTCTGGTCATTCATGTAAGTTTTTCCCAAGGGTGGAATTAACAAATTACAAATGCATTACTGTAATTGAGTAGATTTTTTGGGGGTACTTGTACTTTTATGAATATTTCTTTCAAGTGTGTAATTTTACTCATATTTAAGTACAATTTGGATCATGTAATCTACTTTGCTACTTTTAAAATCAGAAGTCGTTACAGAGTACAGCTGCAATTTGAATTAACATTCAAACCGTTCATCGGCATCTTTGTGGCCAATAAGGCGCTCAGAACGCGCCAGTTACCTGTGACGTAAGCAAAGGATGACTCCGTAGAGTAGAGAGTCATATACGCACCAAAGATTTGGAGAAAAAGCCAAAATGGAGACAGAAGACAACACTGTCAACAGAGAAAATGACGAGGTAAAGGCTGAGGACGAGTGCCCGTGGCCGCACCTGGAGGAATTTTTCACGTACAGAAAAGGAGACAGGACCAGATGCAAACTTTGTTTGATCGCTACTGTGATAGCATCTTACAAGACTTCAGCATCGAATCCCAAAATATATTGCAGTATACAAGGTTTTACAACTACCTGTATGATATTGCTGTTTTATTGTTTGTATGTGTGGGTTATTAGTTTGGCTGAGTATGCAAAGATCTTAGATATTGTCGGTTTGCCTGGTACTAAAATAAGACGGAGCTTCTGAGCGTCTGCGGAAAGTGCTTTGAATGTAGCTGTCATACACAGTAAATCAAAGTGAATGACTTCTATTGACAAAACTATAAAATATCAATTAGTTAAAAAGTAATTAATACTCTGAGTCGTTTTTGAGGAGCACTTTGTACTTTTACATAAGTATTTTTTGTAACGCCAGTACTTTTAATTGTAATTGAGTACACATTTTCAGTACTCTTTCTGGTTTTTGCTGCCCCGTTAGCATTTGTTTGGTTTTTGCTTGGATAAATGCTCACTTTATTTTGTCTCCCGTGTCTGCCTGCAAGTTGGTTCAACCACATTAACAACAGATCATGTCAGTATCAAACTTTGCATCAAAAGTACTTATGTATGGAAAAACAACAAAGTGACATCAGACATCAGGATGTCAGGTCTTTTCCCAAATTGAGAGACTGGGTTTGGAATGTGCAAGTCTGCAAGTCACACGCTTCTGTGTCACTTTTATACACCGGGAACATTCAAACGATTCAATAAATAAATTGCTGCACTTTGTAAGCAACATAAAAACTCTATTAGTTTTTTTGGTGTTGCATTTACTTGCTGCATGTTTACCTCTGCACATGGAGAATAACTCTGTCTAGAGTAGATGCCTTATTTAAATTATAGCGTGCGGTCTATCTTACTGCTGTGGCGCTTTAATTTGTGCTTTAATGCTTCGTCTCTGAGTTATTTACCCAAGAAATCAAAATCTTGTCAGATTTGAAAAAGGCTTATTGCACCTCATTTCTCTGAGCCTAAACTTTGCAAAGAGTATATTTTTACTGTGTGCATAAAGTTTAAATCAAAGGGTAGGAGCAAATTGTGACAAACATACTATGAGGATATAATTAGATCTCTGATCTGACCAAAGAACAGCTTATTTTTTAACCTACAAACATAACAATGCTCCGTCTCACTCCGCTGGCATAGACGAGGAGTGGATTGTTCTTTATTCTTATTTTATTCTTTCGTGGCCTTGTCTTTAGTCGTGGTGACAAATCAAGTTTCACAAGAAACACTCCAGCCGGAATGAGAGAGTACAGTAACAGTGAAGTGTCTGAAACACCAAATCTGAGTAAGTGGGTGAATGCTGCGAGTCTTGGAGGGCGTGTGTGAGTGTGTGTGTGTTTCTTATGTCACCCCCTGTTAGCGTCACTGACCGTGGATGTGAGGGTTAAGGACACCTTTACCTTCCAGGCTTGCCTTGTCTCTAAGGTTTCTCCCCCTCTTTTTTTTTTTGCTTTACTTTTGCTTTTAGCATTTTCCTCCCTGCGTCCTTTCCCCCCCTCGGGGCACCAGTCTCAGTGACTCTGTGCATTGTGGGATGAAATGTTTATCCGTATTGGCAGGCCCTGGTCATCTCCCCTCCTCTCGCCATGCTCCGCTCCTGCCTCGCCTCATCTCCTCCCCCCGTCTGTCCCTGCTGTGAACATGTTAAAAGCTGGCAATGAGTTGTCCCACACCTCCTCCCTCAAGCTTCATTAGAAACTGAGTTTTCCTCTCAGTTAGGTTGGTTTCTCTCTCTCACTCTTTTTTTTTTTTAGCTTTATTAACTCCTCAAAACCTGTCTCTGGGACACAACTGCCACCAAGCAGGGGTCAGTGGCACTCTCTATAAAGTTGTTTCTCCCACATCAACCATTGCAACATACATAAGCTGTCTGTTAGCAAAATGTTCATATACAACGTATGTATATATATATATATATATATATATATATATATATATTTATTTTTTTAACCTACAAACATTCACATATATAGAGAGAACAGATATTAATGAAATTCATAAATATCTTTAAGACAGATTAACTTTTGGAGTCATCCCAATTCAAGATGGCCACCAAAGATAATCTACATTGGAAAACATACTTTGTAGAAATGGCTACAACTCTGTCAAATTATGTTGTTTATTTGTCATATGCAGGTTAACACAAGGTGAACAGTACAATCAAATGTTCAGGATGAGAAGAACCAATTTGACTCGTTCAAAACAAACAAACAAACAAACAAACAAACAAACAAAGCAATAACTCCTTTAGTCCTTACAGGACTCCTTAAATGTGTCCTTTTTGCTGATGACACCACATTTTTTTGTTTGGGTAAAGATATGGAACAGATGTTGGAGTTGATGAAGACAGAATTTGTCAAAATACAAACTTGGTTTAAACTTAATAAATTATCATTAAA
>JARVGS010000001.1:44332347-44349451 GCA_031762315.1 Hypsolebias antenori | reverse complement strand
TGAATGTCCAGAGGACCAGACTTAGCTTTTTTAGATTTTTCTACCTGGATTATTGAGCATGCATCAGGGTGCTTTAACTTTTCCTTCTCTTCATAAAATGTAATTTCTTTAAAACTCTGGCAGTAAAGGCAACAGGTGATGCACTTTTTTCATGAATGTTAGGCCTTTAACCTCCTAAGATCTGACTCCTTTCGTATGTGGATGCCAGTTCCTAGGCGGTTAATTTATTTGTAAGTTCCTGTTTGGGGATTTTGGTGTTTTTTCTTTGTTCTCTCAGCAAACAGCACACCCTTTTATATCCGTTTACACATCCAAGCTTGGTAATCAATGTAAATGCAATGCTATTTTGTTGGCATTGAGAAATATTGTGCTTGACTCAATTTTTGCTTCTTTTGATTTTATAAAACATATTGGCTAAAAAGAGACGAAGTGGCATTCAGCAGTCGTGTTCAGATATCTATTTTAGCTACAGTCTGCTGTCTGCAACTTAGAAAACTGCAGTTTTTGTGATGTTTCCTTTGTTTAAGGTTACAGTCTTTGAAGTAAACAAAACTGAAATAAAAGTCTTCCCAACAAAATTCTCTTTAAGTTTCCAAAGTGTCTTAAAACTTGTCAATACTGGGAACGCTCAGCCAATAAAACATCAGAGACTCATTGAACAACTCCCAGGAAACTCTGACTCTGGGCTTTAACAACCTGGCAGGAGTGTTTTTCTTTTCACTTTAGGTACTGTAAAATGAAATATTATAATGATGTACAGTACTCTGGGGTCTTGTGTTCAATTTTCTATTCTCTTCATTATGTGCTCCTTGTAGGTCTGGCTCTGACTTGGCTGCAGTGAGTAACTGGTCTTCTGGAAGCGGTTCTGAGACGTCACCCATTAAACAGGATTATGTCCATTTGACAAGAAGGCAGCTCTACAAAAAGTTTACAAGGGCAAAGTGTTTCGTAGCCCAAGGAACATGGATGCTGCAGAGGTCAGCATTCAACCGTGAACAAATAGAGCCTCTTTGACTGACATTTTATCCAAGGAATTGCAGCTTTAGTGATGAGCAGACAAATATCTACTCCGATATGTCAGCAGGGAAAAGTAGTGGCAGGAATTGTTTTCCCTTTTTTCACAAGACTAGTAGGTAATTACATTCAGCCAAATCATTTGATCTGTGTGTGCTCACACACAGGTAAGCACACATTAACACAGCACTAGTAATTACCCCTTTCTGCTCATTTCGTCTGTTTAGTGCGCCTCGGACCTTTCAATCATCCACAATACAGATACGTTGTTCATTATCTAATTGAATCTGTGACACATATTTACATTTGAATGGAAAAGGAAATGTGTTTGATCTAAAGTACTTCCATAAGTCCTCAGAAAATTATACATGCCTGCGAGGTATAGCTTGAAATCTGAAATGTCACAGATGGCAAGTCGAAAACTTGTTTTGTCTAGAGGCTTAGACACATTATTACCTCCACCATGAGGTGTCCTATGAGGCATGAAGGAATAGATATATTTTCCAAACTGACACTTTGAATTTGCCTCAAAATCTGCACCCTGCTACAATTTTGTGGCAATAAAAAGCCTTGCAATGCCCGTGGACGTCAGCAAGACAAAAGCGAGTTTATCTTTCAATCTTGATGCTAATTAAAAGTGAGTGTGACTGCAGAAATATCCATATCTTCCTAATATCTCTATTACCTTTGATTATTACATGCAAGATGGAAGATGTGGGTTAATTAATGGAGGCAATCTGTTGGGGAGATTAATGGAATTGCATAGCCAATGAAGCGAAAAGATGGAGGGAAAGATAGTGGGGAGCATATTGAAAAGGAAGAAAGGAAGGAAATAGAAGGGAGGAGGGTGAGGAGGAAGAGGGGGAGATAATTCAGTCTATCACGCATGTCTGTGTCACATTTCACAGAAATCTAATTTTAGCATTATTTTTTATTTTTATTATGCACAATGAGCTACAACAAGTTTAGTGCCAGAAGAAAACTTTACAATAAGGCTCCCCTTATAGATGGCTAATAAATAGTTTGTTCCTCAATAAACACTTTATACATATTAATAAATGTTTATTATACATTAATTAAGGGTGACAGAGGGATAAAACTGACCAGTTTCTTGCCAAATCTGTTCACCAATATATTTAATCTAGAGTTGTTATATTAAACATTTCAGACTAAATAACTACCTTGTAAGCACAATAAGCACTTACAAACCTAAATTTTTAGGATATATTAGTTGTAGATACTTACAATGTAGTGATAAAGTACAATGTTATATGCTAAAGAAAGATGTTATGCTTATTGTGTTTACAAGGTAGTAACTAAGTCTGAAATGTGTAATATAACAACTCTAGATGAAATATATTGGTGAACAGATTTGGCAAGAAACTGGTCAGTTTTATCTCTCTGTCACACTTAATTAATGCATAATAAGCAGTTATTAATGATTTATAAAGTGTTCATAAAGGAATTAAAAACTTATCTATGAACTATTTATTAGGCATCTATAAGGGAAGCCTTATTGTAAAGTGGTACCGAAGAAAGCATAACTTCAATATAGCATACATTTACGTGTAACTTCAGTTCAACTTCAAGTCTATCTTATTGGTACAATATTCTTATTTTGTGCTTCAATGCATCCATGGATAATTACAAGAATTTATTCATTTATAATGGGTTCATAAATAGTTCATATCTATGTGAGCAAAAGCTGAAGTCTAATTATCACTATTACTTTCTTTAGAGCTTGTCGCAATAAGTATAGGCTATTCTTAAAACATAATTTAAGAATATTACTTGAAGCAATTATTCAAGCAGTTGTTTGTATGGCAGCAAGAAAAGATGGTTTTGTCACAAGTTAATTGTTTTGCTTTTCTTTTTAAGACAACTTACACATATAACACTTTGCATTTGCTGAATTAGAAGATTTTAATGTTTAGACTTAAGTGGAAGGTGAGTGTGTGCGGCCGTCCTTTTATAAAAAAAAGTTTTAAATTAGTTTTGTGTGGTCAGAATACAAAATAAAACATTGCAGCTTCTTTAGAACAATGAAAAAAACATTTAACTAATTCAATGTTGTGTTTGTACATTTAATGCAACTTATTTTAATTAAAATGGTGCGCGGTGGAGTTGGTAGAGCTGCTGCCTCTCATCAAGAAGGTCGCCGGATCAAATCCCAGCCAGGGACCTTTCTGGGTGGAGTTTGCATGTTCTCTCTGTGCATGTGTGGGTTTTCTCTGGGTACTCCGGTTTCCTCCCACAGACCAAAACATGCATGTTATGATGGTAAATTGATTCACCGTGATGCTGGATATGAGCACCAGTGACACCTGCAACCCAAAAAGTAAAAAGCGGGTAAAGATAATAGATGGATGGATGATATTAATACTGTATGATAATGTTGTTTATTTATTTGCTAATTAAATTCTGCAAATTATTGGAAATGATGCATTGCATTACCAATAAAGACTGAGGTCCTCCAAGCTTTACATTTTAGCAACAGCAACTCTCAATTATCTGTTCATAGCCGCCTAGAAAATTGAAACTGCAAATTTGTATTAATTATTATTATAATCTGCAGAGGAAATAATTTTTGCTAAACTCTCACTGTAATTTATAATTAATTTAGCAATGAAAACACACTTCTATGACACAGAGAAGTAGGGAGTAAGTTTTCACTACCACATCAGCTCTTTGATTTTATATTTTAAGTTTAAATACTAAGTTCTTTATTTATCCTGGAGTTTCCCTGACTTCTGTCTGCATCTGAGTTCAACGTTAAACTGATCAGTATAGATAAATCGCAAAGGACTTTGAAAAACTTTGACGACGTTAGTTACATATTTGTGTGGACTATTTATTACATACAGCACGCTCCAAATTCACACATTTAAAGTGAAACTTGTGCAATCTCATTTTCACACTATCCCGCCACACGTATTCTATCACATCATAGAAAAAATATTTCAAAGTTGATGATATAGTAGTAAAACGGAAAAGAGAAAGAGAGCGTCTGACAGTACTGCAATCACAAGGTTGTCAAACCATTCAAGAGGAAAGTGAGAAATATCTGCTGCAAATGACTGCTGGTACATTACAGCCTTTTTTCTGCAGCTGTCATCAAAGTCAGTATATTCTGCAGTGTCGTTCTTCCTCTCAAAAAGACCTCTTTTTCCTTCCAGTTTGCCCTAAGGGTCATGTTTTGTGTAAGATTGGCCTATGACGTATGCTTGGCATAACCAATCAATTGGTATATATGTTACTTTTACTGTATCCATAAATAACATGTACATTTATACCATACAGTTCAAGTTCAAGTAAACTTTATTGTCATTACCATCACGTGGTACAGGTACATGAGATCGAGTGAAATTATGTACACAGGGTCCCAGTTACACCCAAAAATAGCAAAATATAACGTATAAAAAATGTAAATAAGGAGCAAAGATATACACTAAACACTAATAATGTAAAACAATATGGCAGCAGCCTGAATATTTAACCCTATAAAAATTAGATCTAACTAACCAGTTGTACATTTTGAATTCTATTTTGTGATCAGTCCGTCCTTCCGTCCTGCCTTCCTTCTTCCTCCCACCGACCAAAAACATGCATGTTAGGCTGATTGTTAATTCAAAATTGTCCATAGGTGTGAGTGAGAGGGTGGAGGGTTGCTTGTCTTGTTTGTCTCTATTTCTCCCTGTGATAGGCTGGAGACCTGTCCAGGGTGTCCCCTGCCTCTTGCACACAAACTGCTGAACGTGAGCACCAGTGACCTACACAGTAAGGAAGGAAGCAGTGAGTTAAGATAAAGGATGGATGTTTTTCATCATAATATCACTTAATGTCATCACACTTCAACAGTGGTCACTTACTTTGGATCCAAGATTAAAATTATAGTCAAACTGGTCTTTTTGTATCAAAAATCTGAATTAAAAGTCAGTCAGCCTGCAAATCACAACCACATAACCACCACACAATGTACCAAGACAACAGAGGAAAAAAACTTCCAACAGCAAACCTAACCAGGCAAATTTACTGAAAACCAAAATGAACTGTAGAAAGATACATAACATGTTGACAATAAAATATCAGTAATGCTTTAGTCATATTAAGAATAAGGATAATTGTTACATAGAAAATGTACAGTTCGATTGAAAATGAAAAACAGGATTGCAAAAGGTTGATTCTTAAACGCATGAACGCGAAAACCACATGAAGACGACATGTTAGAAAAATTCTCTTTTAAGACCACATCAAGTATTTAACATGGATGTGAACGCTACACTCCTGAAATTTAAAGCCAATCCCTAAGGCTTTCTGTCATGTTTTCTTTCTAAGATAATGTTGTTGTTTTATTGTGCACAGAAACTGTAGATAATGCACTAAACGGTGAGAGGTTTTGTCAGAAAATTGTTCCCTATTACAAATACTGTATATAAAATGTCCATACCTTGAAAGTAACATTTTTTATTTATTAGGGTAACAAAAAAACTTATGTATGCCTGACTGAAACTGTGCCAACCTTTAAAGAGGATGAGATACAGAGAGAATTATGGATAGAGACAGAGACCATGAGGCGTTGGCGAAGCAGAACTTCTTTAAAGTTTACTTCTTCATTCTTTCTTTTCATTTTTGCTCCAGAAGGATGGTGGCTCCTGTGAACTGGACAAGCTCTGCCTCCTTTCCATTCCCTGTGCTTACATCTGTACAGCTTCAGCTTCATTTGAAGTGAGTTGCTGTTCTGATGTGACTGTCAAATTATTTGAACGAATGATAAAATACTGACACCAGCCTGTGAGCCAGTGGCCTGCTTAATGAGTCAGTAGTGGGAATAACAAGAGATGGGGCTACAAGGTTAATAATATGGAACATTATGTCATAAAAAGCAGTCCGCTGTGCCACTTTGATGTTTCCACATTTAATTTTTCTTGCTTATGGTAATGCAATCTTTCCCGAACTGCACTGAACAAAAATGCAAACGTAACATTTTTGTTTTGCTCCCATTTTTCATGAGTTGAACTAAAAGATCTAAGACTTGTTCTATGTACACAAAAGGCCCCTTTTCTCTCAAATATTGTTCACAATTTTGTGTAAATCTGTTAGTGAGCACTTCTATAATCCATCCACCGCACAGGTGGGTCATATCAAGATGCTGATTAGACAGTACGATTATCGTACAGGCGTGCCTTAGGCTGACACAATAAAAGTCCACTGGGGTCAGATGGGGGAGAACCCCATTTGCATGACACAGTGCAACACAGCTCCTTCACATAGAGTTGATCAGGCTGTTGATTATGGCCTGTGGAATGCTGGTCCACTCCTCTTCAATGGCTGTGAGAAGTTGTTGGATATTGTCAGGAACTGGAATATGCTGTCGTATATGGCAATCCACAGCATCACAATATGCTCAATAGGTGACATGTCTGGTGAGTATCCTGGCCATGCAAGAACTGGGATGTTTTCAGCTTCCAGGAATTGTGTACAAATCCTTGCAACATGGGGCTGTGCATTATCATGCTGCAATATGAGGTGATGGTCATGAATGACTGGCACAACAATGGGTCTCAGGAACTCATGGTGTCTTTGTGCATCTAACGTGCCACCAATAAAATGCACCTGCATTTGTTGTCCATAACATAAACTTGCCCATACCATAACCCCACCACCACCATGGGCCACTCAGTTCAAAACATTGGCATCAGTAAACCACTCACCCACACAACACCATACACACAGTCCACCATCTGCCCTGTACAGTGAAAACCAGGACTCAACTGTGAAGAGAACATCTCTCCAACGTGCCATACACCTAAAAAGTGAGCATTTGCCCACTCAGGTCAGTTACAATGACAAACTGCAGTCAGGTGGATTCCCCGATGAGGACGACAAGAATGCAGATGACTTTCCCTGAGATGGTTTCTGATAGTTTGTGCAGGAATTCTTTGGTTAAGCAAACCGTTTGTTGCAGCAGCTGACGGGGTGGCTGGTCTCAGATGATCTTGGAGGTGAAGATGCTTTATCTGCTAGTGTGGTTACACGTGGTCTGCGGTTGTGAGACTAGTTGAATGTACTGACAAATTCTCTGAAATACCTTTAGCCAGCATGAAAATTGCACGCTCTGTCAAAACTTGCAACATTTGTGGCATTGTGCTGTGATAAAATTGCACCATTTTAGAGTGGCCTTTTATCTTAAATCGTCTTCATATCTACTTCAATCTCAAGACTAGGTTGAAATGTTCCTCTTTGAAAGTACCAATACTTACAGTCAGGGCTGCTTTGGATCACTCTGAACTATACTTGCCTTTGTTCCTCACATTCTATTTTTGCTGTCAATAATTGTGTTTTTCTTCTATTCTTTTGCCCACAATGGGTATGCTCACAGTAGTATTTAGTTTTGTTGTGTTTTCTCAGATGGTTGTCACAGATGGCTGCTTTTTTTTTTTTTTTACACTTTTAATAAAACAAGTTCTCCTCTTCACTGTCACTTGTCAGCCAATGCAGACCAGATATCAAGTTGAAATGTCTGTGCAATTTCTTGGCTTTCTTGGCTGAAACAAGTGAGCTGAGCTGTTATTAGCTTCCAGTCTAATACCAAGTCTAATAAACAAGTCAACATCTCACATCATGCTTTCTTTGTGCATTCTTCAGACATCAAAACAGTTCTCAAGTTGGGCCTTCTTAACTTTGATTGTGGCATCAGTCTCCTCTCTGAAATGATGCTGACAGATGGAACCAATTACATATAATCACATGACGCTTCTCATCTGTATATTGGCTTGTCATTCTCTACTACTGTACTTCCTATTCCTCCAGTGGTTAAAAGGTGGTTTCTAGGACAGTGATTATTCATGAGGAATAATGTAGAGTACACTTGTCTTCACTTGGTACAGCAGAGCAAATGTACTCCTTTCCCTGCTGCTCAGATTAGACACACTCAATCTTTGGAAGGATTAGATGAAAACAGTTTACACCTGAAATAAATCATTTGCTCGCCCTTGGCAAAGATGTAATTATCTTCAACAGACAAAGTAAATAATGCTTAGCAGCTGACAGAAAGAGGGCTCTGTTAGTATATTCAGCTTGAAAAGTTCAAACATGTAGTCTACATAGATCGTTATAAACCAGGTAGAATAAAAGTACTGCTAGTTTGGCCTCAGTTCTAAAACCATTCTTTGTGGTTAAATTACATGTTTTGAGATGTTAAGGGACTTCACAGGTTCAAGTAAGTGAATAAAAGTTGAAAAATAAATGCCAGAATGCAAACAAAATACAAAGTTATACATTGCCAAGTATGTCGTCGGACCCACTAGAGTTCCAGCTATATTTTCCAGGTCATCTGGTGGGACCTCGAGGCAATATCAAGCCAACCGTGAGATAAAGTCTCTCCTGCAAGTCCTGAATTTCCCTCAAGGCCTCTTCCCAGCGGGTCACGTCTGAAACACCTCCGTATATGAAGATGTCCGGAAGGCCACCGCACCAGATGTTCAAACCTTCCCAAGTGGCTTTTTGAGCTCATCCTAAATATAGAAATAATGCAATTGGTTCAAGTTTCTGTCACCTATGTCCACTCTGCTCGCTTTTTGGCTCAAGCCGAACCGCTGATTTATTCAAGCTCACAGAATAGGAACTTTTACTCTTAATCTAGCAAATTGGGTACTGTACTGTACTTTGCATGTAGTTCTGAGGGCATGTGCAGATGTTCTGGCTTCTGTTTTTGTGTCGTAATGGGAGTTTGCCAAGCGACTGCCATATGATAATTTGTAAACAATAATTTATGTCTTGTATTCAGTGAAGGAATAAAATATGCTGTAATCTCTGCAGCTCTTTTTTTTCATCTTGAGCACAGCTGCTGCCTTGTCTCTTACTTTTAAACTGAGGTTGATGTGTCAATTGGTTTCTGTTGAGCTCTTTTCAGCAGAGAGGAAACCCTTGAAATACTTCATATCATAACTAGCTATAACTATTGTGCATTACATGATCATTTGTTTGCAGTAAGGTAGGGTTCTGCTAATGCATTTTCATGGTGGTAACTTGGAAAACCTTAATGCAAACTTGAACATGCTTCTTATGTTAGATTCATATCAAATGGACTGGGAGGAGGCGAAAGTGGGTCAATGTGTTGCCTGAGGACACTTTAACATCTAAACAGGTTGAGCCCAGTGAGATGAGAAACCACAAGAAGGTTTACCAGCTCAGCTTAGAAAACCTTGACCTCTACGTTTGTTGATCCTTGCGGGGAACAAATTGCACACACTTGACTTGATAGTATATGCAGTAAACATGAGTTTTCTGTTCTCTAAAGTTTCTCGAGTTCAAAAGATTAACTCTCAATTAATTTTTTTTTTCCTGTTTAAGTAACAGTTCAATGGATTCAATTTCACAGTTTCCCCTTGTTACACATAAATATATCCTTACATCAAATGCTCGATTATCCTGAGGTGTTGTTGAGGGAGTCACCCGTACCTGGTCCAGTATTTAAAAGGTTCTCTTTTTTTATGCTTTATTCTTTTATCAGGTTTATAAAATCCACTGTGGTTGTTTTGTATAATTCTGCTGACAGTCAGCAAGACAAACAAACAGAACCTTTTTCTTACTTCCACCTTGCTTATTGCCTTGGCAGAGAAAATGTTGATTTCTTGCTGCCAAGTTTTAACGAACAGGGTTTTTATTCACAGAATTCACATTGTCAGTCAGCCTCAGTTGTCTGTTACGTTTTTGTTGTTGATGCTGACAGTCAAAAAGCTGGTTCTAAGGGCAGAGTTGATGAACAAATCTGCGTGAAATAAATGAATAGAAAGCTTCAGCAGCACTAAGTGATGCTCGTGTCTCGCCTTCAGAGCAGATTGGCGTAAGGCTGACACAGTTTGTAAAGCAAACCATCACATCTCACCCCTATTCATCTGCTTTATTTAAAATGTCTAACCTCCCTGACTTTACAAGACCTTTCTATTCATGAGGATACTCTGCTGATTTTATCTCTGAAAATCTCTCTCTGTGGACCATTAGTTGTTAATGTTATTAATAAAAGATCTTTAGCTTTAGGCAACAACATGGACTTATTAAAAGGTGAAAGAAGAGTATTAGCTCGGACAAAAATAGGTTCTCCCAGTTTAACTGAGCGTACTCCTCTCCCTCACTGTGACTATCAGTAACAGACTGCTAGGCAAACGGAGTTAATGGTGGGAGACAAAAAGCGGCCCAAAGTTTTAATGGGGGCTTTTATGTTACTGTAACATATGGAGAGTGTAATGCTGGATGGCAACAACACTGTTGGGGGTTATCTGTTCTATTAGCATCTAACTGCACTGCTTTTAAAATGATTCTTTCTGCCAGATGTTTCCATTTTGTCTTGAATTATTTTCCAAGTCATTTTTCACTGCCTTTACTTTTAACCGAAACAAATAGAAGAATAGCCTGTTCAGTCAACAAAAGCCATAAAATCTTAGCATAAGACTTTTTTTTTTTTTTTTTTAGATAATAGGTGGAGTATGCACAAAAGATGAATTTATGTAAATTCATATATTTTAGCGGAAAAAAACAAGTCTTAGTTTGTTATCCAACAATGTTCAGTCAGGTCATTCCATTCAATTCAGTTCATAAATACAAAGTATTTTATTAAGCCCAAAGGGAAATTAAATGTTGTCATAGCTCATCATCCTGCTTTCTTTCTAGAGTTGTTAAAGATGCTGATAGTTGTGTGCGGGAAGGATCTCCTGCAGCGAATCCGAAGAATCTGGCCACAGATACCAATCCATCCATCCGGATCCAGTTTGCTGTCAGATCCGGCGGGCCTCTTGGTCCTCCTGGGCTGCAGGACTGACCGAAGGCCTGTCAGAATTTCTCCCTGAGCGATGGTCACTCCTCCCAGCAGTCTGCCGAGCTCCTCGTCACCAGGAATAGACAGTTGAAGGTACAGGGGGATGATCCCAGTCCTCCCATTGTCACAAGCCGAGTTTCCCATCAGCTCCAGGATCTCGGCGGTCAGGTCTTGGAGCACCACCGCCAGGTTGACGGGAATTCGTCCATGACACCTCCTTTTCAACTCATTTTATGATTTGGGGCTGTAATTGAGGTATGTGAGCTTTTGAGATGTTAATCAGCTGCTTCTTGTTGTTAAAGCACCTTGTTGCCATGGTTACGCATCACAACATATGCCCAAATGCAAAAAAGGTTTCAGTAAAAATCCTTTCAGCTGCACAGCATCTGATATCAGAGTAAGTAATCATCCAAAAAAGTGATTTACATCCAGGAAAAAAGTAATTAAAGTTTTCAAAAGCAATAACTCAGAATGAACGTAACAGAGCTGCTCCAACAGCCGCCCCGAGTGGCGCAATTCCAGAACAATTCAGTCCGGACGGTTTCTTTTTTTCTTTTTTTTTTCTTTTTTTTTTCCTGAGAGGTTTCGTCCTTCGTCCAAAGGACTTCTTCACTCTGAGGAGCCACAAACAAACTGAGTCCCACAAACAACTCACTCCCATAGAGGGGGAAAAAAAAAGTTTGCTGGTGATAAGATGGTTTCTGGGGCCTGCCCTCTCCGCCATCAACTCCCCTGAGGCAGCCAAGCCAAAATAGTTCAAAAACACCAAAGGTCATGTTCAATAATCCAGGTGCAAATCCAACACATCAATTCGTCCTTCATCCAAAGGACTTCTTCAGTTCGAAGAACCACAAACTAACTGGAGTCCCACAACACTCCCATAGTGGAAAAATAAAAAGAGTTTGCTGGTGATAAGGTGGTTTCTGGAGCCATTTCGTTCTTTCTTCCTTGGATAAAGGACGAAACCTCTAAAAAAAGAATAATAATAATAATAATAAAAAAAGAAACCGTCCATACGACCTGACTGAACATTGTTGGACTTGTTCCTGGATTATTGAGCATGAACGGTCTTAATTTATTATGCTGTGACAAACACCAACATTTAATCTTTGCATTTAATCATTTCAGATTGTAAGCAACCTAAAAGGGCACTGAGCTTTGCAGACACAGAATCACTTTCTAGGATTAAACCCAACACACGAACTGGTCTTTTTACTGTAAATACTCAGTAGGACCTGAAATCTGTGATACAATTCCAAATCAGTGTTGCCTTTGAAGCATTCTCCTATCCCCAAACGAAAACTCCACATCACTGTTACCCTGTCTTGCAAAGTACAACAGTTCGCATTACAAAGCAAGCTAAATAATATAAAAATATTTTAGAAGCGCAAATGAGAAGTGTAAAATAAATCAGGCATAAAATTGCAGTGAGAGGAACAAGTGAAGTGGCACAAGCTTTGTAATAACTTTCCTCCTGCATATCTGCCCACCCTTACTTTTTTTTTTTGTCTGCATTGTTGAACTGACATGACGGCAAACAGCCAATTACCAGTATGACATTTTCTTCCTTGCTAATTATTAAAATAAGCTGCCTGTTCTCCAACACAAAAAGACTCAGCGGACACAAATCAAATGGCGTTTTTCAACCGAGCAA
The DNA here is from genome assembly GCA_031762315.1 of Hypsolebias antenori. Classification (NCBI taxonomy): domain Eukaryota; kingdom Metazoa; phylum Chordata; class Actinopteri; order Cyprinodontiformes; family Rivulidae; genus Hypsolebias; species Hypsolebias antenori. Next base: position 44,336,969 of record JARVGS010000001.1, on the reverse strand, counting down.
CGCTCTGAAGTTTGATATTTTGACTATAAAGAAGGTGTATAAATAGTTACAGTTCGATGCAGCTCTGAGTCAGTGATGCATTTTGTTCCTCAAGGGACTTGTGCACAACTAAAGGCTGCTTCACTGTCAGTTAGATGCATCTGTTTTATATACACGCAGTATGTTGTGTGTGTCTCTAGGTGCCTATAAAGTAAATGTGAATCAGTGCTCCTGAAGGCATCCACACAGAAAGCTGAAGGAGATAATATGAATAGTTTTCATTGTGTTTGGCACCTAAACGTCTCTGAATTCAAGTACACCTTTGATGGATGGTGAATGCAAGGTCAGCTGCTTGTTGTGTAACTGTACTAGGATAGATACTACTATCCAGGTTATTGGAATATGTAAAAATGAGTATTTTCCTTATGGCTGTATGTATCTGGAACTTTCATTATTACTAAATTAACCATTATTTTGTTTTCCAAGACAATGTAATGCAATAAATTGGAAAAAAAAAGTTAGATTTTTTTATTTCAGCATGCCTGCGTACAGAAGTAACACTGTTTACAAGAAGCCAACAGTGACATTGATTAACACAACTACCAATAAAAATATCAAAATCTGAAAAGAAAATGTATAGAAAAATTGTTTTACTTTCAGTTAGGACAAAAATAAATCAGGTGATTTAAAATTTGGCACTTCTGTTGTTAGGGATCTCATTAAAATTAAAAACGAAGCAAAGCGCAAGAACGCAAGAAAGAGCAATATCAAAACAGATGTGCTCTAAATCTCAAGTGGTAATTATCCATGTCAGTGCAAAAGTGCTTGCTTTTAAAACTGTCAGGATCCAGTTCTGCAGTAATGGATGCACTATATGCACAGAGGTGACCATATAACCATTATGTTGCTTAATAAGACTGACCTGCTGCAAACAGAGAGAATAAACAATCGTTTTTAATATTGATTAAAGTTATTGGTTACACTGCATCAATCCAGACAGATAAAACAAAACCTTGAGCTTTTATTTGGACACAAACTATCACCAGTTACATCACTTCAATAGATCGTGTGAACTATAAAACAGTGCTCAAAAACCATCTGAAGACCATACATGTAATCAGTTTTTATCTTTGGCTTTGATAAGACGTGCACAAACACAATGAAGCAGCTTCACTCAGTCAGACATCAAGTGCTCTCCACCTGCTTTAAGACTCTTAAAGATTGAACTAAGATTGCACAATACAACTTTTCTCCCTCACCTTTAGCTAACCAGAAGGAAAACACTCAAGATGTTGCTACAGTTGATGTCTGGTTTGGCTAAATTTAATAGTATGAATGTTTATGAAGCATTCACACTATTGTGATCTATTTTATTTTTTTCCATACCTTTTTCAGCATCTTTCTTGTTCCACAATTTTGGAGCTATTTCAAGAAATCCTAAATCAAAATTTCAGCTCTTTCAGGTCAATCCTGCTATGACTTTTGGTATTGGTGCAACTTTAGCTTTTTGAAATATTTAGCCTTTTCTGCCATTTTTGTATCATAGCAAATGAACTAAGCTCATTTTACATTCGTCATATTTTAAGATCTGTTCGCAACGTTTTACTGCTCCATTCACATTTTGTTCTGCTTCAGCTTCTTTCTGCTAACTACAACATTTTTGTGCTTCAGCTATTATTTTTTCCTACTAATTTCAACTTGTTATGCTCCTTTTAGACGATTTTTGCAAGTTTCAGCTTTTTCTACTATTTCAGCTACTATTTAGCTGTTTTGTGATCATTTTAGGTTTTTCAGCTAATTACACATTTTTTGCACTCATTTAAACTTTTATCAGCCTAATTCAGATAAAATGAGCACTCTCCATTTCCTTCTGGCAATTCACTTTTTTTTTCTGCCTTTTCAGCTACTTTTTAGCTGTTTTTTTATTTCAGGTTTTTTAAGCGAATTTCCACTTTTTTATGCTCATTTCTGGTACTTTCAGCAAGCATGTGTGTTTTCTTATTTCTTCTGCTAATTTAAGCTTTTCTGCTTTATCATCTACCTTTCATTTTTAGCTCATTTCGTCTGTTGTCAGATAAATTCAAGTTTCATGTGGTCATTTCTGCTACTTGCAGTTGAACGTTCTTCCTGTTAATTTCAGTTTGTTACGCTCCTTTCAGCAAATTTCTGCTAGTTTTAGCCTTTTCTGTTATTTCAGCCACGGTTTAGCTGTTTTTGTGCTAAATGTAGCTTTTTCAGCTCTTTCCACTTCCTTCTGGTAGTTTAAGCTTCTTTCTGATTTTTCAGCTACCTTTCAGCAAATTTTTTTGCTAATTTAAACTTTTTTCAGCTAATTTCCTAATATTTGTGCTCCTTTCTGCTTATTTAAACATAATTCAGCAAATATTTGTTCTTTCTGCATTTTTATGCTAACTTGGACTAGTTCTTCCATTTCAGCAACATTTCAGCATGTTTTATCTAATTTCAGCTGTTTTTCAGCAAGTTCATCAATAAGCAGTTGCACTGCATTTTTGCAGGAAATGCAATTTCTCTAGTTCTTATTGTTATCAAATGGTCCCACGATGTTTCTTCTAAGCAATTTGTCCTAAAAGTGTTCCATGATCTGGTGGGTTAGGGAGAAAGACTCTACTGTAAGGCTGCAGGTGTGATACATGAAGTAGTTGGAGCCACTTGTGGCCCCAGAGCCACAGGTTGTAGACCCATTCTTTAATTAATTCTACACCTTTAGTCAGTGTATTTCATTTAAATTTAATTTTAAGTTAAAATGTCATAGTAATTGAATGTTAAGTTGAACTGAAGTTGGGTTGAATGATCCAGAAGTGTCAGCTGCTGGTCTGTATTGTTGTTATTTTGTTCCAGTGTTTGTGAGGATTTCAGAACATTTCTGCAGACAGACTTTCACCTTCGTGTCTGAAGCTCGATGTTTGATCAGCGAGTCACACGGAGACCAGATCAATACAGATCAGCTGCAGCACTTTTTCAGCCCTTAAATCCTAAAATATGAATTTTACCTGCTCAGATGACGAACCTGAACTTTGACCTTGAGTTGCAGCTCAGATGTTTTGCCGCTGCTTTTTCCTGCTATGTCTTCTTGTTTTAAACATAACGGGCAGAAACTCTTCTACCTTAGAGCCTCCAGAGGGAACATTTTCTACTTCTTTTCATAAAAACTCAATATTTTATGAAATATTCATTTCACAACAACTTGTTTTTCTAGAAGTGATACTTTTTTGACTTTTTGACTTTAAACTCAAAGCGTTTCTGTCGTACATGACGGGAACTCTCATCAAACACATCCCACTCGTCAAACTTTGACCTCAGTCAATAACTCCCCCCTCCTCCCCCACAGGGATCACAGACGGACAGACTTTCGATCCGACAGGACGCTGCTGCTGCTGCTGGTTCTGGTTCTGTTAACAGGTCTGGATGATGGTGGAAGCGACGTTTAAAGGAGCTGTGGTCCTGCTGCTGTTGGTGCTGCCCGGCTGCGCGGCTCAGGATGGTACCAAACTTTTCCTCTTCTTGTATCTTGAAGGAGACAAACTGGTTCAGATGTTTTAAACGTGTAACAGAGCTGGGCTGTAGGACAGACTCCAGTTGTCTCTGGAAAATTCTTGTTCGACTTTCACTAAGTGAGAAAAATGAACCATCAAACCTGAACCAGATTAACTTTATTATTTATAAAAAAAAATTGTTACCTGAACAGGTGGAAAACAGAGTTTCAAACACTGAAATTAACTCCGACCATTTGAAGTTGATTCTGTGAGAGATGACAGTTGCTTTCATCGTTTTATTTCCAGTTTTTCTCGACAGCCAGCAGGCGTCGCAGGTTTTGGTCCGAAGCAGACGAGCAAATCATTTATTCGAAGAGATGAAACCAGGTAACTAAACTCCCTGTGACACCCGTTTGACCTCTGACCTCTAGGACAGGAGTCTGCAACCTTTTCGATCAAAAGTGCCGTTTTTAACGCCTTCGTTCACTAAATTAAATGTGCCCAGAGCCACAACAACCTGTTACAGCTGTGGATATCAACTGGTGGCCCATGGGCCACTTTAGGTTTCTTTGTTTGACAACTGTGGCCATTGAGGCTGACGTTTTTAAAGCTAAAATATCTAACGATTTTTAACATTTATTGATATTTTTACAATTGGAGGAGTGGTGGTGCAGAGGTTGGAGAAGGTGGCCCTGTTATCGGAAGGTTGCAAGTTCAACTCCCTGGACTGACATTAAAATGTAGGTGGTAAAGACAAATCAGGCACTCACGCCTGTCTCCATCCTCATTTGCCCAGCTCTGGACCCATGAGCAAGACACTTAACCTCCGCCATCTGCTCCCCCGGCTGACCTAGACAGCAGCTCTCTGCTCCACACAGAGGGATGTGGTAGCTCAGTGGTCTGTGGTTGTGTCAGGAAGGACATCCTGCATAAAAACAATTACAAAGTCTTTGTGCACGTTAGTTCACTGTGGTGACCCCTAAAGAAGGGAGCAGCCAAAAGAAGAAGATGGATACTTTTACAATTTAAGACAAATGAAAAGACCAGATTCTTGTAAAGAGGGGGGAAATAGCCTGATGCATGCTCAATAATCCAGGTAGAAAAATCTAAAAAAGCTAAGTCTGGTCCTCTGGACATTCAAAAAACAAA
>JARVGS010000001.1:44302223-44313239 GCA_031762315.1 Hypsolebias antenori | reverse complement strand
ATACATATACTGTATATAATGCATATATATGTGTGTGTATATATGTGTGTTATATAAGTATAATATTATGCAAAACATTTTATTTAAAAGAAACATCATTCTACAACTATTATAACATCAGTCACTTGCATTTTAGTAAAATATTCACAAACAAAGTTTTACAAATTAATGAAATAATCATTTTCCCCTTTCAATTCCTTCTAAGCTTCAATGATAACCTAAAGTGTCATGTTTCTGACTTCAGCACATTTTTTTTTTATCATGAACTCAATTACAGTAATTAAATGGTCTCATCTGTGCCTGTTGTGGCTCGTTGAATTCATTTGGTCTAATTGTCATCATGGTTATAATTACACAGGCAGTACAATTTGCTAAGTACTGCTCATTTCAATTTTGTCTATTTTCCTGCATCAAAAATTTACTTCCACACCAGTCTCAGCTGTAAAATGAGTTAAGAGGCAAAAGATGGAGCCAGAGCGCTGCTTTACACCATGAGAAGAAACAGCATGGGAGAGACGACAGAAGTCCCGTCAAAACCTCAGCAGTGTTTTGTGTCTGAGTGCTTCCATTAAAGCCAACATTAATTACATTCATGGCAAATTGGGTTTACACACTGGAACAGAGCTTTCTTTACTGAGTTCACTTTGACTTCATTTACTTCATCCTTTCCACTTCTTGGCTGTTTGTAATTATAACCCAATAACTTGTTCTTCATTACAGTGGAATCCCCTGGAATTAAAACACTTGTGTTGACTTCATGTGCATCTGTGTGTGCGCTTGCTTGCATGTGTGAACCCATGAAGTGTGTGTACTATAAATACCCTCTGTGTTTATAAGGGTAAGTCTCGTTTTGCCTCGTGTTTCATAAACATATTTCTGTAGCGTGTAAAATGATGGTTTTGGCCTGGCTCCTTCAGGCAGACAGTTTGCATGAATCTTTGTTAAAATAATTAGACTTTATCTGGGAAAGTTGTCTTTTCCCATAAACTACATTTTTTACTCATCCCATCTCTGTGCACAAGCAGCTCTTGAACCTTGTATATTTGAAGAGGGATTCTGTAAAAGACGCTGCACATTTTCCCATGATCCATAAAGTTAGAATGCAATTTTACTGTAATTTGCATGCACATATGATAAAACTGCATTTTGCAGTTGATCTTGACATTGTGCATTAATCTCTCTACCATTGTTTTTAACATGCAGGGCTTAAAGCTGTACCCCAGCTTTGAGCAATTCCATTCACCGAGTATCCATGCAGCACACAACGATGGCATGACCTTAAATGGCTTTATTGTAAATCCACCAAAATCCAACAACCACTGGCATGAAACTAAAGCTGGGGAATCGTGTCCAACAACTCATAATGCTCTTTCTAAACAAAAGATTAAAAATGTTTCCAGACTGATCAGACTGAAATTTAACCAGCTTGGTATGATAAGAGAAAGATTGTTTTTGAGATGGATTAGTTATTTGAGGCCAGATTATGCAAAATATTTACATACACCTTTTGGCCCCTCCTAATATTTATTGTGCAATATTTTGTCTCTAACTTTTCTCCTTCACTAATAAAGTTTGAGTGTGTGTTTGTGAAATTGTGCAATACAGCGAAGCAAAGCTGTACAAAATTATCTGAATTCTTCCAACAATGTTCAGTCAGGTCATCTGATAGTTACTTTAATTTTTTTGTGCTGAGACATTTTGTCCTTCATCCAAAGGACATCCTCAATCTGAGAAGCCACCAAACAAAACTGACTCCCCCAAACAAGATAGTGTAAAAAAAAAAACAGTTTAATGGTGTTAAGATCCCATCATGTCATGCCATACTCGTTCAAAACACCAAAGTCCATGCTCAGTAATCCAGGTATACAATCCAACAAGGGCTTCTCAGACTGAGGAAGTCCTTTGGATGGTGGATGAAATGTCTCTGCATTAAAAAAAAGAAAAGCAAGCATGACCTGACTGAACATTGTTGGATTTTATACCTGGATTATTGAGCATGAACTTCGTTGTCTGAATTCTTCTAACAATGCCAACCTCCCAGATATTTCAAATTTAACTGACAACATCATGTGAAGAAACATTTTTGTAAAATACATACAATATGATGATACATGGTATTCTTACATGTAGCTCAACTAAAGGAACTTTTTTTTTTAATCTGAAGTTTGGCAATAAATTAAATGTGTAATCTGACTTCAAGCAGTTTTCTATCAATCAAAAAGAGTTGGCACAAATTATTTTTAATTTCAGAGTTAAGAAAACAACTTGAAAATAAATTAAACACCTCCCACGCTGTTTGTTTGCAGTTTTGTCTATTAATCCCTGTGTTCTAATCAAATCAATACTCCATTATCTCCAGCATGGGAATAAAACAAATTTTACTGTGGTTCCTTTGAATGTAAGATTTGCATTTAGTTTCAAATTAAAAGATTTTGTAATTAAATGATGTTGATTATTCCCTATGGAATTAAACACTCAGTCAACACAAAGGACATTTTTTTTTGTCCTAACCCAAATCTAAAAATATTCTTATTGAAAAACAAAAAGATTTTAAATTTAGTTTTTAGCTTTTAGCTGTGCACAGTGACATCTCTAATGCATTCTTCATTTCACCCTGTTCCTATAACATGTCAAACTGGACAGCTTGACCTGACCAAACATAAAATTTAAGAGTGGACTGGAACTGTTTAAACAGACAGCCTCAATAAAATGGAAGCGGATCCTTGTGAAAACCATCAAACTGAACCTGTGAGGTCTTTACTAACCTTATCTTGGGCCTTTTTGTGTATATATAAAAAAGTTTCAACTAAGTTGATTAGATCTTTTCCTAGATTTATTTCATCCATTTCTGACGTGTTCTCCCAAGATATGATTGACAGCAGTAGCCAAAGCTGTACACTTGTGTTTATGTGTGTTTGGCCCTCACTCAGTACATTTGCTGTTGGTGATTGATGCCTCTCATGTGGATGTACAATTCTAGGGGAAAATGTCAGTTGATATAGAGATTAACTGTATTTCTGCATGAATGTTTTGCTGTAGTCTTTCGTGAGTGTGATTGTAAGGTGTCCAAGGAAAATGTCTTGGCTTTTGCTGCGCTGCACATATATTCATCACAACTGCTGATAAGATGCTGTTTGTTTAATCGCCCATGGAGATCCATTGGGCAACAGACTTTTGATCACACCAGCACATGAGAACCATTTATTTATCTGCTGTTAGCTGCCCCGTTGTATCACGTTTGCTGCTGTGTTTCACAAAGCTTAGCAGAACTGCTCATTTGTCCACTTCAAAAGTTCATCTGCCTCTATTACTATTGAAAGATGGTAACAAACACATTCATCGTCATCTTTTTGGTTTTCTTACTCTTTGTTTATATGGGGTCTTTACTGATTTAACATTTGGAACAAGAACATGTTTTGGATTAAGATGTCTTGCAGGATGGAGATATGTATAGTCAGCCAGGGACAGGGTGGAGACCAGATTTATGAGGTGTTGAGAGACTACAAAAGCCACTTATGCTGTAATTGTTCAAGAGGACTTGAACAAACAATCAGAAAGACACAAATCACAGCTCTTCTGGATGGATATGAGCACATGTACAAACTTGTTTTCTTTATCGTCATGCTCGGAAATGGCAACTTTACCATCATTTAGTCTACAAAACAATAACACTGTTTTTAAGTTAACAGAATGGAAAAGGAAAAGTGCAATTTATTCTAATGTGCTTGATTTATTTTTAAAGGTTGACAGTTAGTTGTCAGTTTGCATTCATATTTAAGCACAACCCTGTACAGAGTCTTGTGCCTGAGACTTTTTTTCGGAGCTCTGGTGCCTCATCCACTCCTTTTGAGTATGTGTTGACCCTGGCTCCCTCCAGGTCTTGGTTAACTCCAGATGTAGTGTTTGAACTCTGAATATTTAGGTAAATAATGGATGGGCCAGTTGAACTTGGCCAACACTTGCCCAGAGACCAAGATTGGGCCAAACGTGAGAGTTGTGCAGGGTATATCAAATCTTTATGTATGATTTGGATGGAATGGGTGTCTTTGTTTTTTGATGATGCAATGGGTTGTTCTGCCATGCAACTGAATTGCCCCAATGGGTGTTCAAACTACACTTTATGTGTCTGTAAAATGCACTGAGGCATGCTTTATTGGTTGTTTATTTAGAAACCCTGTGGTATCCAAAGGAACAGTTAACTTCATGTTGAGACTTTTCTTGAATTTGTACTTCCAACTTGGAAAGAAATGAACTAGTGGCTGACACGAACTGCAAACTCAGTAAATGTAGTTACTTATGCTTTTTGATTAAGATGACACTTAAAGTGAGTTGATTTGTATGAGTTTGAAAGCAACTGAACTTAAAAGGCACTAAATTAGTTTAAATTAAAAGTAGGTCAAACTGAATCAGATTATTTCAACTGAAATCTCAGAATCTAGCCACATGGTTTGTTTAAACAACAAATAACTAAAGTTCAAAAGGCGCTAACAGTTGTGCGTGTATTCGTGCACCGTGCATCTCAAACCTACATACAAATACAAGCACACACAAATAAAAGTGCATTTGCAAATCCATACAAAGCAACTCAAAGGGATAGTATGGTCATTTTTAAAGTGACGTTCTGGCCAACATGCTACCATTGGTTATTAAATACATCAGCCATTAAGCAGAGTACAAAGTATAAAGAAACAGCGTCCAAAAATCCAGATGCACAAAGACACCTTCATAAGATTTGCACAAGACGTGTCACTGTCAGAGGGAGAGAGTCCACAAAAAAAAAAAAATAATAATAATAAATAATAATAATAATAATCTGTGTTTAAGTGATGGAAACCTTATCGAATTGAACTTCCAGTTAAGTTTTATTTTTATTTTATCAGTGTCTGACTGGAATTTGTTCCCGTCTGTAGACCTTCATGCATGTGTGTGTGTCTAAAAATAGAGAATGTGGGCATTAAATATTATTTTAAGAGCCTTTATTGTGTAGTCTTCTCTGTTTAAATTGGGTTTTTGTTGTGCAGAGAAAAGAATTATGAATCTGAAAGATCCACCCATTCAATCCATACATCCATCCAATCCATACATCCAGTCCATTATCTGCCGCTTGTTCCCAAGTCAGGTCGCAAGGCAACATCTTGAGCAGGGAGGCCCAGACATCTCTTTCCACAGTCACCTCTTCCAGCTCTTCTGGGAGGATTCCAAGGCGTTCCCAGGCCAACTGAGAGACATAGACTCTCCAGCGTGTCCTGGGTCTTCCCCAGGTCTCTTCTCAGTTCCCAGTTGGACATGCCCAAAGCACCTCCCAAGGGAGTCATCCAGGGAGCATACTTACCAGATGCTTGAACCACCACAACTGGTTCCTCTCGATATGGAGAAGCAGCAGTTCTTCTCCGAGTCTCTTCCAGATAACCATACTTCCTACCCTACCTCTAAGGGATAGTCCAGCTACCCTGTGGAGGAAACTCATTTCAACGGCCTGTAGCTGCAATCTTCTTTCTGTCACTACTCGAGAGCTTTGCCTTACAGCTCAGCTTCAACACAATGGACCAACACAGATTCTGCAACACTGCAGATGCTGCACCAATTTGTCTGTCAGTCTCACTCCATTCTTCCCTCACTCATGAACAAAACCCTAAGATACTTGAAAGCCTCCATTTGAGGCAAAACCTCAACCTCAATCCAAAGAGAGCAATCCACCCTTTTCTAATTGAAGACCAAGAAATTTTGTCAGTAAAAGTTATAAACAGAATTGGTGACAATGGGCAGCAATAAACCATAATTAGCACAGAAGTCCAACAACAGAACACTGCTCAGGTTCACATCAAAAGGGCTGTTCCTCCCAATCATGCCCCTCGAGGGCACACTGTCATTACCCACATGGGCATTGAAGTCCCTCAGAATGAGGTCAGCACCTCTCAAGGAAATTGGTTCTGGAGCCCTGCGTTGAGGTGAGCCCAGCTGTGTCAAGTTTGTATCTCTCAACCTCACGCACAAGTTCAGGCTTCTTCCCTGCCAGAGAGGTTACATTCCATGTCCCAAGAGCCAGCTTTGGTAAGCCAGGGTCAGAGCACCAAGGTTCCCATCTTCGGCCACTGTCCATGACGTCATGCACCCTACTCATATGGTCCCTCCTGCAGGTGGTGAGCCCAGAGGAGGGCAAACCCATGTTGCTCATTGGAGCTGAACCAAACTGGGCCCCATGGGTATAGACCCAGTCAACAGGCACTCATCAACAAGTCCCCCACTACGTATGGCTCTAGAGTGGGGCTGTGGTAACCCACGTCTGGGCAAGCGACACAGAGTATTTTGTTTGTTTTTGTCCATACAAGTGTGTTGAATCACTTTTTGTCTGCCCTGTTACCTAGGACCAGTCTGCCTTGGGAGACCCTACCAAGGGCAATTTTCATTAAACCTTTATTTATACAGGTTAGTCACATTGAGCCATGAGGACTCATTTACAAGAGTTTTAAACAACAAACACAGATGAGGTACAGACAACAATACACAATCATATCAAAAGCATATAAAATGAAAAAGTAAATAGAATAAATTGTATATAAAAAAAAAACTACTACATTATAAAGTGATGTAAAATTCTAAAAACAGGAACATGTCTGCATTGGGTTTTGCCATGAACTTATCAGTTGTTTAAAATCCCTTAGCGTGGTCAAAGTTGACAACTTCAGATCTTTTTGCAAGGTGTTTCAGGTTACAGGAGCAGAGTAAAAGAAGGCCCTTTAGCCAAGTTTGGTCTGCACTGAGGGGACGCTGCAGGTAAGAACGTCCTAAGAGCGCACGCTGTAGCTGCACTCACGGAGTGACATATAGGAGGAGATGTATGAAGGCTACAAACCATGAAGTGATTTAAAGATGAAAATGTACCTGTGTGAGAGTCTGTGAAGTTAATGATGACCAATTGACCAATGAATACAGGGTGCAGTGATGGGTACGATAGTTACAGCCTGTTATGAATTACAATTACCATTGCCCCTGGACAGCATAACTCCTTGGATCATTCAGGCACACAAACTCCACCACAATAATGTGGTGAGTCAAGGTGGAGGAATCAGAAAGATGTGTGTGCAGAAAACATGGGTGTCTCATGTTAGTGCATCTAAATATTATCATGGTGTGACATTTTGTCACCAATGCCTCAGACACCAGTCATTAATAACACTTTGTAGATGTGTGTGCTTGTGTGCATTGTTTCAAGTGTGTGTGGGAGGGTGTGGGGGTTGTATTTGTGTGTGTGTGAATGTTAGACTAAACATGATTAAAATTCAACAACAACAGATACGGTTTAGTTCATGTCTACAAGTAGAAACTTCATAAACAAACATGAGGAAATGTGCAATTACTGTAATGACTTCATGCATGTGGTTGAGCTTCAGCAGTGAACATCTGTAGAACACTGACAGCCCCCAAGGAACCAGACCTCTACCCCCCAAACCCCATACTCACACACCACTCATCTCCCTCATGACCCGCCTCATCTGAGGACACGATTCTTCCTCTCTCTTATTTACTCAGACCAGTCGCAATGCTATGACAACCAGGCTATGTTTTGGAGAGTGCTTGTTCAGGCAATGTGAGTCAGGGGGACACATGCGAGAACACACAGGACTTCTTTCCTGCTTCTGCTGACACCTTAAAGTGGAGGAGGTTACATTAGGGGAGAACTGGGAAGGAACAAGTGGTTTGTAAATCAGGAAGCACAAAACCAGACCTTTTACATGTCCTCTTTGCTTCTAATTTATACCATCAGTGAATCATGTACAATATACAAGACTAACAGCATGTTTAACTCTACATCATCTCCTGATGCAGCCATGCACCGTGCCACTCTGCAGAAGCTGCCTTTTGTAGCTTTTTGTCATTTTTCATAGAACAGTTGTTTGGAAGTAGCTCCCACCCCCCACCTCACCAGATTGCATTGCTTATTGTTGTTGGAGCTTAAACATCTGTTAATCTTTCAGAGCAGGGCTGCAGTGGTCTGGAGTTCAAGGTTGTCCAGAATGAATTCATCTTATTTCTTCACCACAAATGCAGACCACAGTATGCAGTAGACCACGTTGGGATTAAATTAGCAGCTACATTTATCTCCATCTTCCCCCTAAGCTTTATTTAAGAAAATCACAGTTGTCAAACCTATTACCATTAATGTAATTACTCAATTTCTCACAGACTCTGAGCCATGCAATGTAGAAATTACCAGGAGAGGGCAGTCATGCGCAGCTAGCTGATTTTATGATCCCATTTAGTTTATTAAGTTTTAATTTGTAAATGTGAACAGCACTTGTATGCCATTTCTCCTGTAGGAGGGTGTGGTGTAGCAGGTTATGTCTGTCCAGTCAAGAATCTGAGGAATGTGAATAGCCTGATGAGTGAACTGGTCCAGAGGTAAGGGTGTAAATCCCTCTGTCACATACTCGGCAGATAGAAGGTGGCCTTCTCTTTGTTAGACAACTACATTTAACTATTTCTGTTCATTCACCGCTAAATATAACACAGCTTCAAAGGGAATGGCCACTTTGTGTGGCCAGTGATAAAACTGCTAGAATGTTTTCAATTTGGCCAATGGCACTTGGCCAGTATGTGAAAAAGTCAAATTTTTTTGCATGTCACAATAAAATCTTGGTGAATCCATATTTAAACATTATGTAAAGAAACATTTTATTAGATAAATGGTACAGTTAAAGTCTAATGAGACATCAGTGGGGTTAGCCAAATATGGCTGCAATGTAATCGGCGCAAACGTCCACGGAGGTCGAGGCAGGTTTTGATCGTGCAACCACAGCACTTTTGAGACCGTGTGAAAGTGAGGCCTGCTAAAGTTGTGTGAAAGGCTAATTCACAGGGCCACTCATGGGAAATTATGAACCAGATAGTTTTTGACGCTCCAGCTAAAATTTGGGCTCAGAGGGGAATGACCAAGAGTTAGGAGCATGGAAAGAATCACAGAGGATTTATGATGTCTGAGCTCTCTTGTGAGAGGGCCTTTCCTCTGACAGGCAAGGAAAAATTCTCCAATCTGTCTCTCTACTGACACTGGGGTGAAACAGACACATAGAAGCCCTCCTTAACCCTACCCGTGCCCCTCATGATCAACATGCATCTCTCCTTCTGCCCTACCCTTAAATCTTCTGGTAATGATGCAGTTCATTGGAAGTGGTGAGAGGAGAGGGGAAAAAAATGAGAGAGAGAGTCCAGTATGTTCAGTCAGGGATTCCCTAACTATGGAAAAAGTGTGCTAGTCGTGTTTTCATCCTCCTCCGGAGAGCACAGTCTTCCAGGAAACACATGGGTTAAGAACACACAGCTTGGTGTCGACCTCTCACCTCTGGTCAGCCTAGCGTAGCCGCTAAGTGGCTTTCTGTGACTCCTCCACTCAGCTTGCAAACTTCTCAGACCATTTTCACACAGTAGCTGTGGGGATTATGTATTTTATTTGTCACGTGTTGCTTCTTGCTGTTAGGGTGAATTGAATATTGATTACATATGTTACAGTTTAATGGAGCTTGGTTTCATTCAATAAGCAAAACACCAAATTTACTTTGTCAATGGTGCACAGTCAATCAAGTGCAACTTAGACGCAGCAACAGTAAGCAGGCTTGTGATCTTTAGTTGAGCACAGGGGGTAACTTCTTATTTGTGACTTTACATGGTGTGGGTTTGAAATCCAATTTTGCTGTGATCATAACCACCACTTTCTTTCATTCACAGCTGACCCATTTCTGACCCGTTTTTACTTGTCATGCCTGATATTAGAAAAGTTTAATCATTGCTGGGAGACATACAAAGAGGATTAACATTCCAAGGTCTCCTACACTCAGAACCTTGCCCTTCTCCCTCCCATTACTACCCTGTTTGGTCTTTAGGCCCTCTCACCTCCTCATTTAACCACAATTTTTTACCCTCTCTCGTCCCTTTAGTTTGCCACTTCTGACAATTACATTTTTTAAAACAAATGAGCCAATCATTAGAGCGCTTTTCACGTGACTGTAAATGGCTTGAAATACTTTAGCAACATTGTGTCAACAAAGTGACATCTGAAATGTAGCCATGACATCTAAATCAAGACGTTTTATTTTGGACGTCGGTTTGAGCCACTTAAAAAATACAGGTTGTCCTCGAGTTACGGCGCCCCCGACTTACGGCAACTCGGACCCACGAATGCATCATAATTAATAATTAATAAAAATATGAAATTTAAATTTTTATGTACTTTTTTTCATGTGTGCAGCACATTGTTGCAGCTGTGGTTGTTTTAAATGGCTTTATAAATAACGTATTATTAGTATTATTATTATTTTTATTATTTTTAAGCCGATTTAGCGAGTTTCCGGCAGTTTCCAGCAGTTTCCGGCAGTGTTGTTTTGCTCCGGCTTCCATAGCTAGCTTCGGACCGTCCGTGTCCGATTAGAGGTTGCTGCGCGCTGACTCATGAGCTGGAGCTGAATGGCGGTTTTGCGGAGGGACGGATGGACGAAGGAAAACGACGCTGTGGACCAGGTGAAGCAGCAGACAGCTTAGCATGACTGGAGGAACCACGAGCTTCAGCTTTTTGGAGTGACAACACCGAGCTGGCCTGGACTAAAATGCTAATACTAGCCCCATCCCACCGGACACATAAGGACACAACGGGACCCGACGGGCGGCGGAGAGACCATCTGCGGCCGGGAGCTTGCGTCGATATCCGCCTGGCTGCCTAAGATGTCGGATGGACACCGATATAACATGCTAAAAGGAGGACAAACAGTTGCGGCAGCCTTTTGTTTCAGATGGGCCTAACGCTAATGGGAACAGCTAATAGCATGGCTAATGCTAACAGGCGCAGCTTGTTTTAGATGGACACCGCAGAGAAATGGCTTTCAGTAAGTTAACTCTTTTTCTGGATCCAAATGTATGGTAAATGGTAAATGGAGCTTACTTATATAGTGCTTTCCAGCCCCCTACGAGGGGCCCCAAAGCGCTTTACAGTACCAGCCATCCACCCATTCATACACACATTCATAC
>JARVGS010000001.1:44278240-44289054 GCA_031762315.1 Hypsolebias antenori | reverse complement strand
TGTGTGTACAGTGTGTGAGGTGTGTGTACAGTGTGTGATGTGTGTGTACAGTGTGTGACGTGTGTGTACAGTGTGTGCGTGCGCACCCTGTTCATTTAGAGATTTATGCTAACATGTTGCTGTTAGAGCATCTGTATGACAATATGTTGGGAACTATTTGGGGCTCAGTCATTTTAAAAAGCTCCTTGTCAGAAAGTACTGTACCTACAATAATTTTGACAAGTTGCTGTTTTAAATCTGGTGTTGATGTCGAGTGTTCAGCTTTTCTGTATAACCCTCTCCTGTTTTTAGACTGGGCCTGTTTGTGTTCTGGTGCTGGACTGGTTTAAAGTCTGCACATGAGAGGACAGCTGAAATGTCGTTTGTTTGTTTTTACCCCATGAGTGTCCGAGGGTCAGAGGATCAATGTTTGTGAGCCACAGTTCACCACTGCATTACTGTTGAACTAAACAATAATATTGTGATTAAAAGAGGATTTTTACAAACTTTGAAATATCAAGTTTAAGCTCAAAGACGTCACATCGTCAGTTTTGGTCATCGTCCAGTCCTAGTTTGAATTTTATGTATTGTAGTTGTTCGGTGTAAAAGGTCATTCTGTTATGATTGAATCCTGCAATTGTTTGGACAAGTTGTTTTCCAACGCTTACACACGCAGAATATCTTATCACGTAGAGACGGATAAACCAAGAGCAAAAACTCTTTATGCAGAGACTATACCTGTGTATGTTGTGATTATGAAGCAGTTTGAGATGGATGTGTTTTATTTTCTAATAAGAAATTAGTCAAACGTTTAACACAGTTGATACTTTTCGTCATGACAGGAGACAGTTCAGTGATCCAACTAACAGGAAAACTGGAAACTATAAGCTGTGACGATGCTCAAGTTCCTGATTATGTTGTCATCTGAGTCTTTTTTGATGTCTCGTCACTTTTGATAAACAAGATGGGCCTTGACCGCTCAGTCTTTATTGTCTTTGTCTGAATTTCCGTGTTTATGTCACATCATGTTTGAATGTGTGTTTTACTATGCACTGATCTTTGGATGCAGATACACTAATACATTTCACTGCCTATTATGGTACCGTATGCATGCAAATAAAGTTTTATTTTATCGTATCTATTCTGGCCACTCATCTTGTCTCCCCACAGACAAGCTGTTGATCTCAACCAATCTTCAGTGGACTCTTGGGTTTACGCCACTGATTCACTGGCGTGGTCATGAAAACTCAACCTGCATATCATCATTTGCAGGGAAGGACTAACCCAGTCCAGCTGCACCATGCCCAGTAAGTCACTTGATGCAACATAAACATTCTTTTTCCAAGTGAAAAACTGATCAAAATAGTCTGAACCATCCAAATTGTTGTGCAAGTAAACCCTAAGACCGAGATCCTAATCTCACACATGCTGTTCAAAAAGTTTTTAGATGAATTTATAATCAAAGACTCCCTTCAGATCTTAAAAGTTCATTCTTGCTCTGTATTGTCCCTGTTATATCATTGTAACTGTTTAAATTATAGATCATCCGGAGTATTTTATGCTGAAACTCAAAGTATAATTCACAAATTGTCAGTATTCATTTATTTAAATTTGGCAATAAAATCTTAAAAAAGAGAAATTTGGCGTCTATGAAAGCTCCTGCAATGAACAGATTCAGCACACAGTTGTGATTTGATCAAAAAGCAGGGTGAATAAATCAACTAATCTAAATATTGCTAATTTCCCATAAGATGCATGTCAAATTGTTATCGATCAATACATCTGATCTGGTGCTCTTTTAATGAGAACTTTAAACAGTAGTACACACTTTCTACAACACTCTACAAAGTGTTTTCAATGCTTAGTTTCTGTACACCAAATTACAGTTGAGCAAATAATAAACCTTAACCAGAGTTTTTTTTAATTGTTTACATGTTTACATATTTTTTTCTCCAGTTGTCTTTCATATCAGAATTCATATTTTGTTCTTAAAATATATCATACACCTCATCATTTATATTGCCAGTACAGTAATACTGGTTTTTGTCTAAATAATTATAAATTGAAATATTAACTGTTTTGTTGCAGCCAGATAATGAAAGTTGGAAAAAGATTTTATTAATCAAAAATGTTCATCCATATACTGTATTAAAGTTGGTTAACAACACATTCCAAGTCCCATGTTTTAAACATATTCTTTGTGTCCGTTTAATTTAGTCTGATCCAAATTTGTGTTTTTTAATGGAGTGATAAAAAATTATTTGACATGTTATTAGTTCAATGCAAAAATCAACGCAGACATGTTCTTGTTTGTAGGATTTTACCCCGTTTCATAATGTAGCTTGTTTTTATTTTGTTTTATATCACTATGTTTATTTACTTTTTAATTTTATATGCTTTTTATGACAGTTTATTGTTGTGTGTACCTCATCAGTGAGGTTTTCTTTTGTATTTTTTATTTTTGTTTAAAACAAGTCTCTCTTGTTAATGGGTCCTCCTGACTCAATGAGACTAACCTGTATAAATAAAGGTTGAATGGCTGAATGAATGAATGAGTTTTGGGAGTATTTAAATTAAGAAAATTATATATCTCTAGAAATTAGTCTGAATTTTATTTTATAAATTCTAAATACAGTATTTATCTTTTTGTTGTTGTTGTTTAACAACTTGCCGTGTGCATTATCATGTTTCAGTGTTTTGTGAAAGTATTTTAATTCATCCCTAGAATTTAATGAAAATTTAAACTTAAATCAATTTTAAAAAGCTTTAAAAATGTATGTGTAGAACATAACCCTCTTGTAAATGAGTCCCGTGGCTCAACGAGGCTAGCCTGTATAAATAAAGGTTGAATGAATAAATCTGGAACCTGAAAAAAAAAAAAAAAAAAAAAAAAAAAGTTTTGTGCTTTTATTTGTGTAAGTTTTGTTCTTGAACCGGAAACGATCTGAGATGGACCAGTCTGTGCTGCGTTGCCAGATATAGCATAATTATGGTATTTACCCCATAGTTTTAAGATTTATACAAAATAATGCACAAATGTGCCATAAATTTAGCATGTTCTGATGCATGCGCAGTAATCCATGTCAAAAAAGCTAAAAAAGTTAAGTCTTGTCCTTTGGATGGGAACAAAAAACAAAAAAAAATTGTAGAAATTATTAAATGGTTTTGGATGAAAGACATAACATTTCTGCCATTTTTTTGTTGGCGCACCCTCACTTAGCCCCTTGTGAATAGCAATCCGCCATCAGGGCAATAATCAATTGTTAGGGCTCCATCTTTATGGTCCTCCTTCTGCATGTGAATAACTAGTTCTGGCTTTCAGCAGCAAACTGGTTGTTCCACTATGAGGTGATGTGTATAAGACTGTTTGCTGCAGCTGTTTCACTGAAGAAGTCTTTTGGATAAAAGATGAAACGTTTCAACAAAGAAGAATCCGTCCAGAGGATCAGACTCAACCTTGTTAGATTTTTCTACCTGAATTACTGAGCATGCATCAGGACAGCACAGCCCATCGACTGGTCAAAATACATGCGTATACGCTTGTTTTAATTTAGCGTCAGTTCGTCACTTTCTATCTGGCAACACGTGGGAGTGTTGTTGCAGGGAAAGAGCGATGAACAGACCCAAGGGAATGTAAAAGTCAGGGCCTGATTCAGTCGTGCGCAGGTGCTGGGGAAAAAAAAAAAAACTTCTCACATATTATTTTGTTTCTCATGGAAGCAGATGGGTTTGTGAGGAAGCGTCGGATGAGAGCGGAAACCACAGGCACTGATCCCGGGGTTGCTGGAGCCTCTGCCGGGGCAGAAATTCAATGGCTGGGGGATAGGTTGTGGGGAGTTTCGGAAAGTCTCGTTGGAACCCTGACACCTCGGATCGGAGGGGAAAAGCAGCAACAGGACGTTGATTTTATCTGCAGTGTTCAAGATGCACAAACGGAGGACGTTGAAGCAGACTATGAAGGTCTGCCCCAGGGAGCTTCTACTAGCACCCACATGTTGGCTGGAGCCGTGGCTGGGATCATGGAGCACTGTCTCATGTTTCCTATCGACTGTGTGAAGGTAGCGCTGCTGTCCTACTAACCATTTGACTCGCTTTTTATGAGTATTCAACTCGATTTCTGCTGTCTGTAGCCGCCATGCTTGTTAGCATATGTCGTTAGCTTTCCAGCTAACCTAAGCGCATCGCCGTTGTGAGGACAAGGTCAGCAGCTGGCTCAGCAATAAATTTAAGACTTTATTAAAATATTTGTAATTTATTAGAACTTTTGAGGGAGTAAAGTTTGCTTCGTGGGTTATTTAGGACATATAAATGTGCAAACTTAATACAGTACTTGAGTCTGCATTGCTGTCACCAACTTCGGCGTGCAACGTAAAGCGTATATGTAATGAGCTGGCTACGGTGGCCCTTAAAGTACAAAACGGCCTAACTCCACAAATCGCAGTGTTTCGCAGAAAACCCAAGTAAAACAATGGCCCATAAACTTTTGGCTTTTAAGTCACAAGATTTTATTGCCATGCCTTATACAAGAGTCATAAATGCAAATAAAAATATCTAACTCAAAGGAAAACACACACACACGACGAAAATCTCATTGCGCAACTAAACGCTATAGAAAAACATTTTATTTATTTATTTATTCATTTCAAGTGTAAAAGAACACAAAAAAAACTATTTACAACACCACATAATAAAAAACCCAAACAGTACATAAAATGAAAGGAAGCAGAAGAAGATAAATCTTATTATATCTGCCCCTTCTTTAACAAAATTTATTCAAGCAATTAATTCAAACATTAGTAATCAATAAAGAACATTATACAGTAATTAACTCATCATACTTTACCATACATAAAATTTTGATACAAACTAATTTATAAATATTTTTCCAGAAACCTAATTTTAATCATAGCATATCACGTCATATCCGGACATGCGTATGAATGCCGCGCTTCATGGTGGTCATGATTGATCAAACAATTAATCAAACAATTATTTAAAACAAAACAAAATTTGAATAGAATACTTGCCTTCCTTTTGTTTTTTTCCTTCGCCGCTTTTTGGTGGTTTTTGCCTTTTGTCGCCTTCGGAGCTTGGCTCTTCGGACGGTGGGGGGTTGGGAGTCAGGCTGTGTTGACGTCTTCCGTGGATGCGTTGGAGCGACTGCGGTGGAGAGGATGTTGGATCCGGCGGCTTGGTGTCTACCTTCGGCTGTGGATCCGTGTGTTGCTGTTTTGTTGTGACGTGTGATGTCTGAGTGGATGCTAGGAGCGAAGACCAGCATCTATCCTGCGGTCTGTTGGGCTGCGGGATCCGGTTTTGTTAATTCGGAGATAGAGTGGAGACACTGCCATCGGGCAAAATTTTGTCGTCGAAAAATATCAAGTAAATCAAAGCAAAAAAAGGAGCAGCATGAACAGAATATAGATGATATGGAGGAAATTAAAAAATCCTTGAACTTTATGAGCTCTGAACTAGTTAAACTGACATCCCAACAAAATCTCCTGATGGGCTTGTTTGAGGAGATCAAACAACTGAAACTGCAAATAGTAAACAAAGACAAAAAAATAATGGAATTGGAGCAAAGAGTTGATGATCTGGAACAGAACACGAGACAAGATAATCTTGTCATAACAGGACACGAGATTAAACCTCGATCATACGCAAGAGTGGCTGCAGGTGAAAAAAATGACTGAAGATGGGTCACAAAGAGAACAGCGGACTCTAGAAGAACAAGTAGTGGTCTATTTTCAAGATAAGGATATTGATCTTGATCACAATGATATTTCAATGTGTCACACCCTGCCCAGTAATAAGGAAAAAAACAAACCAATAATTGTTGTAAGATTCACCAGCAGAAAATCAAGAAATAATGTAATGATGCAGGCTAGAAAATTGACGGGAACAAAAGTCTATATTAATGAACATTTAACACAGAAAACTGGTAATATTGCTTGTGAAGCAAGGTTGTTGAAAAAAACAGAACAAAGGATTCTCAACTTGGACAAGAAACGGAAAATTTTGGATTAAAGAACAAGAAGGATCACAAGCCAAAATGGTAAAAGAGTCAAAGGATTTGGAAAGATTGAAATAATCTTATATGATGATGAAAATTTGTGTTATGAAACATCTTGTACATATAATATTGAAACAAACACCATGGCAAGCAACTACATTGAATAATGAAAATGTATGATGAATCAGAATTCAAAATATACAATGTAGATGATGTCATTAATAAAAATCTTTTTCTGACAACAAAGAGTAGTGAATACTATAATGTCGAACAGTTCAACAAAATCAGTAAGGTAAACGAAGCACTCTCAATAATTAATTTTAACTGTAGAAGCCGTAATGCAAATATTACTGAGATATCAGATTACTTAAAAAAAAAAAAAAAACACCTTTTGCAATAGTAGCACTGTCTGAAACTTGCTTAAATGATGGAAATATAAAAAATATATATTGAAGGGTATGAACCATGTTACATGAATAGAAAAAATAAAAAGGGTGGAGGAGTGGCTCTATTTGTCAATTGTGAAAAAAAGTGCAGATTGCATAGTGAAACGTCAATGGCTGTTGATAATATAATGGAAATTATAACAATAGAAATAATAAATAAAAATAATAAAACACATAATACAGGTAGTCCTCTGGTTACGACGGTCTCAGGTTATGACGGTCTCGTCTTACGACGTTTCGACGTTACGACACATCTCCCTTATTCACGTTACGCGGTTACGTCATTTTTACGTCAGTTTTTACGTCGGTTTTATGAGAGTTTTACGACGTTAAACGTCATAATGCGGTGGCGCAGCGGCAGAATAATACAGTACGCGGTACAGCAGCGGAAGAATACAGTACTGTACAGAGGAGGACGGTGTCACTAGCATCCCAGTAGGCCATTAGCCCTTCATAAGTCCTTCATTATGGCTCCCAAAAGCAAGGAGGACTCTTCTGATGGCAGTGCATCGAGGAAGAGGAAGGCCATCACCACGGACTTACGTCAAAAATCGGTTTACGCGCTTGGTAAAACAGGTACATCACATGTATTTACGTACATTCCGACTTACGTCAAATTCGGTTTATGCCGCCGCGTGAGAACAGATCTACGTCGTAAGTCAAGGACTACCTGTATGTTGTGGCACAATTGCATAATGAAAAGAAGCTTGTAATCCAGTTAACTTAATTTAAAAACTGTAGACTGCAAAGTTGAGGCAATACCATGTTTAAATAAAATGTGGAGAATGATCTGTGATAATATATAAATGATCTCATTCCAGGTTCAGTCTGATGTTGCAGAACCATATAACTTGAATTATCATAAAATAGGAAGAACGAAACACTTAAGGAGAGACAGAAGGCAACTATCAAGTTTATTATTCCCAATAAATGAACAGAATAATTCATTTATTTTGAGCTGAACTGATCTCTGTAAAAAGTTTGGCAAGGGTATTTTTGCAAGACAAAATAAGCAGCTCAGTTCATTGAACATGATCCTTGGTGCAAGTGGAGACCTATACTGTTGTTTCCAAGCTTTTTCCAGCTATATGTGAGGAGTGGAGCGGGACAGAATGACACATTTTACTGAAGATAAAAAACGTGTTTTAAAAAATAAGCCTTTTTGTTCTTTGCCCTGCAGCATACACGAGAAAACACTGGTGAGCTGTCAATGGGAGAAGAATTTTCACCTGATTAGCTACAGGTGATCGAAATGCATGCTCAGTAAACCAGTCAAGCCTGGGGATCAGGGGCAGGCAAAGGTAAAGAGACAAGAAATACAAGAAAAGGGAGACAAGACACAGCAGAAAAGAAATGTGCCTTCTAAACCTAAATGGGAACAGAAATGAGCCAAAGACAGATTTTTGGCTAAGAGAGCAGAAGTAAGGTTGACGGATTGCTTTTTCTTTAATAATTTAGAGTTAAGGGGCTGTTAAAAGGTGCAAAGAAACATGAGTTGCTATATTCTGCTTGGGGTGTTTGAGATTTGTTTTGGCACATCCCGTTGCTTTAGACAGTCCTGCTTTATCATTCATGTCATCAGATATTTTTAGCATGTGTGTGTGTGTGTGTGTACCACATGTAGACCTGGTGGTTCTCTGACTTGCTTGTGAGCCTACATGTAAACATATGTACAAACACATGCTGAAAAGCTCACGCACAAAACTACATGCAGCGTCTCTGTTGAACGTCACCGGGGAAAACAGGCCAAGGCCCAGAATGCTTCAGCCCATGTGCTGCCGTTCCCCTCTTCTGCTTCTCTTTTCTTCTAAATGAAAGTATAACTCTGTGTCCTCCTTTCCTCTAGACAGGTGGTCCAGGGGCTCAGACCAGAAGGATGTTGGCTTAATGTCTAATGCTGTTTTAATGGTACTTGGTGTGCTGGGCATGGAGAGGCATGCTGGAACAATTAAAATATTTTTTGACTTTCTGCAGTGTTATATAACAGCCTCTTTCTGTTGAGGTGTGTTGGTCATGTTTGATTAATGTGCATGTATAAATGATAGAAAATCAATTAATTTTGTGTGATGTGTTCTTGTAACAAACAATATGAGCTATAAATGGGGTTTTATCGTCCGCTACCGTGTAAAATTGGTAAGATTCAGATTTAATTTGTCCATTAGTAAATCATCTCATAAACCACGGGGTGGATTTTTAATGACAATCTCAAAATAATTATTGGAACGTTTACAACTGATTGCAGCACAACTGCTCAGTGGTTAGCACCATTGCCTCACAGCAAGAATGTCCTGGGTTAAATCCCTGGTTGGACCTGGGATCTTTCTGTGTGGAGTTTGCATGTTCTTCTCGTGCTTGCATGAGTTTTTTCCGAGTACTCCGATTTTCTCCCACAGACCAAAAATGCATGTTAGGCTGATTGGTAACTCTAAATTGTCCCTAGGTGTGAGTGAGAGAGTGAATGGTTGTTTGTTTCGTTTGTCTCTATGTGGCCCTGTGATGGACTTGCAACCCGTCCAGGGTGTACCCCACCCCTCGCACTGCACCGGCGACCCCCGTGACCAAAATGGAAGAAGCGGGTAAAAGATAATGGATGGATGGATATTAGCTTTAGAGTCAATAGTTCAAGATGCTGCAACAATAAATCAACCTCAACAAACACGACTATAACGCTGCCACTTTTACAGACAGTGAGCTAACGTGTTGTGGTAGAAGCTAAACATCCTTCTTCAACCCAGACTTCCAGTGTCAACTGATTGCATTAAATGCAATGCTTGGCCACAAAAAAACTCACCACCTGGATTTAACTAATCAAATTGGTACAAGCCTCCTATTGGATAATCACTGCATGGGCGATTACCTTTCAGTTGGCAACAAGTTATTTA
This sequence comes from Hypsolebias antenori, assembly GCA_031762315.1. NCBI lineage: Eukaryota > Metazoa > Chordata > Actinopteri > Cyprinodontiformes > Rivulidae > Hypsolebias > Hypsolebias antenori. The sequence continues at coordinate 44,279,734 of JARVGS010000001.1, read as the reverse complement.
ATCCCAACTGGTGCAATGAGTTGCTTCTCATTTCTAAAACAACCATGTCAAAAGACACATTGCATTGTCGTGGAGGAGATGTCATTCTGTTTGAGAAGGGTCAAATCATTGGCATCAAGCAGAGAAAACTTCTAAGGAGATTGCAGAAACTACCAAAATTGGGTTAAGAACTGTCCAACGCATTATTAAAAACTGGAAGGATAGTGGGGACCCATCGTCTTCGAGGAAGAAATGTGGCTGGAAAAAAATCCTAAATGATCGTGATTGGCGACCACTTAAACGTTTAGCGAAATCAAATAAACAAAAAACAACAGTAGCACTCAGGACTATGTTTAATAGTGAAAGTAAGAGCATTTCCACACGCACAATGTGAAGGGGACTCAAGGGACTGAACAGCTGTGTAGCCTTAAGAAAACCACTAATCAGTGAGGCTAAGTGGGAAAAAAAAGGCTTCAGTTTGCAAGGGATCTTAACGATTGGACTCTGGAGCAATGGAAGAAGGTCATGTGGTCTGATGAGTCCAGATTTACCCTGTTCCAGAGTGATGGATGCATCAGGGTAAGAAGAGAGGTAGGTGGGCAGCCCTCCCCCATCTCTGGAGGAACTGCAGAGTTCCCACTGCCTAAAAATGGCCAATAATATTCTAAACAACACTTTTCACCTTGGATATGGTCTGTTTAATTTATTACTGTCAAGGAGATGATCAATTAAGACAAGGACAAACATTCAAAAACAGTTATCTGACATCAGCTACTCATCTTAACAGAGCCAAAAACAGCCCAAGCTGCAAATCGGAGTGTTCAATTGTGCACCTGTGCTTGTTCTTGATGTTTAAATATGTTTTAATGTTTTTAAGTTAGTGACTTTTGTATTGTATTATTAGCTAATTTGTATTAATGTTTTTTATGAGTGATACATTGACTGGATAGCACGTTTTATTTTATTGTATGTGACAATGATTAATGCTGAAATAAATGTGATTTATGTTTGTTATGTTGTTTAATTGTCATACGCAGGTTAACGCAAGGTCAACATTGCAATGAAATGTTCAGGATGAGAAGAACTGATTTGACTCACTAATAACAAAACAAACAAACAAACAAGAAATACTAAAGCATGTAATAATGGTACAAATTAAAGTACCAAAACATGAAAAAATATAATAATAATTATAATAATTATATATTCAAAAATCTTTAAATACAGATACAACTGGACTTCATTTGTAACAAGACGTTTCGCTCTTCATCTGAGGAGCTTTCTCAATTCAAAGAGCAATGAGTGTGGGGGTTCAGGTTATAAAGGCTGAGATGTGTGGGGGGTGAAGGAAGCTGTTTATGTTAAAAGAGAAAAACCTTCTCTTAACAGGGGAGGAGGTCTCATATTTCAACTTTCAAAAATGTATAATGCAGCTTTAAGCTGGTGAAGATTATCAGTCATCCAGGACATGATAAAATCAAAAAAAGTTCAATACAGAAACAACTGGACTTTATT
>JARVGS010000001.1:44160963-44172526 GCA_031762315.1 Hypsolebias antenori | reverse complement strand
TTGCTGCTGATCTGTTTCATGTTGCTGTGTTCATGCGTGCTCATCTGCTCACACAGACTCATGTTCGTGCTGCTGTTTGACATAATGTTTTTATGCTATTTTGATGTTTTTCTTAGTTAAATCTTATTACTGTTTTTCTTTTACATTTTATTGTTGGATGTAAATGGGACCCTGCGTACATAATTTTGTTCCCCCACATGTATAACATGAGATGCAAATGACAAATACAGTAAATCTCTCTGACTTTCTAAAATAAACTACTACTTACTACTTGTGCTGCTATTCCTACTTCATGGTTTTTCACTTATCGCAGGGCTTCAGGAGACGGATCCCCCATGATAAACGAGAGACTACTGTAATGACTATGATAATTTTAAGATGTAACTTCTCTGATGGAATTTGATAGTTTGAAAATAAACATCAGGACCGACGGATGAATGTTTGGATGGATGGATAGATGGATGGGCATCATATCCCTTATCTTTTCTCCCTATATTTCATGATACGTTTGAACTTCAACAGTCATTAACTGGGACCCTGTGTACATAATTTCGTTCCATCACATGTACCACATGTGGTGGAACGATAATAAAGAATCTCTGAATCTCTGAATTGCCTTTCAGAAGAAAGTCATTTTTATCACCCACGCTGCAAAAAGGAGAAGGTGAGCGTGGAAGATTATGAGTTTGCTAAAAATTATTATAACTTGTAAATTTTACACATATATTAACCTAAAATTTGATGTGGTAGTAAATTAACCTGATCCTTTACACATATTCTGAGCACTAACAGAATGTGCAAGAGCCGAGTTCAACATTTGGCCATTAACTATTTTAAGTCAACTTTGTCTGTTAGCTAAATATCTCATGAATCATTCGACAGATTTGAATGAAACTTGCAGCAAAGAATCACTAAATACATATTGGATTAAGTTTTAAAACTAATTTAAACAACTTGGTTGCCACAGACGACTGACTTTAGAAAACATAAAAATATTATTATAAATATTTCAGTCAGTTTGATAGATATTGTGCTAAAATTTGACAAAGTAGTTGCTGAGAGTCATTAACAACACATTTTTCCAAGCGCTACCTATTTCGCAAGTACTTTGCTGAAAATTTTATCATTAACCATTAAAGTCAATTTGAATTGTCTGTTAGCAAAATATCTTATAAACCAGAAGTATAATTTTAATTAAACTTTCAGGACGTCATCACTGAATGTACTTCAACAACTGATTAAGTTTTGGAGGTACTATATATCAACATGAATGCCACAGCTAATCAAAATTAGTCAATGCAAAAATGTATATAGGTTAGGAATAGCTATTTTTTGATGTGATAGTAGCTGTGAGTCACATGCACATGCTCTGAGTGTTGCATTGGATGATATTTCATGAGCTTTTGCGTAGCATTCAATTCAAGGTTCGATCAAAATGACACCAACTCAGTCATTTCTCAACATAAAATGAGCTTAAATTAAAACTCTGGCATGAAAGGCAACAAGCAGCATGCATTCCTTTAAGAAGGCTTTTAATTTTAGTTGAGCAGCAGGCATATTGTCTTTTATTAGCAGTTTCATCATTTAAGCTTGTAATGAATCCTGCAACGATATGTCCTATCAGAAACTAAAGCAGTGCTTTCAGACAAAGAAAGATTCCAGACAACTTTTAAAATCAATAGACATTTGTGCATGAATTTAAAAAAAATCTTTAAGGTGATCATTATCTTTGCTATAAGAATTAAACGTCAGCATTGAAGCTGTATCCAAATAAAGCTATTCATGCAAAGATTCTCCTAATGGCAAATTCAATTAGTTTCCTCTATAAGGCTGGGATGATCTTATGCCCTGGTTACCTGCTGAATAGGATGTTTTGGCTAAATGACATTTACTAATAATTACAGTCATTTTGCCTCATCTATATTCCGTTAAGGATTGACAATCTCATTGCTGCTTTATTGCACAGCAGCCAGCTTGTAAGCCCATTCCCATCAATGGGTTCTGTTCAGTCCCATCTATTTTCTTCAGCTGAGCGAGCTTCGGGACACCCTTATGTCTCCCATCTTACAGCTTTTTAACCTTTGTTCTAAAACGGTCTGCAACCTGCGGCTCTGGGGCCACATGCGGCTATTTAGTCCGTCGTCTGCGGCTCTTTGAAGCTTTGACCAAAACATACATGAAATTTAATGGTAATGATTAGGCCTGCCGCGATAAACAATAAATCAATTAATCGCATGACAAATGAAAATTATTTACCTCATTTTCATTTATCGGCTTTATCGGTTCTTCGTGTCTCTTTTTCTACAAAAGTCACTGGATGACAAAAATCTCAACACCGGTGCTCATCACTGACCCATCCCTTTCTCTTTAAAATCCATTTTAACCATCCAAAATCACGTTTTTGGACAGTTAAAAGTAGCTAAGCTGAGACGCTAAGCTACAAGCTTTTAACAAACCGACGTTGGGGAAAAAAAAAAACCTCCGTCTTGTCGAAGCTCCAAAATTCACGGTTGAAACCTGTGCCTTCATGTAAAAAGTTGTTTTTCTCTGCAAAAAGAAGCTGAGAACTTGTTTACCGATTATTTTATTTTAAATTTATTAAAATCTTTGTGTGAAAAATGTTACGCTAAAGAGCTCAAACCACACCGAGCATCCAACAGTTTGAGAATCGGAGACAGCCCATGTCACGTCAAGGAGCCTCCCTCCCATCTTTCTTAAAGAGACACGCTGTTTGCTCTCTCGCTATCCATCCTTCGGTTCAAACAGTCTTGTACTGCCATCCGGTGGTCAAAAAAGGTACTACACGTAAAACAAATTAACAAACATTTCTTGTTAAATTTGACCGTAATTACTAATTATTGTCAAATTTCAAAGAATATTTTCATTTATCGCAATAATTTCTGAGACAATTAATCGCCCAGCAAACTTTATTATCGTGACAGGTCTAGTATTGATTTTTATCCCCACAACACAACAGTTTTTGGCAGTTTTTTAAAATTAATTTGTTGATTTTTATTTTCTGCAAATATTTGATTGATACTATGTTTTTTTTTTGTTTTGTTTTGATATTTCAAAGGAAGCTTAGTTTATTTTTTCCTCACAGAAAAGGAGTCACATATGACTGCAGCATACGGTGTTTTAATGTTTTTTTAATCAGTATAAACAGTAATTGTTTTTCTACTTTACATATGATCATTTTTTGTCCTAAAATATGAAAATATCATTAAATGTTACAATTCCTTATATATTTTTAGTTTAATAATGTCACTCCTACCGACCAGAAGTGCCCAGCACAAGCTCAAAGTGGCCCATGGGCCAGCAGTTGATTATCAAGGTTGTAGCAGGTTTTACACACATTTCATTGAGCGAAGGGGCAGAAATGCCTCTTTTGATTAAAAAAATTAAAAGTTTGCAGAATCCTTTCTAAAAGTGACAATATTTATGTTTTTTTTTGTTTGTTTGTTTGTTTATTAATAAAATCTTGTGCTTTTAAAGGGGTATTTCTACTATTGCAAAAAGGATTAGAGTCCATTAGGAGTCCATTAATTAATTTTTACTCTCTCCTCACCCCGCTACAAATATCTCCAAGTCTCCATCTCCATCCACGTCCGTGACGGCCACGCCGTAGTTGAGCTGGGTGGGGTTGTTGTCGTAGTCCGGAGGAAGGACGGTCTTGGTTATAGCTGAGAACATGGGCTCTGATCTCTGAGCCCCAGAGTGGGCAGGGAGGATGAGAAGGAGGCACAACAGCATCCTCACCTGAGGAGCGAAGCACACTGTAAAACAAAACCTGTCATTTTACGACTGCTCATTTGTCTTTTTAGTTTTCCTCAAATAAAATGCACGAGTTGTGACGCAGCTTGTAAAAATATCAAAGCACAGCGCTGCTTTGTGTCTGCTCTGCAAGCATTTATCATTTTGACAGGGTAAATAAAAATCAAATAAAAACAGTTACGCAAATTGTAACACATTGGCAGAGTTTTCTGCTTATGCCCAGACATAAAGATAAAGATATACTACTGAATCAGCGGCGTTCTGCAGGGTTAGATCTAAGCAACTCTTCACATGTAGGCAGCCTGAGGGGCTAGAGGACAGAAAATCCATACGTGGAGCAGAGCTTGTTGGTGAGCAAAGAGGAACCAATACAAACAGGCTTGAGATGCTGCCAAAAGGTCTTCTCAGATAAATGCAATCAAAACAATTACAAAATGGGAGGGAGGGAAGAGAAAGGTCACCTTCTTAAAGCTTGAATTAAACTTTACGCACAACGCTCACACCCTAAATGGTGTTTACAAGCTGACAAGTTGATTTTCTCCTCGTGTGGATTTATGAACGCAACCCGTTCCATCTGTGGTGCCACGGAGACGCTCCCGTCTCTGCATCCAGACTCCCTTTCAGCTCAGAGTGTCCAGGTGATATATGGCTCCTTAAACAATTCAATTTAACATGAAACTACTGGGCTTTTTGGGAGCCTTGCTCTGTGCACGACTGCTACGAGATGACACCTGCAGAAATACATCTTTGGTTTCGTAGGCAGTGCAGGGATAACATGCTGCACAGCTAATAGAAGCTGCGACTGTTGGCAAATGGGGCTAATTAACAGTTTTCCCCATTATAGTATGATGGGATGACAAATGAGCTGAGCTACTGAAAGAAGTTAGACTTAGAGATGGAAGCGTTGAGAAATAGAGGAAACTTGAAGAGTAAGATAAAGTAAGTTTTCTCTTAAAAAACTGGCTGATGATTGGTTGGATTTTAGTGGCTGTATGTGTGAGGATATAAACTGCATGAAGACGTATTCACTTAATACATTTTTAGTTGGACAAGTGTCTAAGGGTTGAGGAAGGTGCCATACATCATCTACTTTGTGCCGCAAATGTGGCAGGAAGAATGACCAAATCCACCGGGACTTTTTGCTTTGATTAAATCATTATTAATACTGTACATTATCCAGTCAAGGACATCCAGTCACTTTGTCCATCCACTGCAGTGAAGATGGCCCGCTCAAGTAAAGTTGTACAGTACTCCTTTTTATGCGGTTATTGGGGTTTATGATGCAACATCTGCAAGGTCGACAACAATCATCAGCAAGCAAGACATAAAGTTTTTTTTTTATTTTACAAAAGCAGTTAAAGATTATGTAATGGCATGGGGGGGAAATGTTTAAAGTGCTCAAATGCTTTCGATTTGGTTATTTATGCGAGTAAGCACATAATGGCAGTAAGAGGCCATTACCACAGCGTGCAACATCAGCATGTGTTTTCTGGAGCGTTCCTGTCCCGGTCCTGATTCTGATAACACTGCGACAAAGAGCCAGCAAGAGCATCACTTTCAAACACACACACACAGAAGCTCTCCTCAACGATGGACGACCTTAACGCAGAACACGTTCTACTAAAATCCAGTGACTTTCTCTGGTTTTTTATTCCAGAAATCAGTGGTGCAACATGATTCAGCCCTGATGTGTCCATCATTTATCAGTCAAGACAGCACACAAAAAAAAAAAATCTGCATCACAAATTAGAGTAGTTTCACATTATTTGATCTCTCATCCACACTTTGAGATCACTTAAAATAAGTTTTTGCAAAGTTTATGCATTTGACTCCAACATATCTGTAAATTAAACATAATTTCAAAATGCCATATTCAATTAAAAAAAAAAGCTTTGAAAGAGAAAATGAAAAAAATTAACGTGACATATAAACAAGACTGGTTGACTTCTGCTGTCATCATTATATCCTGTGGGCATTTTTAATTTAAAGCCAATCCTCTTATAATTGGAGCAGCACATCATTCGTGTTAATCACAGCCCATAAAGATGGCAAATAAACTAGTTTAATTTATAAAACAAGCATCTTTAGCTGGGAAGATGAGGAGAAAAGAGAAGAAGTCCAGGGGGAAATTAACTTTCTCTGCAGCAGATCCCAGCAGTGGAGCTGCATTTCAGTCAAACAGAAACTCTGGTACTCACAGATGCAGAGAGGTCCGGAAGGTCCCAACAAATCCTGCAGCGACTGACAGCGACAGGAGAGCTGCGGTGGGGGGATACACACAGACACGCGCTAATTGTGCTGTTAGTGCCGCTGTTATCTCAAGGGGATCCCCCCCACCACTTATTTCCTTCACACAACTTCCCAAAAAATTTTGCTTTATGAAATCGCTGCTGGGAGATTCCAGCCAATCAGCGGCCGTGTTGCAAAATGTCTCAGCCAATGGCGGGGCTGGACAAACCTGCGTGTGGGCGTGTCCTCAGGTGCAGAGCGAAGCTATGATGGCGAGTCATTTTCATTTCATTTCATTTTACAGTATTTATTTATTCATTTCAATTAAAAAGACAATTACAAAACAAAGAAAATAAAAAAACTACCTATAAAATGAAAGGTAGCAGAAGAAGAATAAATTCTTATAAATTTAAACAATCAATTCAATCAACAAACCTCTATAAATGCACAACAAAATACAAAACTTATCACAATTTCCATTTGTAGTTCACTAGACATTAACCAACTATATGCATCTTTTCATCAATATATTCTTTTTTTTAATTAAAAATGGGGACTTCTCTTTTTAACATCCTTATCCAAACTATTCCATAAACATATTCCATGTACAGTATTGAAGTAGACCTACCCTTTAAACTTGTTCTATACTTCTGTTTTACAAAAATATCCGTTCCCTTAAGATTATAACAACTAATTCTTTTCACAAAATACTCTTGAATGTTTGGTGCTAATGTATGATTCTGCGCTTTGTACATAAGAAAGAGGATATTATATTTCACCAAATCATAGAACTTGAGTAATTTCAATTGATAAAACAAAATACCTGAAGGATGACAGTAATGTTTTCTTGTAATAATTCTTATAGCCCTTTTCTGCTAAATAAAAATAGGCTTGGTTATAGTTTTACAAGCTGTATCCCAAACATTCACACAGTAATTTAAATGCGGGACCATAATTGTATTATACAACAAACACAAAGCCTTATTGTTTAATAAGTCCCTTACTTTATACAGTACTGCCATGGACCTAGATATCTTAATATGACTGTACTCACACGGTTGGTAAAAAGTTAATGACCAAAAAAAACAAAAAAAAAACGGACAGGTGGTGCCATTTTGTAGTTTTCTTTCAATATTTCTACACTGTATCGCCAGTTCAAAAGAACTACATTACCCACAAGGCAACAGTGCACTTCGCAGAATTCAACAGTGCTTCCAGCCATGTGCTTTCTGCGAAAATTGAAGGAAAGTTTTGATTCGATCCGAACCTGACTAAAAAGTTTGCTCCTTATCGTGACTTCGGCGCTCAGTGACTGCAGAGATCTGACCAGAACCTGACCAGAACTGGACCAGTATGGCTAGACCAGCCTCTTCGGTCAATCTGAGTGCTGCTTGCTGGCCCAGGGAGCCTCTCGTGCGGGGAGGTATTGCTCGTGGGTCCGGTGTCTTCGGAGCTCACCCAGACTTTTTTCAGTGGATTTCTCTGGAATATTTGGACTTTGTGCTTGCTCTCTGAAGGTCCAGCTCTCTCTTGGTGCTCAACAGTTGCAGAGAACCAATCAGAACCGGACCAAGAGTCACCATATAAAACTTTACAGTACTGTACAGTACATATATGTATGTTGTTAAAATGATGTAGGTTTAAGAGTTTAGAACATTGCAAGTGTGGGAAAGGGTTTATAAAGCCTTAAAATACTGTATATAAATACTAAAATAAATATAACGTTGCTACTTGGCGGAATTTTACTTACAGCAGGTGGGTTCGTGACTGAACCCCCACAAAAAAAATCGAGAAACTACTGTATTAGCTGAAAACACAACCAAAGGGTGATGTGTTTCTCAAGTCTTTTTTGTCCCTATTTCACAAAAACATGACTTTCTGATGCTGTTCATCTGCTACAGATGATGCTCTTTAATACTTTTCTCATCTTAAAACACAAATACAGAAATTAAATAGCAAAAGTTCAATGAGCAACTTTTTAAAACTCTCAAAATGCCTGAAAAATTACTAGCCTGAAGATGAGAAGAAAGTGTTTTGTTTTTAAAAGCAAAACATGAAAAAGCTTCTTTTTTTTTTTATACCGGTAATTTTCATGAAATTGTCATATTGACATTAATGTTACTTATTTGCAACACCTTTCAGATTCCTCCGCATATTAACATAACCTAAAAAACATTAGGTTGTCTTGCTTAAGTACAGAAAAACACCAGAGCTTTAGCAAGCATACCACTCTCCAAGAAGAAACTAAACTAAATGTTGCCTTTACTGCATTTATCCAGGCTACAAAACTAACAAAAGAATACTCTCAGCTTAGATTTCACCGAAAGGAACCTTAAAGGCGATGAAGACTGTCGTTCCTATTGTGGCAGGCCATAACAATTACACAAGCCAGAGCCTCGATGGTGAAATAATCATCTTGACCATTCCTGAAAATAAAACGCATGAACTTTATATATCTTGAAAATGTTATTAGATTCTGTGCAAACTTGGTCATTTAAAGCAGTGAGGATTTTCAAGCTGTGATATTACTAACAGTTCATCATAAAACATAGACAAAAGCCTAATATGTATATGTAAAACCACCAAAAAGCTGAACTCTGTTAGGTCACGCTGCCTTTGATGTCCTCATTTGACCCATCATCACAAACACGACACATAATCCCACAGAGGGTTTGTCTAAAGTGATTGCTGCTCTGTTCGTCTTTGCTCAATTCAGATGATGAGATTAGAGAAATTCCTGGCAGATGGGATTTCCACTGTGCATGTGCTGACAAAATGTAGCCCCCCTTTTCCACTCTAACCCCCTGAAGGTATACTTCCTGTCAGATCCACTGAATACAGTGAAGCGTGGGCTGACAGGAAGGGCTGTGTTGTCAGTCTGAACCAGTGGAGGTAAATATGGTCAAATATGGTCAGTCTTATCAATAATGAGTAGGTGGAGGGGGGCAGATTAAATTACCAATTTAGACCTAATCACCAAAGTGGTGGCTGCTCTTTGCTTCATCCACTCTGCTTTGTGCACGGTGGTGATTCCTGGCACCATCTGTCTGTCTTTCTCAGGGGAGTCCTTCCTTTTTCTCCTGAGCAACACACTGGATGTTTTATTAAGTCTGCTTCACCTGATTACACTCGGTCTGTGAGTCAGCGCACATTAATAGGCATTTCGTTAGCGTTTAATTAAAGGTAGCAGGCATGGAAAAGAGAATACAGAGCTGCATCCCGGTGAGGTCAGCTGCAGAAATGATCGTGCACGTAACGCCAGGCTGTATGCAAATGTTGCAAAAAAAAAAAAACACAACTGAGCCGTCATGTTGATCTTCTTTAGGATTAAATTAGAATTAGCACCTTCAGAATGAACTATTTTCAGGTTTTCATAAAGCAAAGATTATAATTTTTTTAACAGCCTGTATGAAAAACAGCCATCTAAGGTCATTAGGATGTTTGAAGTATAAAAACAAAATCTTTATTCAAAACAAACCCTTCTTTAAGAAAAAAAAAATTGTTACAAGTTTTTCAATGTCAGTTGTCAGCTAGGTCACCGAGTTTGTTAAGGGCAAACTGGAAATATTTTTAAAATTATTATTTTGTTTATAGATTTGGCAAAAAAATAAATAAATCTCCTTTTTGTTTCAAAGTTTCCCCAAAAAAATCAGATAAAAGTGGCTGCGGTCTCAAGACACTAACTATCCGATTTATTTAGTGACATTAGCTGACTATTTGATCTATAAGCACTCCACAATAAGTTGAATCATAGTGGTTTTAGGTGTAAACAATACCATTTTATTTTATTGCTAACAAAATAAATCTTGTTATAAATGGGTTGGTGTTTCTCAATAGGTGCGTAATGAGGAATAGCTAACTATTTCATACTTTTAAAAATATGTTTTGACATATTGCAGGTATGGACATCAGTTTTCATGTTAAATCCTGTATAATTTCTTAAATTTCTACTTAATTTAGAATAATAAGAATCAGGGAGAGTCACTCATGGATCTGCCAGGTTAAAAAAATCAGAAAGTGTATTTAAAATGGATAAAATCTCATTTGAATAATAGTAATAATAGTAGTATGTTGTCATTTGTTTGTTCTCTTTTGGTAAATAAAGACAAATCCACTGTGATCATTCATGAAGATTCACTAATCACTAACATTTCGAGTCATTCGCTGCAATCAAATGGTTTCTGTATCTCTCTGAGACTTCTGCACCTGTCCACAGGTGGTTTAGCTCTGCTCCTAATGTCTCAGGTTTAAAGGGGGGGTCTTCTCCAGACTGCATGTTTCAGCTCCTTCCACAGATCTAAGCTCTAAGATTCCATCTTAGATCTTATTACTGTTTTTCTTGTACATTTTATACTTTTGTTGGATGTAACTGGGACCCTGTGTGCAAAATTTCATCCCACCACATGGACCACATGAATGACAAATAACAAAACTTTGACTTTGACTAGAGGTTCAACAAGACTTGGACCAGGGCTATGTTTTGTACATACTTGGGTGTTTTTAGCTTTGTATTTTGGGTTCTTCTTGAGTGTATTCTGCTCCAGGATCTGTGACTCAGTCCAAGCGTTCTGACACTGGGCACTACATTTATCTCTAGAACGCCTTGATAGTCTTGAGATTTTCTTTCCCCTGCACAGGTTCAAGACACCCTGTGTCAGATGCAGCAAAGCAGCTCCAGAACAGAAGCAACTCCCATGTTTCACTGTAGGTACAGTGCTCTTTTCTTTGTATGGGTCATTTTGTTTGACTCTGTGAACATCGAGCTGATTGGACTTGTTACCAAAAAGCTCCAGTTTTGTCTCATCTGTATAAAACACGTTCTCTCAGAAGTGTTGCATCTTGTTGCTTTCAGTCCTGAGGACCTTAAACTTCTGTATATTATGTGCAGCTGCAGGTACAGGAACATCATGCTGTTGGAGCTCAACATGCTGTCAATACTTTTCTCCCTAAACTCCTAAGAGGACTCTGCATTAGCTTTTTGTTGTCCATGTTCTGTGTGCACTGACACAAAACAGCACAGTGACTGAATCACCTGTGATACTGATAACAGGACACATGTCTCCATCGCCAAATCTTTTGCAGAGACCATCCTTTTATTTCAAGACCAGTCTCATTAGATTGATTTTTTTTAAACTACCTGTAGTTCTGCTGAAACACGGTTTAAAAGTGAAAACTTATTTTGTTGCAAGTTATTTCAGTGATCATTGTGGGTGTTTTATTTAGCAAAAGGGTTCAAACAACTTGGTCTGTCTCTGTAGATGCACAGTTTGAACTCAAGGCAAAAAAAAAAAAATAAAAATAAAAAAATAAACGATATTGGATGATTTAAACATTTATAAAAGTTGCAAGTTTTTTTTTCATATACAGGTAGTCCTCGGGTTACGACGGTCTTGGGTTATGACGTTTCGAGGTTACGACACATCTCCCTTATTTCGAGTTACGCGGTTACGTCGGTTTTACACCGTTAAACGTCGTAACGCAGCGGCGGAAGAATACAGTATTGTACTTTACGCGGTGCAGTGGGGGAGGAATACAGTACTGTACAGGTACTACTGAATGG
>JARVGS010000001.1:44116943-44130590 GCA_031762315.1 Hypsolebias antenori | reverse complement strand
AAGAATGACTGAGTTATAGTCAATTTTGAGTTTTCTGAGGTAGCTGTGGCAGCCATCTTGAATCAAAATGGCTCCAAGAGTTAATTAGTGTTTTGTTCAGACGACTTCGCTGCAGGTCATGTGACCTCACTGTGGCAGTTAGAGGCTGTTCGGGGTTCTTTCAGTGTTTTTTAATGAGAAAAATGGCTTCTTTGTTCATTACATCATCATAGTAACTCAAAACACCAATAAAAGTTATTACACATCATGGCGCTGAGCCAGTCGTTTCGATATAACATTTGTGGGGGTACACATTGCGGTTCAGACCACATTAAAATTGATAGAAGATTAAGACTCTTTTCAAGTGGATAAAAATAGGTGGCTGCCTTTCTAGGCAGTCCCCAGTTGAGAAAGATGGCGTAACTTACTGTCTGAACAGCTGACCCCAGCGGCCTTTGCTCCACCGCCACGAGGGCAGTGAACGTGGCTGTTTCGTCGACACTGTTGTATTGAAAGCTCCGTTCCCACACAGTGAGTTCCACTGAGAATCACGTCACTTGCGTTCGGATTACCAGACCAGTACCACGTCTCCTGTCAAATAAAAGGGCGTGGAGAGACGACATGGTGAGTTTGTCAGGTTTTCTATCAAAGAGCAGTGACACCGTTCATTGTTTACTGCAGTGAACGCAGGGGCTGTGATTATAGATCTGTCTCCAAGAGTTATTTTCATTTTCACGTCCATAACTCAGATAGTACTGATGGGATTTTGACAGCTCACAGAGAAATGATGTGTTTTTCAGCTTTAGTTTGTCATCATTATAAAATAAACAAATTTGCTTAGACATTAGAAGGTTTGTTTGTTACTTTGGGACTTTAAGGAAAGTTGGTAGACGTATCATCAGAGACAAAAATGACCTGTTGTTATGTTTTGCTAGTTAGAGGAGGGTGTTACCTGGAGAGCACTGGCAGCAAAGCCTAGGCCCAGCTGTCTGCACACCACCATGGCTTCATTTATGCCCCAGTTCTCACTACAGACAGATCCCCAACGCTTACGACCCCCAACGTCCATAAGCACCTCCACACGGCCTTCAGAAGGGACTCTACCTCCTGCAAGCCGTACCTAGAAAATCAACAGACAAGCAGATTGAATTGACTGTGCTTTATCCATAAGTGCAACTAACACTATTGATGGTAAAAAGTCATTTTTATACCGTTTTTTCGGAGCCAGTCTTAGGAATGTTGCAGCGTACGGAGGCATCTTGGCTGTGTTTGAACGTCCACAGCTGGACTTCCTGGAAGAAGCAGTCCATGATGGAGCGTTCCGAGCCCATACACTGTACATTGTTCATATGAATAGGTCCTGTACCTGAGAAGGAAGGAGATGTGGTACATTTAAAGACTGCTGGAAATATGGAAACCAGAAATGTACGTATATAACCACAGGGTAGTATTTACTGTGGCTGTCTTTAGTTGCTCAATGTGGACACAGTGCCATAAGAAGTTTTTATCATGCAAAGGAGCACGCAGTAATGCATAGAAGAAGCTTTGTGTTTTTTTTTTTTAATTATTTTTATGTGAACACGGTTTTTCTGCTTACCATTAAACTAACAAAGAAAAGTTGTTATCTGTCATGACAAAATGTTCTTGCAAGCAAAACAGCAGCAGCAGGAAAACATCTACTTAAGGCATCTGTCACAGCTCATTACCACCATTCTTTTGCTTTGGGCGTAGCAACGTCAACATTGTGTGTAGTCTGCCACAATGAGTGAGCAAACAAAACCAAATTCGTGCCAGCAAAATAAATAACTTACTGGCATATATTTAAAGTAAGGGCATCTCCAAATAAATTAGAAGATGATGGAAAAAAAAATTAAATAAAAAGCTTTGTTTTTTTGTTGTTGTGCCAACATAAAATGTGGCCGGACATAGAAAAAAACACTAAATAATTGTAGGCTTTGTTCTCTTTAAATGAAAGGTGCAAACAGCATATTTTTAAATGGGAAAGCTTGAAATAAATTCAGGATAAAGCGCAAAAAAGAAAAAAAAAAGTCAAGAAAATAGGCATTAAGAAACACAGAGCCAGTGTGCAATCTCTTCCAGTTGTAAACTGGAGGCCAGCTTTCATGCTGGTCACCACTTGTGGGTTCATACTGCATGTACAAACCGGATTCCAAAAAATTTGGGACACTAAACAAATTGTGCATAAACAAAATCTCCACATGACTGCATTCAGTTTTTAGTCACAATTTGTTTAATGTCCCAACTTTTTTGGAATCCGGTTTGTAAGAGAATAACAGATCATCCCCACTTCCACCTTGATCTGCAGGGTAGAGACCGCAAACTGGATTTAATCTCACACTAAACTTATCAAGGCAAACTCAGAAAAGAGATCTGCAGCAGAATGAACTGTGACATGCACTATTTAAACTTCACCTTAAATCTTAACTAGCCGCACACATTTTATGTTCAGACACACAGAGGGTGTTTTAGTTCCTTAAATGCCTACTACTCCAAAGCTATTTACTTCATGGGTGAAATTATACGGTAAAAAAACAAGGTTGGTAGAAATAGAAATACAAACATTGTCCCTGTAATTTTACTCACTGATGATAATGATGATTATGAAAGGAAATTTAACGATGATGAGCGTTAAAATGTTGTCAGCACTAAACTGAATCTTGCTTTCAACCTCTCTAAGGTCAAATCTCTGAGCGATCAAACTTTGGTTTCAGGGTGAATGCCTGAGACTGGCAACAGAAATGCACATTAATGATTTAACATAACGTGAATATAGAATATAGAATCTTAATCCACCACTGAATAAGATGAGCATGGTTATTATGTAATTAGACCTGGCAGATGCCATTGATCATTTGGAGAGATTAGCAAAACAACTTTAGAGAAAAGAACGTTAACAACCGTGGAAATATAGTTAAAAATAACAGCAGTGGTTACAAGAAAAAATATTATTTTCTTCTAAATTTACACTCCATTTTAGGTCTATTAATGTGTTTTTCTCCACTGCCTTTTTTTTTTTTTGTATAGATATCACATCTGGATCTTAGTCAAATGCAGTATTTATTAAAGTTTTTGGCCTTTTTGCTTGTGGGTATTCAGAAAAGTAGGACAAAACATCAGACGCTAACCAGAAATACAACCGTAGTTGAGGTTCTAAGCTATAAATGCTATAAAGTTTCTCTTTTTGTATTACCGGTACTTCAGGAAAGTGCCATATTTCTTACATGTGAAATCATGTGTGCAGGTTTATTCTACTGCTTCCATATGCAAGTATATTTTCTTTGTACTTGTCCTGAACAAGAAAAACATGTGAACAAAACAAAATAATGGACTCGCTGAGGACGTCTTTTACTGTGAGATGTGTTCCATTTGTATTATAGCTTTTCCATGACATAGAAGCCTGTGTTTATTGGGCCAGACGAAAAATATACAGTATATAAAAGTGACCATCTAAGCCCTGCAGGTTGCGTGTTATAAAAAGGAAGCTGTCAGAGTTCTTTGAAGTTCAAGCAACCTGTGTATATGTTAGAGCCAGAAAGAGGAAGCAGTGTGTTGAGTGTTTGCTCATCCTACTAAGAAAAGCAAACTTTTTTTTTGTCACACATGTACTGTTTATGTGCACATGAGCTATGGTAATGTCACCAAGTGCACACATTTTTTTTTTACCAAACTGTGCAGAACTTAAAAGTGCAAATGGAATGGAAAATAGATGGGAGACTGTGAGGGATCTACCCCTCACTAACAGGTGCTGTATGTACTTTCTATGCTCTGTGATCTTAATGCATAAATGTATTTTTGTTTGTATTTGGGAAAAGGCCTAAACTTGATGATCAAATTGTTAATGTAAGATTTTGTTGTTCTGATCATTCTCTCCTTCTCTTTGAGGTCACCGAGTCATGTGTAGCCATAGAAGCGTGCCCAGGAGCAGTGCTGAAAAGGAACTGGTGTTTACAATCAGGCTCATTGGGAAAATCCACACTGATTGCGAGGGAGGGGGGATGTTTTGTATTCTGGTTGGATTTAGGTTGTTGTTGTTTAACTTGAAATTGTTTAAATTAAGCTATTGTTTAAATTGTTGTTTTAAAATGTTTGTTTTCTCTAGAGATTTAATTTAGTTAAGTGTGTGTTATTTGCACATAGAAAATGTAAATGTTGGCTCCACCCCTCTTAATTAGAAATGGTACAGGAAAATGTTTTAAAAGCTGGTTCGTTCAAAACAGGTGGGACTCAATTACTTGGTGGTGGTTGAGGAAAGTGGAAACCATATATTTCTACTGTGAAGCTGTGAATACAGTATATACATTATATATATAAGGGCTCTGCAACATTTGGATCATATCTATTTAAATTCTTTTTGGTGTGTTTTTCTTACTGCCCGAGCCATTTTTAAGCCCAAAAGGCTGTGCCCTCAAGCCTTACAGAGACTGTGTTGAATGATAGTCACTCTAAGACAAATTTCTCTCTGAGGTAGCTGGCCCACCATGATGTAAACTAACTTTTCTGATGGACATCTACAGCATCATTCTGATGAAGCTCAGTGCTTAGTGAATAGTAACTGAAGTTAAAGCAGCAAATGTTTGAGCAATTGCATTGTACTCTGATTATATTATGAGCTTTCTGATTTATCACGAGGGCCTTTTGTTGCCTTCAGATGACTATGGTACATCAATTGCATGGAGAAGCTTTACACTCAGTTCAAAGCTGCTAGACTCAAATACTGTCAAAATTATTCTTTTTACCATACTTTATTTCTCAAGGTTTATGCATGTTCCTGATGTTGACATGCAACAGGAGGGTACACCCTGAACTCACTTCATCACAGGACCAATGTAACCACATTAGACAAACAACTGAGCATACATTTACTCAGTACTAAAAGTAATTTAGATGCAACAAGTAACCTAACCTAGTGTGTATGTTTTTGAAGCAAGCTAGAGTATCTAGAAGAAAAAATGCATGCTGAAAATAGAATACAAACTCCACATTAATCATAGATGTTTTCACTCTGAAGAGCACCACACCAGTGTGCTACCAACAAACAATGCAGGTCTAACATACTATGCTGTGACTTGGTCTGCATTAGTTTTAGATGTCAGTGCATAAAGTAGCTTGAGAGTAATAACAAATGTGCAGTGTATGTAAAGAACTCTTCAAATCTCTTCTTGAAACCTCACATTTTATCTTCTACAGCTAAATATTTCACTGGGAAAAACCAAGTTTAGGGTCTAGCAAGTCAATAAGTGAAGAGAATCCTGCACTCAGCAATGCACAGTCATGCAATAGGATCGGTTCATTCTCAAAATCAAGTTAACTCTATTTTGATGAGGAAACGAAAAGTGGAGGATTATCATAGTGAATGAGACACATGCTCATATTTGAAGTTTGATTTGCACACGCGCACAATAACTAGATTTGTTTAAGCTTACAATTTGGACTGTATGCACAGTTTTAAGTAGGAGTTTTAAGTCAGGAAAGAAAAACAACTATAAAGAAAAGTACATTTTTTTTGCTCCTCATAAACAATACATTTTAAAGCTTAAACCCATATATACATGACTTATCAAATCCAGATGATAAGCAGAATGAAAACTGATAATGTTCCCCTAAAAATGCAAGGTTAGTCAGACTTTGCTTCTCTTGTATTCTTCAACAGAAAGTTACGGCATGAATGACAGCTCCTACACAGAAATAACTTCAAATTATATTTCCTTTGATCATCAGAACAGCTAAACCAGCAGAAATGTTGTCCCACATTTCGTCTCCTTCAGCATATTTCAGGACTACACCCAAGCCCGAAGCATGGGGAAAATGTTTTCTCCCACATATTGCAAGGGTGGGGACACCACTGGAACAGCTGGATGTCAACTGAAACTAGCTGAACATTTAAAATTTTGGAGAAAAAACAAGCACTCGGTGACTAAATCAAAAAGATGCTTTGATCTGGCAAGATTATGTTTCTGGGTTTAGTTCCCAAATGCTAAAGTAAATCACCATGGTTTACAGTGTTTCTTTATTTGTGTGTGTGTGCATGAACGCATGCATGTGTATGGTGTTTGGGCACTTGGTACCTCTGACACAGGGCATGTATTTTCACAGCTGGAGATACTGCAATCAACACATTTGCAGCTCACAAGGTAACATACACAGGCAAAAAAAAAAAGGCAAACACACATGCCTGCCCATTATCTAATCAGTCAGGGCAGACGGGTGCGGTGTCTACGATAAGCAAAAGATAAGCAAAATTCTCCCTGTCTTCTCTGGAATACCATGACCACATGATGAATGTGTTTAAAAAAACTAAAAATGCTGACTTGAAATGACTAGATTGAACATGAAATTTAGCTCATGTTTTGAGTTTTACAAAAGTAGGACTCTCTCTTGTTCTCTTTATCTTACCTTGGCCCATAAAGGCTCCTTGCAGGGCATCTTTGGCAGTACCAAAACCCAGCTCTCTGCACACCACACTGGCTGCAGTCCTGTCCCACATGTGATCGACGACAGTTCCCCATTTTCCGTTTCGGAGCACTTCCACGCGACCCTCGCCCAGCCTGGGACCTGCCTTAAGGCGCACAGGCTGCACAGGACAACAAAGATTGTGTAAACCAGTTCCTACACAGAGACACACTGTTTGACATGACTGTATAAATCACACCACAACTGGATGAGGAGCCTGGGGTCTTCCTGAGGAGATTCGAGCAAACTGAGGTCCCGGTATACACTTGACCACTGCATGTCTCCCATTTTTACAAGGAGTGGGACTACGGGGGATGGACAGCTGAGAGTGGCACTCTGACAGGCTGTTCTCAGTGCCCAGACAGTGAACTTTCTCTACCCAGAATCCCTTCTTCTTTGCCATGAGACTAATTCTGCAAAGACAAGAGGGACATTTTGTTTATTTGTTCTTGAAGTTGAAAACAGTTTGTCAGTGAAATGTCAATGTGTCTGTAACATGATTTTTTAAAATATAATAAAAAAACATAAATCAAAGATAAAAAAAAAAGATAACAACTGGTTTGTTTAGTAGGACTTCAAAACCTTAAAACTAACACAGCTGATCTGGAGACTATGTAGGTTTAGGTTGATAAGATGAAATAAAATACTTAATGACCTTGTTGATGGATCTTTGACCTTGCTGTCCCATATTTTCCTGTAAAAGATGCAGAAATTATTTTATTTTATTTTAAGGTGCTTTTAATAATAACATAATAATTTGCCTCTGAATTCTTACTGGTATACATTTTATGAAAGAACTGACTCAAACAAAAACTCAAGCCGAATTATTTTTGAACTGTATGTAAAAGTCTCATGCAGTCCAAAAACAGACATGACAAGTTAAACATAACTGTTCTGGGAATGCAGGGTTTGCCCAAACACAGTATACAAACATGAACTGCAGCACTGTGCTGGAACTAAACTATGATTTATGCAGAAGATCACTTGAAAAGGCAGGGGGAGAGGAAATCCCTTTGTATTTCTGGCACACATGCAAGTGGAACCACACAAACCATGTTGAAACATTCACAGACCACTGTTCTTTTGCTAACACAATAACATCATAACACTTAAGCCCATGCACAACACAAGCAAACTGGCATCTCTTATGTCCCAAAAACCTACTGTGCTTGCCATCAGTTGCTCATAAATCAAGAAAAGTGAATGAACAATAATTACTTAAATAAATAATTTAATGCACCATCAAAAAACTAAGTATTCATTGAGCTGTAGTATGAGCACATTTCATGAAAACACTTCATATAACTAAACAAAAAGCACCAGCATTTTATGATTCTGTTCAAAGTGGCATAGTATCAAAAGTATTGAAAGTTAAAAAATAATTATTTACAACATAGCAAAATGCTGATTTTAGTGATTTTCCTTTTCAACGAAGCAAACGTCTTCATGTGTATTTGTATGAATGCAAAGGCAGGTCAATGTTTGCATTTCCTCCAGACATCCTTGCAGAGTCAAAGCATAAATTTTAAAAACCAACAGGACGTTTGAATCAAGAGACTCATTGCCAGTGACATAATGTTCTGTTGATGGTTGTGTGAAGTCACGACTGCTGAACATACATATTGCAAAATCCTACAATAACTCGTTTCCCGGCGCTGTAAGAAGACGCTGACCTGTAAGAACTTCTTGTTCTTGAACTACAAATAACACTCATCAAAAAGTGTAGTTTTATTTGAACAAGCATTTGTTCATTTGTGAATTGATGCACTTTAAATATTGCTCCTCATGGAGGGATGGGTTAAGATTTAAGATTTTCTGGAGTAAAACAGCCTCATTGTAAAAACACATTAGGCATAAAAGTGACAAATATGTTAAAGCAGCATTTCTTGAACAAACGCATGCCCATCGTGCATGTCAAAGTTGTAAACAAATATCTTCTGTTATCTATGAGCACTTGAAATATGTAATAAAGGTGACTCTGAGGAACTAATTTACAAAATGTATTCCCCATATCCATTAAATTGACAGTTATAGCAAATGTACATTAAAAGTTATACTAAAGTTGATTAGCTGTGCCAACCGTCTTGAATTAAGGCAGCTCTAAAAGTTAATAAGCTGTAGCTCTGCATCAAATGATTACTTTCTCAGAATTTCAATAAAATCTGCCCACTGGTTGGTGTGATATTTTACTAACAGACAGACAAAGAAGCACATGGAGACACAGACACAAGCCTTTACATTATTGTCTGCCTTTCATGGCAGCGAGTAATAAATAAAAGAAATATACATATAGCAAATATTTAATAAAGCTGTCTGTGCCATGACCTGCAGTAAATTTTGAAATGCTTTGAGTTCAACACTGTCTCTTCTATCACACTTAAAAATATATAGTCATAAAATATTTTAACTGTGTCTAGCATGCGCTGAGTAGAAAGCCAGGACTATACACTTTGAGGCAAGCATGTCTGTGACTTGTTTGTGACCTTACCACAGACAAATGGGCTAAACCATTTTCCCTCTTCAGAAAGAAGTGGGACTGTACAAGCTGTTGATGATGATTCAGGTCTTTCATTTGACTGGATCACAAATATCTACCACGTTGCACCCACAAGTTGTAAAACATGAATGGGTAGATATATTCAGCCTGTATTGCATAATTGTAGTTATCAATAATGCGAAATTGTGCATATGTGTTTAGATGCAACAGCATAAGGCATTCTAAGTTAAAGTTGGGTTTTCTCTTCAACATTTACTGTATGAACTTTGTTAAACTAAACATCAAGTCCAACAGCTGTTGAGGCACCAAGTGAACAGGAACTAATGATAGAGGTGCCAACCAGACTGTTAAAGGGTAAGTAACACAACAGTTTAGATTACATCACTCTCACAGTGCTCAACAACTTAATTATACTGCACGTCCTCTGCTATTGTTTATGAAAAGGGTTTATTTAAATCAATAAAAAAAACAGAAGCTATGATAAAGACATATTTTTGCTTGTGTCAAAATCACATGAGATAAGGTCAGATACTGGGAAGGCCAAAATAGCATCAACTTCATTTTAATCAAGGAATATTAGAGGGGGGGAAAAAATCTCAAAGTTTTCACAGAAGCGCTCTTGCTGTTAAAATAGTAGCCGAAGATTTCACGAAGCTCAAAAGGAACGTTAAAAGAAAATGCGGTGCGTCTTCAATTCCGTGTGGAAATCCAGATTCCACAGCCTGTCCCGAGCCAAAGGTAAAGCCACTGGCATGCACACAGAGATTAAAAGATGGAGAAATAAATTAGAGGCAAGATCGTCGAGGAAGATCACAGACACCAGACAAGAAAACCACACTTGGTGGCAAAAAAAAATGTCACCAAGAAGCCTAAAATTGATACCTTTATCATAAGGAAATTTCAGGCAAAACGTAATTAAACGAAATGCCGCTTAAGTCCCCAAATCACTATAGTGACAGAGGAAGACAGCCGCTGACGCAGCCGACGGTCCTGCAGCTGTAATTGGCCACATTTCACACGAGCAAGCGGAAATCCACCCCCATCTGACTGCTGCTGTCGTTCTTCTCCTCCATCGCCTTGCACACTTGTTACTCTTTCACACACTCTTTGCCAGCTCCGTTTTACTCTCTCACACACGGCTATAATTGGTGTGTGTGTGTTTTTTCACCCTCAGCAGAAACCCTGAGGATCTCTGGTCCTGACCAACTTGTAATTACAGCATCTTCAGAGTTTCATCCAACAGACACACAGAGCTGAGAAATATGGCAGGGTCCAGGATTTCTAAGAATGGACTGAGAAACTTTGCCAAGAAGGAAAATTAGGGGAAGGGAATGTCTCAGGCTAAATTGAGCTACTATCCCTTTTTTCTTTTTGGCAACTGGAAGAAGAGTAGTCGACAGATGGGCTCATAGCAAGTCTTCTATTGATATTTGTACTAATATTTTAGGCCTTAGCCAAGAAAGACTGAAAAAGCTCTTGTTGTCATTTATCACCCAACACATTCTGATCCAACATTTCTAGGAATCCTTGTTGCTTTCAAGAAGTACTCAAACACGAGAAAAAAATCAAAAGGACGACTAAATCAGGGACATTTGAGAGACTGGGGCATCTGTTCGCTCTGAACCAGCCTGAAGTCAAAAATACACATTAGGTGAGAGTAAATATACATCTGCAGAGACAGAAAACAGTTACAGATTTGGAAGCAAACATATCATGAGGATTTTAGACCAGTGTATCCTCCAGGCCTCAGAAAAACACCAGGTCATACCCAGGGCAGACAAACCAAGATGCTAAGTCATGTCAGAGCCTTGTAATTTACACACATTTCAACTAACTGGCTTGAAGCAAACTGATTTTTCCTGTATATTTAGAAGAAAGGCAGTGGCTACTTTGTTGTGGTTTGAGTCCCAGACTAAGCAAGCAGGAAAAACACGACCATTTAAGCTTTTTTAATTGACCTTGGAGAAGCAGCGAGTGAGCAGAATCCCTGCAGGCTTCAGAAACCCCATTTGCCTTTTTTTTAATATGCATCTTCAAGAAATGCTGCAAAATTGGTACTAAAATGCTGCTGCCATATAAATCTATGCATCCAATTCCTACCTCAAATAAGCCCTGTGCATCTTATCTTGATATGTTTTGTGCTGTGCTGTCAAATCTACAGTGTGGGAGAAAAATCAAGCTGACGGACAAAAAGTTTCTCACCTGCAGTGCAGGAAAGTTGTAATAATAAATGATCCCATTCAGGGCGGTTTTTATCGTTAAAGGTATTGCTCCATAAGATTCCCTCATTCGCCATTCAGAGCTTGTAATAGCTTCTCCGTGCTCCTAATAATGTGTGTTTATAGCAGATAGCTCAAGTCAAGGACAGTGCAGAAAGCTTTCAAAGACAGAGCGTGCCCCACTGGGACTGTCTGAAGTAAAAACAGAAAAAATCTACAAAAGTGCACAAATCCCCTTCTCAAAAGTTGCAGCATTTGACGAGCCGAGCACCTGCAGTACAGAACAGATGTTGCGGTCTGTCGGCTGTTCACTCACAAAAAAGTCCTGCCAAGAGAAGGAAGAAATAGCTAAACTGTGAATCACTCATGGTCAGGAGCTTTTCCAGGAGTGAAATCCAACTGGGTTCCCTCACACTGATGGTCAGATACTGCTCATTCATAGAAGCTACTAATGTGTGGTCCTCCTGTGGTTTTTAGAGTGGAGCACGCTCCCAAACCACTGTCAAGGTTTTGCAGCGAGCAGAGAAGAAACGTTCGTCTAGGCACAAGGAGACAACTAAAGAGCGTCAGGCCCTGTCTCACTAGAACTGTATAATTTAACATGTTTGACCTGTTTTGAACCTGAACACTGTTAAAGGTGATCTGGTTCATGTTCGCTCCTCTGCTCACATGTTGAGTTTGACACAAATTAATTACAAAATTACTGTATATTTGTAAAATGGGCACTGTTTGAAATACTGACTGGAACTGGCACCTGGTTCCTTCATCTGCTGTGAGAACATATATCTGAAGGAAAACTTTTTTTTTTATCTTTTTTTTGTACAATTCTTTGAATATAATTTTGCAAAATAAGAATGTTTAAAAAAAACTTAATGGTGTCACTAATTTCCACAAGTCATTTTACTGCTGTTACTCTTAATTAAATTTAAGAACATTTTTGCAGATTTAAACCTTTAGAAAACACAACAAAGGGAAAAAAGTTTTACCAAAACTGCATTAAAAAAACAAACATTTTGTTCTCCAGTTCAAGTGTGAAACCTTTTTTGGACATTTTATGTTAATACTTCGCATAATGCATTACAAACAAAACAAAACAAAACATACACATATTAAGTCTTTTAAAGATAACATATGCCAATACGAAACCCTCATTCTTAGCCAAGACAGCCGCGCTTGCTCAGCCGAGCGGCAGCTTCACAGGCTCCCGATCTTTTTATGTTCCTCTTGTTTCTGTTAAGTTTATTTGTGCTTACACTGTACAGTACATCCATGGTATGAGTATGACCACGAAACACATGTGGTTTTCTGTGTTACTGCCTTGCATCCTGCCATCCTGCCATCGTGGTTCAGTCCTTCAAGCCTCAGGCTCAAGCATATCATGGCGGCTGTCTCTATGATCCTCCATCTGCTTGCATGGACCCAACTCTACGGACTCGTTCGGTTCCTTGGGGAAACCTGGATGTTCTTCATCTGCCGGACCTGGTTCTGGAGTGCTGTCATGGAGGGCAGCTGCTGCGGTCATTGCTATCACTGTGTTGCTAACAGGCCCTATCAAGGCCTGTTAACGCTGCTAACAAGATCCACTGTCTGCCTGATCGGACCGAACTCTGCAGACCCGCTTGGTTCCACGGGGGATCCTTGGATGTTCTCTGTGTGTTGGACCTGGTTCAGAAGGGAGGTCTGGGAGGCAGCTGCTGCGGTCATTATTACCATCATTCTGCTGAAGGGACCTGCTAACTAGACCTGCTAACGCTGCTAACAAGACCACGCCGCTAACCAAACTATGGTGCCAACGGGACCATGTTGCTAAAGAGAAACCTCATTGCTAACTGAACCTCACTGCTAACAGTATCATGCTGCTAACTGGACCATGTTGCTAAGAGAAACCTCATTGCTAACCAAACCTCACTGCAGTACCATGCTGCTAACTGGACCATGTTGCTAACTGGACCATGTTGCTGAAGAGAAACCTCATTGCTAACTGAACCTCACTGCTAACAGTATCATGCTGCTAACTGAACCAAGTTGTTAAAGAGAAACCTCACTGCTAACAGAACCTCACTGCTAACAGTATGATGCTGCTAACTGGACCATGTTGCTAACTGGACCATGTTGCTAAGAGAAACCTCATTGCTAACTGAACTTCACTGCTAACATTATCATGCTGCTAACTGGACCATGTTGCTAAGAGCAACCTCATTGCTAACCAAACCTCACTGCTAACAGTATCATGCTGCTAACTGAACCATGTTGCCAAAGAGAAACCTCATTGCTAACTGAACCTCACTGCTAACAGTATCATGCTGCTAACTGGACCAGGTTGCTAAGAGAAACCTCATTGCTAACCAAACCTCACTGCTAACAGTATCATGCTGCTAATGGGACCATGTTGCTAAAGAAAAACCTCACTGCTAATTGAACCTCACTGCTAACAGTATCATGCTGCTAACTGGACCATGTTGCTAAGGTAACCTCACTGTC
>JARVGS010000001.1:44035345-44052447 GCA_031762315.1 Hypsolebias antenori | reverse complement strand
CACACCCACTGGTCGTTGGCCCTGTTCAGTTTGCAAAGCTGGTGTGGGCAGCAATTCAATCATGTGTCAACAGTGGTTTCATAAACGTTGTTCAAAAATAAGTGGTCCATTGTCGAAAGCGACCAATTTCGTTTGTCCTGCTTGCATCAATCCACCACAACAAGTACAACGCAACAATACAGATGGAGCCGTTGGCGTCGAAACAGTCAAGTCGTTTCAATATTTAGGGGATGTGTTGGGCTGTACTGGAACAGCCGAAGCTGCCGTTCAGGCATGCATACGTGTGGCGTGGAATAAATGGCATCTACTCGCTTCTATACTGATGCAGCGCAACATCCCACTACTCCTACATTCAAGACTCTATGGCTCAGTGAGACATCCCGTGCTGTTGTATGGTGCAGAAACATGACCAATGACAACAAAAACTCAAACAGCAACTTCACCGAACTGACATGAAAATGCTCCAATGGATGCAACGCATTAGTCTTAAAGACCACATCCAATCGACCGAAACCCTGCGTCGAGCTGGCTTATGTGCGATTAAGGACGCATGCCGGCGACACCGTTTGCGGTGGTTCACTCATGTTAAACAAAGTGAAAACAGTGCTATACTTGCTACTGCAAACCTTGAAGCACCTGGCACCCGTTCCAAAGGCCGTCCAAAAAAGACCTGGGTGCAAACGATTCAACAAGACCTGAAAGCGTTGAACCTCAATGAACTGGACGCGACTGACCGCCTAATCTGGCGTCAAAAACTGGCGACAAAGAAGCAACGTCCCACCCCGAAATCGGGAAAACGGACGATAAACGAAGCTAGATAGATTAACTTTTTATGTTTATAGTTGAATTCATATCCAGGCTCTGGTTGGGTCAAGTTGCCGCCTTAAAGTTTTGAAGTCAAAAATGACTTTAAATAAGAATTGCGTCTGCAAATAGCCTTTTCTTTTTGCGTATGACCAAAGTTAGCACTTTTTTTTTGGTCAGATCATTTTTGATTTGTAGTAAATTTCAATGTGCTGCACATTGTGTACAGTTCTTGCTAAGTTTAGCGGTTTATTTTAGTGTGGTGGGAATTTAGTCAAACATTCATGCTACTTGATAACACATTATGAGTCAACTCAGCGACCTATAACCGCCAACAAAGTCAAAGGGTTGAAAAAAGGAGGCTGGACTGACCTCCATTATCAACTACTTCAACTCCTGCAGACAGCTGCGTGGATAGAGCCATGTTTGTTTACACCAGAACTCAAACTTGCATGTTTACACAGAATTACATCCAGTCACTCAAACGGCTTGAGGGCAAGTAGTAAAAAGCAAACTGACATGTATGATGAATACCTGTCCTCCCCTTCTGAGACATTTTGCACTGAGTCATTTGACACGACTTTTGACCCTTATTTCTAATAAAACTGAAGCCTGTGCACAGCCAAATCAAAAATTTGCCTTGGAATATTTGACAATCTTGTAGCCCCCTCTTGTGGCCACATTATATATTACAATTAACCGTCTGGATTACAGCCATTGGTTAAAAAGGTTGCCAATCAAATAATCGAAGCGTTCATTGGTCAGCAGCAAGACGAGGCGGATCCATTTGATGGATTCCTATTGGTTAAGACGTTCACGCCCATTCCACTTCCGCAGCCTCCAAATCCAAGTCGAAGGTGAAAGTCTTAACGCAAGGCGCTCAGGTGCGCGTTCACTGCGGCCACAGCCCTCATTTAAAGAGGCCATGTCGGTGTTTAGTGAAGTCCCTCAAGCAGCACCTATAGCTGTCTTTAAGCTAACGCAGGACTTCAACAACGACCCGTTTCCTAAAAAGGTGAATCTGGGAGTTGGAGGTAAGTTTTCCCATGGCAACGGTATCCAAGGGCAACGGGATCCTGCTACTGAAACGTTAGTCGAAGAAGCCGCGTTTTCGGGTTGCAGAGACCGTTTTCTGTGTATTTTCACGATGGATCACGTGTTTTACATTGACAGTCGTCAAGATGTGAAAGTGGGCGATGATGTTTTTTGCCCCTTTTCGTCACGTGTCTGTTATCACAGCATCTCAGGTTCCACTCGACAGGTTTTGATAAAACTTGCAGAAAGTAATCAATAGGGCGGCTTCAACTGATTAACTTTTGGAGTCAACGCGACTGAAGATGGACGACGACGGCACCGACTTAGAAAACACACAAAATGATGATAAGTCAGTCAATTCTACATATACTGACCTAAACATTCGATGTGGTAGTAGATAAAACTGACCCCTAACACATATTATGAGCACTAACATATTGTGCAATGTCATTGTTTTAAAAGTTGACAATAACTGAAAGGAGCCCTGTCTGTTAGCAAAATATCTCATAAACCACTGGACAGAATTAATTGAAACGTTCAGCAGGTGTACATCTACAACTAACTGACATTTGGAGTCAATCCTCATTAAGATGGGCACCACAACTGACTGATATTAGCCAGAAATGGCTATAACTCCATCTGTTTTTCAGACATTGTGCTAAATATTGAAGTGTTCTGAACTCATACTGTAAGTGCGACACCTTAATTCCATGTGATTGGGCATATCAGTGTTTCCAATGTTTGACCAAATTAGCATCATCACATCTCAACATAAAGTAATTTTGAGTCCCAAACTGGTATGAAACGCCAAGGACAATATGCAACCCTTTAAAGACTCCTATAAATTAAGATTTTTTTAAAAAAAGTTGTCAAAATAATGAGAATAAATTCACAAGCCTTTGAGTCCCACTTTCTTGCTGCTGTTCTAGCAGAAGATCTCTGTCTTTGTGGGCTTATTGGGAGTCAATTGGATTATTTATCTGTCGTTACATGAGAACAATCCACTTGCACAAGTTAATCTGTCTAGTTTAGACCTGTGCCCCTCTTGGAGTGAGTAAATGAATCACTTCAGTCTTCTGCAGGTGTTTGTTCATTATACTGCTGGAGACAATCCCTTCATAATAAAAGTGTAATCTGAGGAATGTGGAGCTCTGTTGTGGTAGGAAAAAGGCCAACTGAGAGCCACGATTAGTCGTGAGGTCATTTAATCTCTGCTAGACTCTGAATGCCACAGATGGTCAAATGCCACAGTGCAGCTGGTAAATGTAGGCCACGCTGCGTTCTGCTGTCACATGCGCTAAGAGTCAATGCCTAAACTTCAAGTCTGCAAATGCTGCAAATGAGAGGGGTGGAAGCTGTAGGACTTTTTAACATTTATTTTGAATTCAACTAAATGTTTTACGGTTTTGAACAGGAAAAAGGACAATAACTCGGTGTGATGCAGCTGGTATGAGAAGAACTAATGAGTTCTAAATAAACCTGATCATCTCTATTCTGAGGAAAATAGAGTTATTGTATGCTTAAGTTATTAAGTGTTCAGCTGGCAAATACACAAAAAAGTACACATGTACTTTTGTTGTGTTGGAAAATATATTTACAGGGTTCTGCTGGATGCACTAATTAAGTACACATAATCTGAAAAGTTAACAAAGACCTAAAAAGAGATTGTTTATGATCCTATTTTTTGATGCTCAAATGTTTTGCTGAGCCACACTGACCAGGGGTCTGCAAGCTGTGGCCCTGGAGCTACATGAGGCTCTTCAGCCCTTCCACTCTGGCTCTTTTGACCAAAATGACATAATGCGCAGTAATGCTTATGACCTATTTATTGCAAATTAACATTAGGAATATGTACTTTAGGAATCTGTCTGTCCAATTTTTTTTAAAGAAAGAATTTATATTTCTACTCTGAGATTAAGTCTTTCTAGGGACCAATAAATATGTGGTTGTAGAAATATACATGTGTTGTGCAAAGTGAAAATAAATGTGTACCTGTAATTAAAGCTAGAAGTAGTAAATAAAGGGTATGGTCTTTAATTTGGAAAAAAAAAAAAAGTCAAAATAGAATCACTAACAAACTACAGTAGTTTGATTTTATGATAATTTTAAGTTGTTTTGTTTTAGTCTGGTGATTTATTTAAATTAAAATGGGCTACATATTCCACTTTCAAAACTATGGACTCAAATTGTGTAGTTTTTCTTTAGAAATATATAAAGTTTTTTTTTTTTATTTTTTTTTTTATTTTGTCATTGAACTTAAAACACTGCCTCCAGCAAAATGAAACATAAGTGAAATATAAATAAATATGGATAAAGTTGGTATTTTAATGGCAAAATAAATTGCTGAGTCTTTTAAACTTTATTTATTGGAAAGAAAATGGTAGTTTTTAAATGTAAAGGTTTGATGTAAAGCAATGAAATGATGCACATTCACTGAATTAATGCTGTTTTCGTTTCACCAAAAAGAATCTGCAAAGATGGAACCATTTCAGAGCTTCTGGTTTTCAGCTCATATTCTTTTCCACCTTTTCATGCTTTATTTCTATGACGGTCCTTCTTTTTTGTTATAATAACTTTGTTTCTTGCAGCCTACAGGACAGATGAAGGCAAACCTTGGGTTTTGCCAGTGGTGAAAAAGGTGGAGAAAATCATTGTGCACGATGACCGGCTAAACCATGAGTACCTGCCCATCCTGGGCCTGCCCGACTTCAGATCCTCGGCCTCCAAGATCGTGCTGGGAGACGACAGTCCTGCCATCCAAGAGGACAGGGTTCGTGTCACAAACAAACACGAACTGCTTCTCAGTCCTGCGTCTGTTCTCGTCTAACATCACGGTCATTTCACTTCTTGTTTGGGTCAGGTTGGGGCTGTCCAGTGTCTTGGTGGTACCGGTGCCTTGAAGATTGGCGCAGAATTTCTGAGGCGATTCTACAATGGGACAAACAACACAAAAACACCCGTCTATGTTTCTACACCTACTTGGGGTACTCGCAGATTAACAGTAGAATGCACCGGCTAGAAATAAATCTGCATCCTGAAGACGAGCCGCTCATTTGAGAACTTTGAAATAAAGATCTTTAGACTCTATGAAGACTTTAGACTCAGGATGTTATTAAAGCATACTAGGAATGTCCTGCCACCCATTATCAGCAACCTTTTTTTATCAGTGAGAAACATCAATAAATCAGTCTTTTACAGGAAGCTTAAGCAGTCAAATAACAGCTGTCTCACAATTTTGCTTTCCGTCTGCTTAAGAAAATCACAACGCCCTGTTCAGTAACGCTGGCTTTGAGGACGTTCGTCCGTACAAGTATTGGGATGCTGAGAAGAGAGGTCTCAATTTGGCCGGGTTTCTTGGAGACCTAGAGGTAAAGACTTGGATTTATACTCCATTTAACTTCCATCAGATTTTATCTCCTCCTTCTGTTAATCCTTGCAGAGTTGTCCAGAGCGCTCAGTCTTTGTCCTACATGCTTGCGCCCATAATCCAACTGGAACCGACCCCACACAGGAGCAATGGAAGCAAGTTGCTGAGGTCATGAAGGTAAATACCCTTACAAAACAATGCACAAAGGTGCACCAGCAAGATATTTTATTTTTGCCTCGTTTCTCGCCTTGTTTTCTAGAGGAGGAAGCTATTTGCATTTTTTGACGCAGCCTATCAGGGCTTTGCTTCTGGCAATCTTGAGAAAGACGCCTGGGCTGTCCGCTACTTTGTCTCCATGGGCTTTGAAATGTTTTGTGCGCAGTCGTTCTCCAAGAACTTCGGCCTGTACAGTGAGTGACTCCCCCCTCGTTGCACTAACACACACACACAAACTGGCCACTTCGGTTTGATTTTCAAAGTTGGTTCAAAAGTTCTAATTTTAATGCATATTTTTATGTCTTATTCACAAAATTGAGAAAAACACAAAAGATAGATTATCCACAAGCAGAGTTTATCTGAGCATTTATTCACATTTGATCATTTATCACTTTGTATCATTGTATACTGTAGCTTTGATATTGCTTCATTTGACTTGTGTTTGTTCCACCAGATGAGCGTGTGGGCAACCTTACGATTGTCGCTCGTGATGCTGACAAACTTAAGAGGGTCCTCTCCCAGATGGAGAAGATAGTCAGAACCACCTGGTCCAACCCGCCTTCTCAGGGCGCTCGCATCGTTGCCGTCACATTGAACTCACCAGAGCTTTTTTCTGAATGGTCAGCACCGGTTCTCGTCACGGGAAGATTTCCGGCTGCTGTTTGTGAACCACATGTCTAACACGGAGCTGTTTTTATTTTTTAGGAAGGATAACGTAAAGACCATGGCTGACAGAGTTTTACTCATGAGAGCTCAGCTGAAAGCCAAGCTTCAAACACTGGGTACACCCGGGACCTGGGGCCACATCACCAACCAGATTGGCATGTTCAGCTTCACGGGGCTCAACGGTAAGTTTAAGAAACCGACAGAAAAATGCTTTATTCATCAAGTCAAATGGAATAAAATGGCCCAAGTGCTAACATAAAATACACAATCACTGCATCTTCATAGACTGTGTGGTAACACGTCAGGCAAAAATGAACCAAATTATAAATCTGCTTTATTTCCTGCAGCCAAACAAGTGGAATATCTGATAAAAGAGAAACACATCTATTTACTGGCCAGTGGTCGCATCAACATGTGCGGTTTGACCAGCAAAAACATCGACTATGTGGCCGAGTCCATCCACGAGGCCATCACCGAGGTGCAGTAGGAGAATGAAGAGCCCGTCCTCCTGCTCGGCTCTGAGGCACCACCATGTTTGTTTACAGCAGGTTTTACTGACCCGTTGTTTCCACTCCTGCACAGACAGCTTACCTGCACTGGTAGCTCTGGCTTTGGAGGTTAAACAAGACAAACCGCTATAGTTTTTGTTGTTTTGTTTGTTTTTTCATAAAGGATGTTCAATTTTGATGATTTATTTGGTTTTGTCACACAATGTGCTCTTTAAAGTGATTTTTATTCTCACAGGTGTGTATCTCAGGAAGCTTGACCAGGACCAAACATATGATTTAACTTAACCAATAATAGCTGGTTTTAGTATTTACTTACCATGTTCTTTGAATTGCTTGCCACCATTACTGCTGTGTAAAATGTACACATTTATTCTCAGGAAGGTATTTTTAACATAAACTTTGTATGAAGGCTGAATCTGGAGTGATATTTCCCCCCCAGTTTTGACTCCTGACACGTGTGACAGCTGCAAAGAAATCTGTGCTGCTATGATTATCTGTACATTTCCAATTCAGCCAGGTTCCCTCAGGCTTATGTTGACTGTTCATACTGGTGCACAGTTACGTAAGACTGTTGTTAAAGGAAGACTAATGATCAACCAGCTTGTTATTGGGTCTCTTTGAGCAGCAGTAAAACAGACTGTTAAACCACTTTATTGAAGCTGAAAAGACAAAATGAATGAATAAAGAACTATAAATCTGAAGCTTGCATTGTTTCCTAATATGTTTTGATTTTATCAACCATGAACTTGTCAAATGATGCTCATTTTATTAGAAAATATAAACTCTGGGGAAAAAAACTTGATAGGTCAGTTAGTTTATTAATATATTATTTCTATACATTATTTTTCACATGTTCGTATAACATAGCAAAACCTTTGTGAATCCAAAACATATATATTCTGACAAATATAAAGCAGCTGCAAATTCTTTAAAAGCTTTTTTGCTCGCAGGAACTGACTCACAATGTTGTGTATCTGAGTCAGCTGTCGGATCCAGACACTTCGGCTTGTGAGTCCTCCGTCTGTGGCAGGGCCAGTTTTAAAAAGCTCAGAGCTGCAGTCTTGTTTGTACCTAGCAGGATGAATTAAGTCAGCGCGTGTCCCCAAACACCACCTGTGCATGACTGTTTGCAGGACAGGGGGGCAGTGGTTTGACGTCAGTGCGTCATATTGCTTTAGTCGGTCAAGTCTGTGCACTTTTGTAGGCTCAAGATGGAGGCAAGTATCAAATTATAAACTTGCACATATGTTATTAAGAGTCAAGTCATTATTTCATTATTGCACTATTCCCTTAAAGGTTTTCAAAACAGCCTTTTGTGAACATTTCAGCCACATTCTCCTGTTTTCCACTCTTACCTGAAAGCATCTAGTGATCATAAGCCTTTAGTTTATTCATTCATTCGTTATAAAATGCACTGTTGCCTAAAATTTATTTTTCATAAAGCCCCTGCCGCTTCCTTCATGCGAACAATGAAATCCAGATTGTTCTAATCTTACATTCTTTAAACTTCCTTGTAAGCATGCAGGAGGAGAAACAGTTTTCTACGGAGGACGCTTTTACAATTAAAGGAGCATAAATAAACATGCAAGTAGCATTTTAGAGATTCTGCATTCCCGGATTGACAATATCAAGTGTGCAGGTGATGTAATTCACTGATAGGATATGATTCTACTGACATGATAACAAATATGAGGATATTCGAGTAATAGACGTTCAGCTACATGTGCGGAGGGAAAGTCTTATTGGGGAATCTGCAA
Organism: Hypsolebias antenori; assembly: GCA_031762315.1. NCBI lineage: Eukaryota > Metazoa > Chordata > Actinopteri > Cyprinodontiformes > Rivulidae > Hypsolebias > Hypsolebias antenori. Next base: position 44,044,093 of record JARVGS010000001.1, on the reverse strand, counting down.
AACAGATGATGCTTATGAGACAAAAATGCATATCGGTTTAGCATTTTGTGAATCCATGTGCTAGTTTTATGATAAAGTCAAATAGTTTTATGCATTTAAATGACTTGCATCCTTATTCTCATTCTATATGATAAACCTTGCTCTTTTAAATAACCTTATGAGACATTTTATTGCCCTTTCCCATACAAGAAGTAGTTATTCTAGCTGAGAAGTAATTACATTATGGCTTTTTCTAACTATATTTGTAGATCTCTGTAAAAAAAATTGTGCTCCTGTTCGGTGGCTTTTGTCATGCTGGCGGTTTTGGCAACATCAGGACAGCTCCCTGTGCAAACAACATTTTCAGTATGTGGGAACTACCTTATTTTAAATCAAATAAATGCTGTATTGCCTGTTTGATCAAGTAGAAACTCAAATCTGGCTCAGCTAGGATCTTTGGGGATTCCACTGAGACGTTACGTGACCACAGAAAGAAAAAAAGAAATTACCTTAGATGACATGAGCAATGTTCGCACTTTGATTTGAATGTGAACAGAACCAGAACCGTACAATCCAGAGAAAGACGAGGTACGTATATCCACTTTTGTGTGTTGCTGAGATTTATCCAGTCAAGTTGTGGGGAAGAGGGCGCAGGCGGAAAAGTGGGGTAAATGTGTTTCAGTGAGGTCCTGAGTATTATCAGTGGCTACAGCAGATAGGATGCCTCCTGTGAGTCAGAGCTTAAAATAAGAAACTTTGGGTGAGTTTACCCAGAAAACGATAAATGATGAAATGCCTGTTCCACCCCTCCTCCTTGATGTCAATAACTTGTCGCTGGTGGTTGCTCTGAATCCTCCTCCAAACTCTTTTCTCCATCTCGAGACTTTTTCCTCCTCTTGTTACCTAGAAACAGAGGAGAGCATGCCGGAATTAAGATGCTTGCTCATGCTCCATAAACTTCAACTACATATTTAAAATACATTTATCAATAACTGGTGCAGAGTCAACTGCTGACACAAGCAAATAAACGGAAACGATTCACGTTTCTGTTCCGACAAGGACAGCTGTGGATCAGCTCTGCAGGAAACAGTAGGATGCTCACCTGACACGTCACTTGTTGCTAAGATACACTCGGGACTGTTGCTGCGGCTGACAAAAAAAGTTCAGGCACGCCTGACGGTGTGTGTGGGTGAGAGCTGTGTTGGCGGGGCTCGTGACAAAGCGCTCACTCACTCAGTTTACGCAGGATCTTCATGCTGACGTTCTCCTCGGAGCCGGACAGAGACAGCGAGCTGACGACGGGAGAGGTGGACGGCTCTGTGGGCACATCTGTAAGAAACAGGAGAAGATGCAGGAACGATAAAGCACCGTTAGTTTGAGGATTTGAAGGGCTATGATGTGCTCATACAAGGTTCCACCTTAGATTACATTTATTAAATCTGATGTCAAAGTTCATGCTCAATAATCCCAAAAAAATCCAACAAAGTTCAGTCAGGTCTTCTGGACGGTTTCTTTTTTGTTGAGATGCTTTTTCCTTCATCTAAAGGACTTCATCAGTCTGAGGAGCCACAATAAATTCAGTCCCACAAGCAGCACACTCCCATAGTGGACTAACAAGTTTGCTGGTGATAAGATGGGGCCTGCCCTCTCCCCCGTCGACTCCTCTGAGGCAGCCATAGAAGAGCTGTCATGGCCAATGACCCAATATGCAGAATGGGTTTGAAAACAGGTGAGATCCAAAAATATCCTCACAGACATGTCAGAGCAGGGTCCATGTCTGAATAATGCAGAATGCCGGCAGAAGCAGGGATTTAATGCACTTTGACAGCCATGAAAGGGCAAACACCCCCTCGGCTCCCTTCCATCGTCTGCCCCCTTTTACTCAGCTGCGGCATCCACCGACCGTTAATATCTATAATAATTATAATATTATAATAACTATAATATTATAATAACTATCATAATTTGCTGAGTCTTGATAATAAACAAGAATTCCTATATCTTCCTTTCTTTGAAATACGTTTTTAAATCATGTCAAACTGATTTGCTTACAAAAGCAGCAAAATCTTAATTAAAAATGTTGGGGGGCAGGGGGAGTTAGGACCTGTAATTACAGTTAATTTGTTGGGTTGGGTCGGGTTAGGATTTTTTGGGCCCACTCTAAGCCATAGCCACACTCCATTATGGGAGTGCGCTGCTTGTGGGACTGAGTTTGTTGTGGCTCCTCAGAATGATGAAGTTCTTTGGATGAAGGACAAAACATCTCAATAAACAAAGAAACCCTCCAGATGACCCGACTGAACTTTTTTTGAATTAAATCTGACATAAATTTAAAAAGCTCAGTGGCAACTAAGGCAAAAAAAAAAAAAAATTAATTACTCCTTATTCTCTGTGGTTGTTTTAAATTGGCTGCTTTAAAAATACAAGCATTCATCCAAACCTTCGAGTGTGATGGAATAAGAGTGTGATGGAATAAGACTTCTTAAAATTAATCTAAAGTTGAATCCATAAACGGCGGCTACATGGAACTTACCGTTGTTGGCAGCACTTTCAGGCCGGTCCTCATGAATGTAGGGGATCTCATCCATGCGGAGGAACACGGTGTCATTTGGACTCCTTTGCCCATCAGATTTACTGCCTGTGAGGAGAAGATTAGAGCGTTAAACTAAATGTCAGTGAAGCAGCTGCATGTTTGTATCTCTGCCTATAGAGGGAGGTAGGCAACTTGCTATTGTCAGGATTAGAGATTAAATAAGGTTTGATTTTAAAAAATGAATGTATCTAAAGATGAGCCACTACAAGTGAAATAACTTTCATCTGTGAAAATAATATGATATTGAGCGACAAGACCTTAATGTATAAACGGCTTTTGTTAGAGGCATAAAGGAAAACCATCTGTCCTGAGATTTTTTTTTTCATGACACAAACAGAAACATGGCAGTACTGAGTTACACACAGTGCCGTACAGATGGTAAGTGAGGAATCCTTTAATCCTGACATCAGCATGGATGGTTTATAAAAAAAATTAAAAAAAAGTATTTCTCAGACTATAAAGTACACTTACAACCTTTCAATTGTCTCAAAAATCGACAGTGAACTTTAAAATCCGGTGCACCTTGTGTATTAATTATGGTTGTGATTACTGACCGAATCGATTTCATGTGGTACAACTGAGCAATGTTGAGAGTTATTGTGAATGACTTGACTAAAGTTTGCCTTATCTCTGACTGTTTTGTTTCAATTAATGTGTCTTATAATCCGATGCGCCTATCAAAACTGGGTTTTTGATCCAATATTTGACAATTAAAAGAAACAAAACAGCTTTTTTATTTGTTCATTTGTGTTTTCTCACAACTATTTGCTGGGCAGCTATTCATTTTGATCTGCTTTGGGAACTTGGGTCTCTGCGTTTAGCTTCAAATATTTTCGTAAATTCAGTTTGTTTCTTTGGTTCCATTACCAATTAAAGGTCAACTTGTCTCACACATCACGTCTGTCAGGTTTTGGGATTACAGAGTAAGCATGCAAGTTTGATTCTTGCAGCTAAGTTTGATGGAAGTGTGCAATATAGAGGTGCAATTTTTTTTTAATTATATATACTCTGTGTGTTCTGCTGCACGTGTTTTATCAAGATATGAAATAAATACAGGCTAAAAAAACACGTGATCTATTATTTACATTTAACATACAATTGCAACATTGTTTAAAAAAAAGACTTGAAAGGACTTGAAATTCCAAGTTTCAGACTTGGGACTTGATTTGACTGTTGCCTGTCTTTACTTGAGACTTGCAAAACACTGACTCGGTCCCACTTTGGGATAGCAGTAGTGGTAGTACCGGTAGTAGTGGTGGTAGTAGTGGTTGTGGTGGTGATAGTGGTAGTAGTAGTAGTTTTGTCTGTTTTATACATTGTCTTTATGAAATCAAATTGAGAACATCAAAATAAGAACAATACATTATATATGAGCCACACAGTGACTGTAAAGATGACTCTGTACTATTACTATACTTGCACAGAGATCACAAAGCTCGTATAATTACTTACATTGAAAATGAGGAACTGAAAGAAGACAAAAAAAATTGCGTACTCTGTATGTGACCTAAAATTTCCTTACGCTCAAGTGTGAGTGTAATACTTGTAGATGAAGTTGGGAATAAATACAAAATTTACAATTTTACATACGCTGGTGAAGATTCTCAGTCATCCAGGACATGGTATGTATAAAAAAAAAAGTTCAAGACAAAAACAACTGGCCTTTATTTTGTAACTGAAGATGTTTGGCTTCTCATCCGAGGAGCTTGTTTGCATTATAAATTTGATCATTTACAATTTACGTTACAATTTTACATAATTTAGTCAAGCAAAGTCTGAAGTGACCTTGACGCTCAAATATTAGTTTTCTAAATGTTCAACTCGGGACTCAACCACACCACACAGTCCTTTTTTGACGCAGCCTTCGGTCCAGTAAGCGTGTGTAGAACTTACGAACAATCCGGTTTCTCTCGTTCAGTTGAGAGGTGTTGCGAAGGCCGCCACGAGGATGGAGGTGTGCAAAGCGCGTCAGCCCCAGTCGTGTGTGCGTGCTCATCAGGGGGAGGGCGATGCTGTTTGACCGAGCCTCCGGCCCTGGAGGCCTCGCTTTGGCGTTGGGATACAGGGCATCGGGGGTCTGAGGGGAGCTTTCCATTCGGGTGGCAGTTAACGCGTTCTGGTAGTGATTCCTGGTGATCTGGAGCGCAAAGAAAATGCAAATGTTAAAGACGGCGTTACATGCATGGCTTCCTAACTATCCAACCCTTCTGCGCACATGGAAACGTGGTCTGCATTTGGACAAAGGGAAGAAGAGGTGAAGGGAGAGGCCACATCCATCATGGGAAGCAAATATATTCATGCTTGAAATGGAGCTCAATTATGCCTCATGATTAAAGGAAAAGCAGGCATGAGGAGAGAATGAGAGACAGGATGTCTGTGTTCAGTCAAAATCAGGGAACTGGACATATCAAAGGCAAACGTTACAGCAGAGGGAAAGAGTGTGTTTTCTGATATGGCATGAGATTAAAAGTGGAGTTTCTTCTGTGTGATAGCAATTAGAAATTTGTTATGCTTTATAAAGACAGGAAGCTTTATAGGGTTGAACTCAGTTCATTATAATTATGTTTTTTCATGTGTTTCGTTGAGGCATTTCTGTTTGTAACCTTGATAATCTGCAGGTCCGAGAGTTGACGAACTGAGTAGTCCGGTAAATAGGTCCCTCCCGTTGTGAGATGACCCACGCTGCCTCCGCTCAGCAATAAATCCGACTGGTTCAGGCTGCTCCCTCGAGAGCTGTACCTGTGAGCTGAGCAGAGCACAAGACAGAGTTGAATTCAAATTGTCAATGGTAAAATTTAAAATAAAATTAAGCATAAAATGAAGGGGATTGGCTACTACACCAAATTTTAGTTTACCGGTAATATCTGTTAAAGTGACTTGAGTTGTAGTCATTTTTATGTTTTTGAAGATCAGTTGGTGGTGGAAGCCATCTTGAATCTGATTGACTTTAAAAGTTAATCAGCTGCAGGTGCATGTCTAATGATTACTTTCCACAAGTTTCATTAAAATTCATTCAGTGGTAAATGGCATATTTTACTAACAGACACAAACAGGCAAACACAGGCAAAAACCATCATCTTCTCCTTTCGTTGGAGGACAATAATGATAGATTTGTGTGTCGTTTTTTGATACTAACCTGCTGTTTATCAGGAAATAACATTAACCATTTGATTTGATTTCAACTCCAACAAGCATGTAAGGCGTTTTTTTTTTTTTTTTTTTTTTTTTTTTTAAAAGTTTTGCCTTCTTAATCATAATGCCATCCATGAGTTGACTCTTCTCAAACTGCAAAAGTAATCTCATAAAGCGATAAAAATATACTGTAATTTTCTGACTATTAGGCACAATCTCAATGAACGGGTCTGTTTTAAGGCTCACTGTCAATTTTTGAGAAAATTAAAGGATTTTAAGTGTGCCTTACAGTCCGAAAAAATACATTAAATCACACATCAAATAGTGTGTGTTGAAGGAAAATATGAGATTGCCTATGTGCATTTGGTGCAATGTGAATAACATTATTTTAAATTTGAGTACTTGCACGAAAAGCTCCATAAAACCCTCTACATTTTGGGAAAAAATAAATTTCAATAAGAAGCTGCTTCTGCTACTGAATATAAAACAGAGTAATGTGCTTGCTATATGTAACAGAAGAAAATGCTCTTCCATCAGCAACCACACATCTCCGGTGAGCATTTTTATAAAAGGAGCTCACATTTTCTTCCACTCACATGAGCCCTGCCCAGTTAAATGCAACATATTCTTTTTTGAAAAATCCACTGCAGGGATATTACTCGGTCACAAGAAAATAAAATACAATTAAACACTGTAAAAGCTGCTGTTTTGTAAAGGTTGAAAAAATATGCATCCTAAGTTAGATGTTTTTAATATTAGAGCTTTATAAGATGGAACATTTAAAATGTTTGATCACAAGAAATGAGACAGGGTGGAAGGTTTCCTGCTTGCTCCGCAGTCTTAACTGGATTTCATATAATCCTGCGCAGGTCATGTCCTTCCACTGGGAAATTCTCTAAAATCGCTTCTTTTAATTACTTTCTTGCCACGGCTTCTGCTGCAGCTCCTGTGGGCTGACAGACGCCGGGTGGCCTTTAGACAGATGAAACAAACTGCTTGTGCAGCCATTTTCTGCATGCAGCGACTTACCAGCAGTCAGAGGTGGGATGAGTGCTGGCATGCCGTAGTAGGAAAATGCTCCGTTTTCAAACCGGAGAGCCTCCTTTCCTATTTCTACCTCCACCCGTCCCTGCAACACACACACAGTTTGTAAAGTGGAACGTGTTTTGTTCAAGCACAGACGTCGACTGTGACTCAGTTTTATCATTTCCAAATCCTTGTGGGTTTAGGATTACCTGCAGAATCAGGATGAAATAGTCAACTGGCTTGTTTCTTTGATAGAGGTAGTGCTGAGGATCAAGTTTGCACTTGGGGTTGAATTTGAGCTCCTGCACAACGCAGGGGTGTTTGATGAGACGCAGCAGGATCTTGTCTGATAGGTGACACGGCCTGAAAGGCTCCACTTCTGCAAAACCGATTCAAATCAGCACTCAAAAAGAAAAGCAGCGTCGCACATCTGGTGCCTCGCACCCCGTGTGTGGGCCGACTGCATACCTGTAGCCAGGAAGCGGTGAGTGGCGAGCAGCAATTGGGGCGAGACCTTCACCTTCAGCTCATTTTCGGCCACTTTGAAAATAGAGAAATCCTGCTGCTTCCTTTCATGGTTGGACACTCGCCTTTTGGTCCGATTGTCGGCTGTGAACCCACAAACAGTTAAATTAAACACTGCATACAATGCAGATGTGAAAAGAATTCTTTTTTTTTTTTTTGCACTGATTCAGCGTACAATATAAAACTATAACTTTTAAGATGATGCAGCTAAAATTCTAATATAACTTGGTATAATAAGCTATGATAAAGGGGGCAAGACTATTTTTTTAATAGATGTATAAGATGTACCATATTTTCTGGACTATAAGGTGCACCGGATTATAAGACGCATTAAGCAAAACTAAAACATTTCGACAGCTTTTTGAGCTCCGTGTACCACATAAAATTGGTTCAAGGTCAATAAGCACAATGAGAATTAATACATAAAGTGCACAGAATTATAGGTTCACTGTTGATTTTTGAGAAAATTAAAGGATTTTAAGTGCGCCTTATAGTCTGAAAAATACGGTATATATTGTGACAAGTTAAAAAGATAGATTACTTCAATGTTTGAGCTAAAATATAGTTGAGTTTTGTGGAAGCCTGGGGTGTGCACTCTTTGTATTCTGGGGTGATTTGAGAGAAAACTACAATTCCCATAGCAATGAGAACCACACACAGGCTAAAAGAAGACAAAACAAACATTTTGCTGTATAATTTGTGTTAAAATGTTAAATAAATATTTTCTTGTATAGAAATTGAAAATAGGAAATATCTCTTTTTATTTTTTTTTTTTAATGCACTATTTCTTTTTTTTTTTTTCAGAGGAAAAACGAGATGGAGAAACGTAATCTGTGACATGTAAGAAGACATAACGCACGTCAGAACTATGCTGGAGCCCAGGAAATGGAGGTTAATGATATAATTCTCTCTTGTTCATACATTAGGGTGTTTGAAAATAAAGTTGTTGTTAATTCTAAAGCAAACTTATGTTCCTTTCCGAGCAAAACCAACCTGGGGAGGTCAGTGGAGCAGATTCATGACCTCAGCAGTTTGTACTGTAATGTTACACTTTTGCACCCGTATAAAGAGTGTAGCACATTTATAACATTCAACAGTTAAATGGGTCCACACTATGAGAGCATAGGACAGATTAGATTTTTTTTTTAAATGGAGTGGCATTTGAACGCCCCACAGCCGAGAGCTTTTCCAATTAACAATGAGCAGATTATAGCTATTATAACTGAGCTGGAGACATATATATATATATATATATATACATATATAGGTAGTCCTCGACTTACGTCCGAGTTACGTTCCTACGGGCCGAATGTAACCCAATTTCAACGTAAGTCGGAGCTCAGTCCACGTGGCGGCCGTAAGTCCGGATTTTGGCTGTAAGTCAGAAAATACACGGTAAACTGTGTTTTAAACACGTTTTTTTTCAACGTAACACAACACCAGCATACATTCTGTACCTTAAACATGTACAGTACTGTATTTCCAAGCAGTTA
>JARVGS010000001.1:43939621-43951738 GCA_031762315.1 Hypsolebias antenori | reverse complement strand
TAAATATATGAGTTTTAAGTTTGCAATAAAAGTAGAGCGTTTACAGAAAGTTATGCTTATACAGTACATAATTTGAGTTTCAATAGAGGCTGAGAACAAATGCGAACATTCATGTTTTAGAAATCTTTTTTTTTTTGGTTCACTTTAGTCAATGTGCACATGCTTGTAATCCTATTATATATTTACACATTTTCCTTTGTCCTTAACATACTGATGGGAAAATCCTCCATGCTATGAAAAAGGAAGCTTATTATCTGTTTGTGTATGTGCAGGATTACTGGTTTTCTTTGGTCTTCAAGCGTCTGGTTGGTCCGAGGGTCTTAGCGGTCCGGGTGGCTGGACTGCAGAGGAAGCCGCAACCAGGGCGAGTCATACGAGACAAGCTACGCATCTATGCTCATTGTACCAGCTACGACAAGTACGTTCCATCATTCATCTTTGTGGTATTCTAAAAATAATCAAGTTCAGGACAATGTGTCAATGCTTTGGGAATGCCCTTAAAGGTTTAGATACAAAGCAGACTTATCGCTGTGTCTTGTTGCAAATACCTGAGGCTCATTGTCTGGTGGGAAAGAACAAAATCCCTCGTCGTCCCATTTGGTTTCCCATAAATAAGCAGTTCGTGGACACCCGCTCATTCACAGCTCAGAGCCTATAAAACTTAACGGGTATCACTTATCAGGTGTGTGAGTTTTGTCTCCCTGTCGTCAAAGAGCCGCTGAAAGGTGTGCGAGGCCCAAGACTGGCTGGAGGGGGATGTTTGAGGGGGTGGGACAATAAGGCAGTCTGTGCCTGGAGGAGAAGAAGAGTGCCACCATGGCCTGTTCAAGGTTATCATTTAACCCAGACCAGCGGCTGTCAGCACCGGGCTAGGCTTACGGCCTTGCTTCAGACGGGGGTCTCATTTGCAGGTGGAGCATCTCTTGGAAAAGCAGCAGAAGGTATTAGACAAAGATTTCCATGGGTGCACTCATCTGGCAAATTTGGGAGTGAAGAGGCCACGCGCTGGAGCTTAACTTCTGCTGGAATGATGAGACAGTGAAGCTCCTCAGATTCTAACTCACTTCAGTTGCCAAAATCTCTGTATTACTTATCCACACGACCCATTAGTGGTCAACATTTACAGTCTTGGTGGTTTGTGTGTAAATGGTAAATGGACTGTCTGCATGGACTTTCTATCTTATCAATAGACTCAAAGTGCTTTGCACTACAATCTGTGCCCTCATTTACCCATTCATACAGCACTCTACTATATCTACACAAATAATAATCAGTACTTTCACATTCGTACACCAATGGGACACACATCGGAGGCAACGAGTTCAGTGTCTTGCCCAAAGACACTTCAGCATGTGAATGCTGGTGGAATCTGTTGGATAAATTAATTATCCTGTCATCAACTCATTAATCAAACAAGCCACACAAAGGATGCAAGTAGATATTTTCAACCCAGGTTTACTGCTTGCAAGGGGTGCAGCATTGAAAACAGGTTTACAACGATCTTATACGAAGCTCTGGTCCACGGTCTGCCCCCGGACAAAGTGTTAGGAAAAGCTTGAATACCCGTCATCAGACAGAGGCGAGGTCAATACGACCTCTCCTTCACAACTCCCAGTTCTTGAAGGCGTCAGAAGTTATCAGTTATGAAACAAATAGGTTTGTAAGCTCATTCATCCAGGTAGATAACAACAAAAAGGTTAAATCTTGTCATCTGGTTGGCAGGACATAGACTGGGGAAGTCCTCTGGATGGGGGACGGCATGTTTCTCACTTAAAGAAACTGGTCCGGATGAAATGATTTAACCTTTATCAGTTATTATCAGAATCCTTCCTAAGTAGACAGAAAGACTCTTGACTTCACATACATGGTTCTATATTATTTTAACATCAGTAAGTAATAACATCCGTGACCTTTACATCACTTCTCCCATCAGAATCGAACCCCAAACTCTCGCATTGGAGGACGACTGCTCTAACCATTTAGCACAGCCACTCAAATGTGTCCAGGCAGTTGATGGTCTTTGCAGTTTAGACGTATGACTTTCACTACCCTTTCCAAAAAAAAAAAAGGGCAGTGAAATCCTTTTTAGTGGTTAGCAGAAGCTTTTTATTTTATTTTATTTATTTTTTTGGTCTTTCTGCTGATGCGCTAACATCAAACAGCACGAGAATACCTTTATGTTTCTGGTTTGGCTCTCTGAGAACCTCGTCATTTGAAAGGCCTGCGAGGTCATTATCGATTCCAGCATCTTAGCCGTGGATGGACTCAGAACCGTGTTCCAGATTTCTCAACAACAAAGCTTCAAGAGCTTAGCCCAGAGCCAGACACGCTGCACTCCCAGCGACAGTACATTATTACATGTCTCCTGGACATCATAGCGAATATTTGCTGTCTTGCAGGGTAATGGAATAAATGTCTCACTCTGAGCCCAAAGAAAGGTAAACATTCAACCAAAAACAAGTCTGCTGTTAGGATATGAGATTTTTCAGGGGGGTCATATCTAGCGGACTGTTTAGCCTTGACCCTGAACACCGCAGCTGACATGTGGTTTTCACTACAGCTGTGTTGTCTTTCTCCTCATGTCTGGGCCCGTATTAAATTTTATCATGTTTGTCTTATCTGTCCTACTTGGTTATTTACCTTTAGCTAATATTCCTATCAAGTTGTGTCCCCGGTGCTTTGCTCCGTGCAGAAGGATTTAAACACTGTTGAATGAGTAACTCAAGAATTGTTGCCATTTTGGTTACCACCCTTCATTTGACCCTGCGCCAGACAATGGCAGGTTTAAACCTTTAATACTGTATACATCAGAAATTAAAATGTGTGTGCTAAACACAGATACGATATAGAACCTCATAAAATTCAGCTTGCAGCTCAGTGGATTTCCTCTTGTAAGCATGCTTAAATTTATATTCTGGATGTTCTGAAGGCCTTTTGATCCAGACTAGATAAATGAGCTGCGGTTTTACATGTGATAAAACGATCAAAGGCTTTTATTCTCTTTGTATTCATCTTTAATTATGAAGTTTTTTATTCATTGTGACGTTCTAATATACAATAAATCCCCCCCTCCCTGTGAACAGATGTGGAGAGGGTTAATTTTAGCTCTTAACTGATGGGCCTTTGAATGTAAAAGTGACAATGTAATTTTTCTTTGTGGCATTAGTCATAACTATGTGAGGGGGTCCATAACGATCTACATCATCAACCTGCATCGCTCGAGGAAAAAAATCAAGTTGGCGGGGACGTTACGGAACAGGACGGTCCACCAGTACCTGCTGCAGCCCCACGGCAAGGATGGACTCAGAGCCAGGTTGAGTTTCTTTCACATTTATTCCAAAACCCCAAACCCCAAATTACTAACCTCTAATGATGAGTTTTAGATCATAATTGTCAAAAGTAATTATTCGTTGCAGTGGACTGAAACGAAATGAAGAAGAAAACTGAAGAATTTCATAAAACGGGTTTAATGATTGAATCTTTATAGGGTGTTAAACGCAGGCCGTTTAGAGAGCTGCTTGGAATCAAGTTATTTTAATTTAAAGACCACAGCGAGCCATTTATGCTGAGCCGGCATGTTGTGTAAATGCTGCACCACAAAACATGCAAATAACACACTTCAGCCTCCTGCTGACTGAGTACCAAACCAGTAAAACACTCTTCTGAAAAACAAGTTTAATAAAACCAATGAAAGAATTGTTTAATTTGATTTTATTGTTTTTATGTCAATAACAATCTGTGAAGGTTATTTTTTTTGTGTGTGTCTTTAAAAAATAACCGTTTTAACTGAGGATGCACAATATTATCTGCTTGGTATCGGTATCGGCCGATATTAGCGATAAAGTTAAATATCGGACATCGGCCATTCCATCAAAACAGCTCACCGACATAATCCAAGTTGAAGTGTTGCATCATTTTCAGCCCCCTTTTTGGCGTCTGCATTTGGTAGCAGGCCAAATTGACAAAGAGCATGCAGAATAATGTATTTTAATTCCACAGCAGAGAAAGCTATGTAGTCTCTGTAAGTAGGTCTAGAGAAAAAAAATATCGGTATTGGTATTGGTTATCGGCCAAATAATATTTAACATATTGTCATATCGGACATTGGCGTGCTGTGCATACTTTGTTTAGTGAAGTTTTTTTTTTTTTTTTTTTTTTGTGACAGTCAACGTTGAAGCCAAAAATTTTCTTTTGCCTTTTTCCGTAACCTGTTTTTGATGCGATAAAAGCAACCGAGAACATCAAGTGAAGCTGATGAAACTCTTGTTAAGGAACCTCCAATCAAGAGAAGATGTCCGGTATCAGACTGGAGTTATTGTACTGACAGAAAGTGAACTTTGGTTTGAAATAAGTTTTTCATTTCCACCCCCTTTAGTTTGACACCTATGAATCGTAGGCCAGAAGAATGTGAAATTAAGAAAATTAAAAAATATATAAAGTGTGCTATCCCCCCCCCCCCTCCCAAACCACCCATTTTAAACTGTCAACAATTTGAACAATATTTTGGAAAAAGGTTAACATTCTTGTAGATCCAGAATATATGACCTTCACTGACCTTTTTTATTTTAAGAATTAAATTTAGTAGATTTTTTGGGGGTCTCTTATTTGTTTTCTTGTACTTGCAACGTTAATCTTCATTTATTTTCAGAAATAAAAGCCTAAAATGAGTAACTGCTCTTTAAAAAAAGGGGATGGAACTTCAATCACCCGTATGGACCACGGACGGCCCAAAAGGGTCATCAAAGTTCTGAAAAAATGTCCAGCTGGCAGTCGCGAACACAGATTCATGGAAGGTTTGAAAAGACACTGATAAAGTTGATCAACATGTATGTCAATAACTCTTTATATTTCTTCAAAAATGTCTTAATTTCTCCCCGTCAATAATTAAATCACCTGATATTATTATTTTTGAAAACGCTTGTTATATTTAGTCAGGTTTTATTAATTATTATTCAAAATTCTACTTTTTGGTAGGTTGGTGAAGGTTTATTGTAGGATAAAGGGATTAATTATAGATAAATATTTGTATTATGCTTAATATTGCTCATTTTGAAAATATTATTTCAATATGTTTTGCTCTTAAACCTAAAAATGTAAAGATTCTTACCATTAAATCTAAAAAAGGTCTACATCTGCCTGTGGGTCAAAATTATACCATTCTTTAATTGCAGTCGTGGGCCGCACAAAATCACTCCAGGGGCCACAAATGGCCCTCGGGCCACACTTTGGACACCCCACTTTGTACAGTTTCTTTTTAATTCTTTCATCCACAATATTTTCAGCTTCATGTAGTGAAGTCATGTAACCCCCATTTGCCTAAAATGACCCTTAAAATGAAAGCTCTATGGTTATAGCCTGGTACTCTACTTTAAGCACCTGGCCTGTTAGTCCAACTTTGACTTAAGCCTGACATCCTGTAATAACACCCTAATGACTCACGACTCTGAGTGAGTGTGTGTGTGTATGTGTGTGTGTGAGTGTGTCTGTTATACGTTACTTGCATAGACCCTTAAAAGAAGCATAGGCATAAACCCTCAATAACAGCGTAATGATGAAGGATGTTTTAGGTGTTAGAACAGGATTGCAAGGCAGTTAAAAGGCGAGCGGGCTAATGACGTCCCATTATCTGTCTTTAAGTGCTTCCCTTTACCAAAGGCTGTGCATGACACTTTAATGATTGATTCAACAGCACCAGATGTCTAAAAATAACTTGTAGCGGGAATTTTTAAAATGTTTAGACTAATGCATAATGCATGTTCAGACTAATAACTTTAACTTATTTGTGTCGTTTTATTCTTGAATTTGGTTCTTGTAAAAATACTCCATCCTTATGATGTCATCAAAATTACACAGCCAGTAAAAGTTCCACTTTTTTAAAAAAAAAGCTGACTGACCACATCTTTCAAGTATTGTTTAAATTATTGATGATTGATATACACAAAAAGTACCTCGTATGGATTAAGAAGTATAAATACGGAAATATTGGCAAAATGAAGTGCACTGCTGTAAATATGATTTAAAACTTACATGCTTCCAAAGTTTTGTTTTCCATTTCTAAAACATCTTCACAACCATTTTCATCTCAACCCATAAAACACAATGTGAAACAAAAAGGTTGTAAATTTGTTCCTTGGGTTTAAAACTATTCATACTTTACATGACGTCAATAGTTAAACAGAAACGGAGTGTAAATATTAATAGTTTCGATAAGACCACTAATATTGATTTTTCTGTGCAATGGCAATATATTTTTTACAAAACTCTTAAACGTAGCAGATTTAAGTTAATTCTTTAATGTTTCACCTGTTTGTAAAATACCATATTTTTGCTCCTAATCTGAAAATATAATTTATTGCCACGTGCATTTGTAGGTAAAATGGTTAATAAAAAATATAAAGTAAAAAAAACTCTATACTGTACATTTAAACATAGCTACAGATAATTATCAGCCTCACGTTTCTTACTATAAAAATCATCAGTATTTGTTAAAGCTCATAATTTCTGTTGAATTTATTGAAAATCATTTTATTTTGATGCTGCTCACTTTAGATTAATTCCAAGAAAAGAAATGATTTTTGGCAGGTTTAAGTTTCATTTTCACCAGCTTTAGTTTAGTTGTTTAATTACAAAATTGTTGTAGCAGCGCCCTCAAGTGTACAACTGACAGAAAAAAGGATTTTTAATGAAGTGCCTGATTTTACCTCCCAAAACTTAACACCATGTGCCAAAAAACAGCAGCAGAACTCTGAGAAAAACCAACTCATGTTGTGTGTTACTAACAACAAGTTCTTGTTTTTAATTTGCAGTTTTCAATTCAGCCTTTTGTTTAAGCAGGAATGCAGAGACTCAATTAATCATGGCTATTGTTTTGTTGTTTTTGTTTATGTTTTCTTGCTAATAAATAGCACAAATGTTATTACTGCAGACTGTTTGCAGAACAACAGCACTCTTTATACATCTGCTTTTTGCTTTGCAGACACGTCGAGCTGAACGGGGAAAAGTTGATCATGCAGGACAACGAGACGATCCCAGAGCTGAAGCCTAAAGTTCTGAGGGCTGGACGGACGATAGCAATGCCTCCGATGACCATAGGCTTTTACGTCATCAAAAACATTAATGCATACGCCTGCCGGAGATAACAGCAACACGTCAAAGCACAGTATCGCCAGTCCTCTGGACTCTAAGAACAAACAAAAAAAAAAAAATGGAGGATGTTGTCGACTTTATGTACTCTTCATCCGTCCAACTCTTGGACACACCAGGACTTTCTGGGTAAATGACAGCCTGATCGAATTTTTTGTAATATTTAAGCTACAGATAAAGTGTCCACTTGTTTTTTTTTTTCTTTATTCTAACACTTTCCCATGATTCATATGGGAGAGCTGCACTGCAAAATACCTTTTTTTTTTTTTTTTTTTTTTTACCAGCAATCCCTCAAATCTACTAAACTTATGTGAGCAGGATTTGTTTTGGGACTTTAACAACATTTGTGTTTTGTATTTTACAAAATCAAGAGAAAATATGTATTTGGCTTGATTAAGCTGTATTTTTTTTCTTTGCCTATATATTTTTGAGGGGTTTAGTTTCAATTTTTCACTTGGATTGAAATAATTTTGTGGTAAACTAAACCTTTCCAGAAACTCACATGGGAAAGCAAGCAGAGGAATTTTAGAAATATTCCATACTAGAAACGTCCCATGGGAATTATAGGAATTTATTTTTTAAAGATTACTTGAAAATTGTGCTTAATTTAAATGAGTATCATACTCAAACAAATATATCAATATTTTTATTGTAGTCAGATAATGTCAGATGTGAATAATGAGATTGATACAAACAGAATTACAAATTTAATGACAGAAATAACATCTCTAATAACAACACAGCACCTTCTTGGATCAACCTTCAGAGAACAAACAGGTTTTAAACTCGTTTATTGTTTTCTTATTTTTTTTACCCTCTTTTTTTAATTCTTTAGCACAATTATCTATAAAAGCATTCATGTTCTATGGTGGTTTTTATGTTTTTTTTTTAAACTAATATTAATTAAACAACATTTAAATCAGTAAAATGCATATTACAAATAAACTGGCATGTCTAAATTACACTAGGTATATAAAATGTTGAACTTTAGTCACACAAATAAATCATTATTTTGATTTTATATTGACATAAAACAATTCTCAGTAAAATGCATTTTGTAGCTAACTCTTAACTAAACTTTTTCTTTCTGTCCCTACACGTCCAGGTTATAAAGTTGAACACGTTTTAGAGAATTGTAGCTCTCATTACATGACGCAGTGATGAAATCGGCTTAGTTAAATCAAGATTAAGCTAAAATATGGTTTTCCCCAACTATGCTTTAAATCACTGTATTTTAAATTCCAGGTTTGTTCTCATGAATTCCTGTAAATTCTTATAACTTCCTGTTAATTCCCATGGAAACGTTCCAACTTTGGAAATTCTGCAACCCTTTTTTCCCCCAGATTACCATAAAAAATACAAAAAATGCCATCGTGTGTTCATGTTTGAACTACCGACGTGTTGTGTGTCTGTGTTGGTGTGTAAAAGTTTAAAGCTACTGATGTGTCCGTTCAGTTCGCTGAAAGATGTTTTATCAAAGCTCATATTGAGAATATGCGTTTGTATCCAAGTGCCTTTTTTTGTTGTTGTATTTTTGTGCACGTTTCAGTTCAACTGCAGAAGACTACAGTCATGGTGATGCTAAAGCTAATGAACGTTACTTTTAAGTCCACACATTTTTTTTTTCTTATTGGGTTAAATAAATGTAATACTGTATACCAGTTTTATAGGTATACTATAATATATCTTTAATTTGTTTTTTGTTTTGTTTTGTTTTTTTATTTTTTTTGGTCTGATCTTTATTTGCTGCTAACTGTGTTTTGTAATATATATACTGTATATGATATATTTTACATTTTTGTACAGATTTATTGAGCATATTCGATAATGTATATTTTTAGATAATGTACATAAAAAGTATAGAGATTTAAGCTTGATATTTTGCATTCAGCGTACGACTAATTTATATGATAAAACACTTTACATTGTACTTTATATTTTTAATGTAAAATTCCAGATATGTTAGCCAATATAACCTAACCAACAAATTAAAAATATTTATCTGATTATATTCATTGAATGCAGATATTGTTGTGCTGAGAGACGATGCTGTGGGTGTTATTGATTAGCATAAGGTGCAGCTTTATTTTAATTTTTAAGTATTTGCATTCACTTGTATTTTATAATGTTTTCACTCGACTGTTTAAATATATTTTTTAGAAATGTAGTGCTCTGAAGACAACAGTTCAGAACCCCTGCATGATGGAAGGTTCAGTCTTGACCATGATAAATATTTGCCTCTGAATGTATTTATACTTTATTTAGAGATGTTTATATTCGTTCTGAGTCATTTTAATATGTAAAGCGTGTCTACATTATTGTTTTTTTTTTTAAGTTTACACAGATAATAAACACTTACCAAGTTGTATGTCATGTATTCTGATTTCAGTCTCCATCTTTCTTGATATACCAGACTCCACAGAGAGATGTTCAGGAGCACATGGAGGAAGAAAAGAAACAAAGAGATGAGAAGATGTGACTTTATATTTGCACAGGAACACAAAGGGAAGCAGATAAACCCTCATGCCATAAATACAAGCTGTCAGATTATTGCAGCATCCTCTCTCAATAGTTTAATAACTTGGTGTTTTGGTGCATTCACTCATTTTTACATGAACAAAGCGTGCTACATTCTCCTGCCACAGATGTGGAAGCAGCTGGAGCACGCCTTTGTAGTGGCGTCTTGTCCCTGCGTGAGGCAGCTGCTGCTGATGGGAAACCTCGAGCTCCAGATCTCAGCTTTGGCCCAGGCGAGCTAAACCTGAGTCAGCTGATCCACATATAAGCAGGATTCGCTTGACGGGAAGGACGCTGAGGGGAAATCTTTCTTCACTTGTCGCAAACCTTTGATTTTTGTACGAACATGCTGCTAATCCAAAGCGTTCCAATTGAATTATATTTTTGTTTTGAGTTCCATTTGTGGGAAATGAGCTCCTGCTTTTATGCGAGAGGCAGAAATGTTTTTGCCTGTCCTCTCATGTGGGTTCACTTCAAACGGACCTAAACTTTTTGACAGGCAGGGGTCGAAGCAGACTAACACCTGGCCCGTTCCGTGTATTAATCACTGTATTTTGGAGTCACAGTCACAAAAAGTAGACTTTACCAGGAGGAATAAGATAAATAAACTGCAACTAATTTCATAATTTATATAACAACTGTGGACGAGAACTAAAGTCTGCAAGTATTGCGCAATCAAATTGAATATCTCTGACCTGAAAGTGAAGTAGTGTTCATGCTCACTGATGAGGCACCAATGTGTGGCAGAAATTCTCCTTCGACACGCTCTACATTCAACAAACAAGAACCAACAATAGAACATAATAAAGAAAAAACACACTATCACCATTAAGATGTGTCCACTTTGTTTTTAGCTGTGTGTAAGAACATTACTGCAGATGGTACAAATTATTTCTTATAAATATTCTTCCTGGCCAGCGGGACTCTGTAACATCTGTTTGATGGAAGCAGCTGTGTAGTGGATGTGAGGAGTCCTCGGTGATCAGGGTGGCTGAGCGGCTGTAGAAGTCTGGCACTGAGGTGAGGCAGTTAATTATTAATTAATGATGAATTATTCAGTGTAACTTGGCTTTCTGTTTTACACTGATGAGGTTGAACCAGGATGAAGTATTAAAAGTTAAAGCACTTGATATCCTAATTAAAATAATTTTAAGCCACAGTTTAGTTTGTCATACAAAGCCGCAACTCGTGCACGTCACATCCTCTAGAATCTAATTGTGTTGTGATTTAGAAGGACTGCTCTGTGTCTGGATAGTTCTGCATGACAGTGTCTCTTTGAGCCCACCAAACACTGTTTATACTCAGAGATCCACTTTGAGCCGTGCAAGCCCCCCCCCCCCCCCCTTTGCCCTGTTCACAAACACTAAGGGATTTCACCATGTTTACTCTGTATATACAGGAGTCAGTTTAAATAAGACTTCCATGAATGCGAGATCCCCAGAAAACTGATGGACTAGATTAGATTCTGGCCCGGGAACTTGGGCGTCTTGGCATTTGGGACCGTTTTGACCCGAGCAAGGTTATTAAAACATAAATATTTATGCTGCTTTGCTCCAGCCGGAGGCCGAGCGAGCAGCCTGCGTGGAATATTATGATATATTGCAGATTTGTTGAAACTATCTAAACTTTCTCTGAGAACCAGCCTGGTGTTTGAAAAAAAAAAGATGGAACAAAAAGCCTGCAAAGGGTTTTGAATAAGCTCAAATGAATTTAATATAAGTTTGTCAGAGGTTTTAAAAATCAAAAGACATTGACTGTTCTGAGTTTACTAAACAGAACAACAAGTGGATGTTGATGAGCTCCATACTGCCCGTCTCAGGTTTCTTTGTCTTATGAGGAATAGGCATAACTCTTTGTTAAAATGAATAAATAAATAAAGCTATTTAATGCTTTTTTAAATTATATTCTATAAAAATGGAGACAAGCACCTGGTTGAGCTTCTTACAACTAATTAAATTACATAGTAATATGTCACAGACATGCAAAAAAAAAAAAAGTATTTGATTAGGAAAGGTTCAGAAAGTGAAAGACAAACTAGATCCGGACAAACGTGCTCAACCACAAAAAAAAATCTGTTTCCAAACATTTCCAGTGGGTTTTAGAAAGAAGTAGTTCATCACAGAACTTGTTTCTGTTCCAGCTCTTTTAAACTGTTTTTGCCTTCATAATCCAAAAACTTATAAAGTGTTTCAATTTGTTTAGAAACTAGAGTATGTTTCTTTTGGCTGATCCCTCAGAGGTCACCGCAGTGAACAAACCCACATGTAAAATTTGTCAATTGTAGGAACAGCACTGAACATCTAGCTATAACTGTCTTAATTTTTTGGATACTAAATAAGTTTTTTTAATGAAAATGTAAAAAATAGACTTTATTTTATGATTTCACTTATTGATAATTGTTTGAATTGATTGTGTTAAAAAGGGGCAGATATAATAAGATTTTTTCTTCTTTCTGCC
>JARVGS010000001.1:43877339-43899073 GCA_031762315.1 Hypsolebias antenori | reverse complement strand
ATCCGGCCCCCCCCCCGCGCGGGCCGGTAATCACAGTTAATTGGTTTTGGGTTGGGCCAGGTCGGATTTTTATGGCTGAATGCAACTCTAGTCACAGGTGTCTCCTTCTGTTGTTTTGTGGGTTAATATTAAGGAACCACTGACGTAACGTGTTACTTGTGTAGGTACCTAAAGAGCCTGTTGGCCGAGGGCCCCCTGTAGGCAATGTTATTGAAGAAGACCTCCAGCTCGTTGTCGTTATCAAAGTCTGCAGCAATAACTGTTCGTACTGGGGACGGCATGGAAAACTTTTGAGAGGCGATGTCCTGAAAAACAAGAAGACATGCACACACTGAGCACACACCTTCACTGAAACGTTGCTGCTTTAGAAAACAAAAGTAAAAAGCTTAATTTGAACCGAATACCGTATCCAGTTTGTCTGGCCTGGAATACTGTTGGCAAAGGATGTGTGTCTAATAGTAGACATAAAAGGCTCATTCTAAGGACAGTTAATTTTTTTTTTGTTTGTTTGTTTGTTTTTGTTTGTTTGTTTGATGCTCAAAAGCAGACAGATATTTGACAGATGAGAGAACTCTGACAACCTGTTCTATATCTGCAGAAGAATTAGAGCTTTTAAAAGTTTCCTTTCTACAACCTGCCATTATCTGAAGACTGGAGAGACTTTTTCATAACCTTAAGGTCCCAATTTTACTCTTGCCTGAAAATAAACTCGTCATTCAAAAAACTTGTGCCCAGCCCATGAGTTAGATGGCTCTAAATAATGTTGTCATGCAAAGCCATTGACATAAAATAAGGCGGAAGTTTCATCTCTGTTCAAACTCGCCAAGAAAAGAAAAGTCTCCAGCAGTTTTTGCATGTGGAAGTAACAGATATGTCCTCGCTTCAGTCACACTGTGATAAGTCTGGAAAGAGTTATAGAGCGACCCTGCCCTCCCCCAGTATTTACTTCCCCATTTTAATTATAAGGCTCATAAAGCTGCAGAGGTAAGGGCCACCCACACTTGCATTCTCCTTCTCAGGTGAAGGAGAGAGGATGGCCGTCCAAGGCCTTGAGGTAAAAGGGCAGGAGCAGCGCCACCTATCAACTAGTTGTTTATGTGGCATTAAAAAAAGGAGCTCTCAGCAAAACAGATACCGAGCACAAAAAGGTAAATTTACATATGGTCTAACACAGGGGTGTCCATATGTTTTCATACATGGGCCACAAAAATGTGAATTTAACTCTAAACATGAACAATATGTTAGAGAAAGGACAAACTTGATCATTTTGGTGAAGAAAGAGTGTTAAGTTGTTGTAAATCCAAAACATTAAAAGCCTCATAAACACTAAGCTTATTTTTTTTTTTATTAAAAATGATTTGATTTGTTGATATGTTTGTTGTTTTCTCATGTTTGGCAATTCATTTTAGTCTGTTCTCAGCAACAAAAGCATAATTTGAGTGTCTCCTTTTAAAAGGGTTGATCAAACAGCCCAAAAGGCTGATTGATGCAACAGATTCATAGAAGGGTTGATAAAGTTGATCAACTCGTATGTAGATGATACCATGTTATATTTATTTAAAAATGTCAAATTTCTCTCAATTATTTTATCAACTGCAATATTTAGCCAAGTTTTATGAATTGTTATCTAAAAGTCTCCTTCCTGGTAGAAATCAGTATAAAGGTTTTTGGTGCTTTGTATCATGAATAAAAAGATTATAGCCAAAGGTTTGTATTTGGTTTGATACTGCTCATTTTGAGAAGATGTTTCATCCATTTTGCTGTTAAACCTAAACAATATATTAAAAAAAGGGATTACTAACGAATTCCAGAAAGTCTGCATCGTCCTCTTAAGCCTGCTGGCCACAATGATACCCTTCTTAAACTGCAGCTGTGGGCTGCACAAAATCACTCCAAGGGCCACAAATGGCCCTCGGGACGCACTTTGGACACCCGTGGTCTAAGATATGACACCAGCAATGGCCTTTAAAATTTAGTAAATTGTATTTTGTTGCAATGAATTCCTCGTCATCGCTTTGTAATATCATGTCAGAGCAGTGTACACTTTTATGTCCATTTTGATTCTGTATAAATCAAATAAATTTTACAAGTTCCATTTGGCACTTTCTCGACAAATTTAAATCAATATTCCCTGCATGAGAGTGAGACATGAAAACGTTTATGTGTGAGGTGTATGCACGAGTCTGTGCGTGTGTGTGTAAGTTCGAGCTACAGCAAGGCAAACCTCTTCAATAGATTTTAATTAAAGCATAAACAGGCCTAATCTGCACTTTGCACTGCCAAAGCAAGCTGCTGGCTCAGCCTGATTTAATTGGTGGTTTACTGAAGTGATACAACAGCTTCATTATGCATGTCAAAAGGCCTACATGGGGTTATTATTGGAGGTGTCAGCTGATGTGGGTGAAAGGGGTCTGAAATATGTTGTAAGACTGTAATTTAGGAGCTCGGTTTAAAACAATGTCCTACTGGTCTTCAGGCGTTCGTAGGAAGAGATGCATGTGTGTGGCTCTGGTGGAACTGCCGCTGGACACATTAACCCTGTATTTGACCCCTATAAAAATGACTCCTGTGACGTTTATCTCTTCGATAAAGGATGTAGAGCGGGGAAATGACAGGTCTATCCCAGGATCTCCACAGGTTTACACACAGCACAGCTCATCTCTGCAGTAAAACACAACACTAGTTGTCTGCAGAGTCGTTAAGGGAATAAATTGTCACCCACGTGGCTTTAAATACCACTTAAAACCCAAAGTGGGCCATGTGAGTGGTGCTAATTCATTAGCCAATTGTTGGAACTAATAAGAAGGTGATTCTGGTGATAATGGGTGAGATTAGTTGTTTTTGTGTTGCTTTCCCATTAAACCTTGTTTGCTGTTTGAAGAGGGAGAATAAAGGCCAATTGTCACTTTCTAAAAGTTTTAACAGCAGCAGCTGGAATGAATTACATCATCTCATCTGATATATTTTCATCAATTTACCTTAAAAAAAACTATAGTGCCAGCAAACCCCTAGCTAGCACTCCTTTATACCTAAACATTTATGATACAACAATTATCAATTATTCATTTAATAGATAAAGAAAGACTTGTCAAAACAAGACGTTCTGTAACATTCAAAACCATCTTCATGGTAATTTAATCTAAGGGATGTATTTTGACCGAAATGATTTTTTAGATTTCCAAAATCAAAATAAAAAGCAATCAATGCCACTTTTTTCAGCATGATGTGCTTAATAAAAAATAGACAAACGTTAAGTTTGACAGCAATTTTCAGGTTGAATTCTTTATTTATTATTTATTTAATTCTATCAACATAAAAGAAGACAGCTGCAGCTAATTTGGCCCTCGTCAGGCTGCCTGTTTGAGAAGGTTTGGTTCGTGCTTTGAGGACTTGAAATCAGCTGATTTACGAGCTAAACCGTAAAACGGAAGTGATTTGTGAGAATTGCACGCCACCTGCGACTTTGGGACTCACCAGCATGTTGGAAACAACCTTGGAGGGGCTCGTAAGCCCGGAGAAGCACAATGCACCCTAATCTGGCCATTTTGGATCTTGAAAGCACCAGTAGGACTCAAGCTGACAAGAAAAATAGTCTGCCTGAAAAAAAAAATCTATAATTGTGGCATATCTGAATCTGACTCCCCCGGTTGGCCTCTAAGACAGGCCAACATATCAATTCCTCCTGGGAAATGTGTAACTAAGGAAGAGTTTTGTCTAAATGTGTTTGCTAGCAGAGTTTTTTGATGTATTAAATCGTGTCCTTATAGGACAAGGTGTGAAGAGATATTTTTTGTAACACCACTAACCTATCCTCATGGATTTCCCTCCTTTTCTATCTATAAAAGTATTCTGATAAAGGATAAGAGGCCATGCTATCATAGCAGCAGCTACGTGCACTCCGCCCATCTTTCGGACAACTGTATGAACATATTCTCGCTGTATCTTGGAACAACAATAATAATGCTTATTCTGATTCTGATTATTTTGGC
Source organism: Hypsolebias antenori (assembly GCA_031762315.1). Taxonomy (NCBI): domain Eukaryota; kingdom Metazoa; phylum Chordata; class Actinopteri; order Cyprinodontiformes; family Rivulidae; genus Hypsolebias; species Hypsolebias antenori. The sequence goes on along the minus strand of JARVGS010000001.1, from coordinate 43,895,084 downwards.
CTAGTTCATGAAACAGACTTAATTCTCTCTAAATAATAAGCACAACAGCGACAGCTTTTTAATGAGATATCTTAATACTATCAATATCTAAAAAATGCTTTTAGTTCAACTGCAACTCCTAGCCCTGGTATTACATCATAGCCAGTGCCAACACAATCAAAATAATATGTTGAGTGATCTGTACAGGTTAAAATGATAGTACTTCATAAATATAATTAAATATGTATGAATGCCTGCTTGTCAGTCCCATCTAAGTAAATAATTGTGATGAGATAACTGAGCATTTTCTTTGGATAACTCAATAACTGTAGAATAATGAATAGGAGAGTAATACTTTTCTCCATTCTGTTTATGTTTACTGTGTTTTACCTTCACTGTAATGAAAAAAGTACAAATTGTAGTGCTGAGCAAACCTATTTGTTGCCCACCTTGAATCTCTGTTTGCGGTTGTTCAGCTGAATATACAGACGATGAGGTCCGTTCCAGTTTCCGTAGACAATGTCAGTCCTGCCGTCACGGTTGAAGTCTCCCAGAGTCACCCCTCTGCCATGCTGCATGGGGTCTTCCACACCTGAAATGACACGATAAAATGTTGTTAACCAGTAAAGCCAACGTTGCTGTGTTGTTTCTTCACAAGCTTTACAAGATACATCAAGAATAAACAAAACTACAACCTCCTAAACTCCACATGCCCTTACCAGCCTGCTGTGCCATGTCAGTAAAAGTCCCATCTCCATTGTTCTTAAACAGGAAGTTAGAGCCGTACTCATTGTCGCAGAAGACATCTGACAGAGTCTGACTGACAATGGGCCCCACTACGACGCCTCTCCCCCCTGAATAGATGGACATGGTGCGAAAAGAAACAGAGCAGAAGGTTTTAGAAAATAAAATGAAACGGAAAACATTAAAATCTCGCGAAAGAGCAAAGTGAGCGAGATCAACCCTGGAACAGAAGCAGGGGGTCGTTATTATGTTATTCCAGGCCATTTGCTGAGAGCAGGTCAAGTATTTTTCTGACACACACACCAACGCAGGTAAACACTTACAGAGCAAGCACAAGTGCAACCACGGCATTCCAACACACGCTGAGAATCTAACCCAAGTCATTTTCTTCTTATGGAAAAATCACCGTGACTATTCACTACACTCCCAATATCACCCCGTGATTTTCCACTGACTTTCTATTAAGTGAAGTATCCAACTGAAGTGTTTCACCTCAGACCAGCAAAGCTTAATTATGTAGCTTAAAGGGCTCGGATTGCCCTTCCTGCATGTGGAGTAGGTGCTGTGAGCCAGGACTGGCTCCTGATTTACTGGCCCGCTTCATCAGCCCAGACAAATATCACTCGCCCCCCACAGCCATAAACCACTAATGCCTCTCTTGAGATATGTAACCATCAGATATACAACTTCACCGGCTGTCCATCTGCTCTGATTAACGGCAGTTTGACGACAAAGCCATCTAGCGTACATTATTTAAAGTGATTCGGAGCCAGCTTACTCTGCCCCCTTGGTGGATCAGATGATGTCCTTTATGTAAAAAGATCCAAAGATGATGAAGATTCATATTGCTGCTCTCAAATACAAAGTCATGTCCCATTTTCAGAACTTACTGGGACATCGGCATCAAGGACTTTTCTGTGGTTACAATAAAGTATCATTAATTCATGACGGCCTCAATTGCGAAGAAACAAATCAGTGTTAAGGTGAGTGTTTTTGACATTTACTGTTCTGCTCCTCCATTAACTATACAGTTTGCCTGGTCCAAACCACAGAACGGAGCTGTGGAAGTGACAACTTTTAGGGACATTCACTAAAGCAATAGTGCAGTTTCAACACAGGACATGCAGAAAAAAAAGAGGGCTGCATAAAACCAATCAGTTTTGATAAGAATTTAGCCACAGCATTGGCGGTTTACAACATATTATACATTTTAAACACTACGATACTAACTTTATGTGCCGTTTTTGATTTAAGCTGTTTAAACTGGAATGAGCTGATGAGAGTGGTGGTGCAGAGGTTAGAAAATGTGACTGAAAGGTCGCTGGTTCAAATTCACTGACTATTACATTAAAATGTACATGGGAAAGGTGAAGCAACCTGCATCCACCCTAATTTGTCACCTAATGGGCCCTTAAGCAAGTCCCTTAACACACAGTGAAAAGCTTACTTCTCTTTACTAAATCAAATTAAAATTAAATCCTGAAAAGTATCTGTCTCTTGCTTCCTCTGAAGCTCTAAAGTCTTACATATCATACTTAGTGCATGCACTTCTGCAGATGTCACTATGAATCATACCAAAGGTCTGTAAGCATCAAAATCTATGTCACACTTTCAGCATCAGGTTTTCAAACCCACCAATTAACTTGTCGACTCCAGCTTGCTCTGCGACGTTGGAGAGTGCGACAACACCGTGTGACAGGTCACTGGCTGCCTCATCTACTTCTATCAGAGCGTGAGGACCCACACTTCCACTGGCATAGTTAGCGATGTAGATTGCATACCGGCCTGTACCCTGTACAAAAACAAACAATTTATTTTCATCACTAAGCAACATATTTATTTAATTTATTTATTCCACATTGCATAAGAAAGCATAAAACTCATGAAGAAATGATGCAGTTCAGCATTTTTCATCCCTCATCTCTCACAAAAATACTGTATACGGTATTTCTCCTCTTTTTAAAGATGTCCGCAGACACGCATGAGTCTGAAGAAAAGCAAGAAAATAAACTTGCGCGTCATTTTTGTTTTCATATATACATTGGTAGATGTTAATCTTTCAGTAAAATAAAATTATTAGATGCTTCTGATCAACTCTAAATGAACACTGATGGGTAGGTCAAACATGATGATAAAGTTTTTTATAAAACCTGCAACCCAGCAAATGTAACCAATCCACTTATCACCAATCCCCTTAATGTCCTGCTGAACATTCAGTCTCCTTCTTATTTGCCATAAAATGCAACATAACAAATAACAAGTCAGTAATTTGTCTCTTGTTTGATGCGTTTTTAGAATCAGAATCAACTTTATTGACATTGCACAGTTAAGTACAGCAAAAATTATGCTCTGTACAGCCGTCCGAAGGCCCGGTAGACGGAAGTGTACCGGGGCTGCAGCTTCTAAGTGCTGTGCTTATTCTTGAACAAGAAAACATGAGGAGAAAAGGTATTAAAAGAAATCTCTCACACATGGCACAGTGTAAAGGCTCCCCCATAGCTCTGCATACGGCCGTACGTAGCTGTACGCACATACTATGCAGAGGCACAAGCGTACCCCCGCAGGGCATGTACGTGCAAAGCTCAATTTTTACGACCGAATACGCAAACGCGGTGTCGCATAATAAACTGCCCGACGCCGGACTGTTTTGTATGTGACACCAATGTATTAAATTCCTCCTTCTTCATCCCTGATCTGGCCTTTTCTTTTGTTTTTTTGCCAAAAGGCAGTGAGCGCTTCCTCCTCGGTTGACTCCATGACGGAAATGATGAGAAATGAATGAATTTGTCACGAGCGAATTAAAGTCAGGTCCAGCGTGTCTGCGGGAGGTTCTGGAGATTTCCTGGTGTGCTGGTCTGATTTGTGTTCTGCAGGACCAGCGCTCCCTGTGTTTTTTATTTTTTAGAACTTTTTATTAACAACATATAGCCTAAACACAGAACACCGCTGCGGCTGCAGCTGTCAGCTCTCGCTGCAGCTCTCCCCCCCACCCCCCGACCTGTCAAATCAATTCAGTAGGCGTGTCAGCAAATGACCAATCAGCGACAATTTGTCCCGTAGGTAAACGCTCCTTGTCTGTGGAGCTGACTGAACCAGACGAAATTAAGGAAATAACGTCAATAATTCAGCGCGAAAACGCGAGAATATACGCGAGAACGTACGCAGAAGTGTGGGGCTGAACTCACTGCGTACAGTACGCGCGTACGGACACGCGTACGGATGTACGCAGAACTATGTGGGAGCCTTAAGTCAGTTCTTCTGGGCGTTCAAAAAACAACAAAAAAATGTAGAAACGTTTTGTCTTTCATCCAAAAGACTTCTTCAGTCTAACTGAAGATTTTATTCAATATGATTTAAAAAAAATTTGTTATTCAAAAATAACTTGAACAAATATTTACTATAAACAACTTTAATAAACCTAGGTTATTTTTGAAGTGCAGTAGGATATAGGTGTTCTCTCTTCAGTAAATAAATAGAACGTTTATTTCGGCTTCTCCCTTCTTTAGGGGTCGCCAGCAAGTGAACCCGTGTGAAAGATTTGCCAGTTGTTTTACGCCAGTTTCCCTTCCTGATGCAACCTGGGTTCGAACTCGCAACCTCAGGATTACAAGACCACAGCACTGACCACCGAGGTACCACAGCCCTCCTCTTTTCAATAAATAAATAAATAAAATGTCACTAAGATGATGTAAAATTAATATAGGGTTCCGCTGTCTGCACAGTAGTGACATTGCAACAGAAAATGAAGGAAATAAAAGAATATCCCCTTTTGTGCACCGAAACCTACCCCGAGATGGGGTAGAGGTAGGGCAGCCGACTTGGGACCCAAAAGTCCCAGCTTCGATCCCCAGCCATTCTCACATGTTGTGGTGTCTCTGAGCAAGACACCTAATCCCTAATTGTTCCCTGGGCACCCACATAGCTGCCCACTGCTCCACCTGAGTGCATCCCAGGTTTGATGGGTTAAATGCAGACAACCAGTTTAGCCATTGTATGAGAACATACAATGATGACAACACATAGCACTTATAAAGCACAAGTTCTTAAAAAATAGTTTAAGGTAGTGATAACTCCACAGAACACCACTTCAGAACCCTGAACCACTTTTCTAACATTTATCTTTTTTTTTTTTTTTACCTAACTTAAAACATAAAAGCACATAAGAACATGAAAACCTCAAAATGTACATTTAACTTCAAGTGTTCAATTTGTACTTTGCCAAAAAAAAAAAAAAAAAAAAGAAAAGAAAGAAAATGGTGCATATTAAATCAAAACACTGAACAGCACTTAAAAAATCATTTTAACCTTTAATCTTTTTACTCAACCCAGATCATAAGTGTGTAACACAGAACACTTTCAAAATATTATAAAACACTGCAAGTGTTGAATTTGCACTTTGTATATGGAAGTAAGTGCACCAAGTACTATAAAACAACAACAAAAATGCAACAAGGCAATTTTATGCTTTTCTCAACAAATACTGGCACACTGCAATCACTTCACCATTGTTAAGTTTTTCTTCACAAACAAAAGTTTTTCTACCTTGTCATCATCTTTCATTGTTAATTCCAGCCGAGGACAGCAGAGGTATCTGTGGTGGACATCTGTGGTCTCATGCTTGTGCTTTGGCCGCTTAGCTTTGATTTCCGTACTTCGTATGTTGAGGGTGATACAGTTTTAAATGTCAAATTAAATTTGTTGTCCCTGATGTTTTTGTTGTTGCTCCTTCACATTTTATTTCTTCTTTATATCTTCTTTATACAAACTGTTATCTTTTGGTTTCCTTTGCTCATGGTAAAAAGAAAGACTTCCACACTGAAGACATGTTTATTATGGCTTCTGTGGACTGTGCTGATGGTGAGTTCACGGACCTAAAAAAAATGTAGGAAATTCTCTGTACTAACTGTATAAAACCTTTTGAGGGTAAAATTTTTTTAATTTTTTAATTTTTAGGATTTGTCCGTCCGGTCACCAATTTGAGTTGATCAAGAGGAAAAGTGGCTGATAGCGATTTCAGGCCGATTGTTTGGTGCATCCTTATATTGACTATTAAACACTAACTGTATCCTAAACCACCTCACACCATCAGATTTAAATGCTTTTATTAAACAGTTTAATGCATGATGCCATAGTGTGATATAAAATGCCACATAAGAGCTGTGATTGCAATTTGTGCAAATTTTCATTGTTGGTTGTAAAAGCAGTGTGAATTAATTCAGAAAAACAACTTACAGTATTTTAGTTGCAGTTCTAGGTAGAAATATACATGTCAATGAAAAGAAAGTGAGGAGACAATGAGCTTTCAAACTGGTCCCTAGCTGTACTCTCAGGACTGTTTTGTCAGTCCTCTCATAATGATTGACAAACGTCTCCTCTGTTTGGGCTACAATTGTAAAGCTGCAGATTGTATGACAACAGCATCAGCCTGCTGCTTGTAGAATAGCATATTCTGTCCCACAACAACAAGGACATACTTTTGTTAGGCTTTTTGGTGAAGAGGGTTGCACACCACCACCACCACCACTCCACCGTCCCTGAAATGGACATTTTGTCCCTGTATCTAATGCCAGCAGTAATTCTGCAGGGCAGAGACAAGCACAATTGTCCCTCAGAACAGCAGCATCAATTGTCCGAATGTTTGCCCCATACATGTATTTATGAACCATCAGCCCCCAGATGCAAACTATGTTGCTAAAAAATATGTGTTTTGTTAGAATTTGAGAAAATTCGGAATGAAACTGCAATAGTTGACGTTCAAAAATGTCTAGTATGTGTCAGCCACCCTTGCCTACATTTAACATACAAATGAAAATAATACTGTAAAGGGTTTGCTCAAACAAAAACAAGCAAATATGAACATGAGATAGACTTGTTTTTATCCTATTTCTGCATCTTCTGTTTTTATTTTTTTATTTTTTATTTTTTTGCTTAGTTTTCTCATTTACAATACGGTAGGTTGATTTCTGACATACTTTCATGGCTGTATGTTTGCATGTGTGTGTCCACCCTTTTTCAATATTTTTCTAACTTTCTTTTTTCTAAAATGGACTTAGTGCAGTATTACATCATTTGACTATTATTTGTCATCATATCTTCATTATAATAAAGTGCTGTAGAGTTTACGCACACTGTAAATATTTTCCTTCTTATGTTTAGTAACTTTTTGTTTGTTTTTTCCCATGCTACGTCCCACCTTCTCTGATTTTTGATTTGTTTGATTTCTGATATGATCAGGGGTGAAAATAGTTATGTGGGAAGTATAATGCAAGGAAGGGAATTATAATGCTGTTATATTCTGTAATTCTTATTTGAGGGCACTTTAAGCAAAGTTCAAGATTTTATTATGAAGTTCAAGTTGCAACTGTAAAAGTGACAGGTTACCAGTACTGTGTGTGTAAAAACTGCAGCTAAATTTAGACTAATAAAAAACATAAACATAAATAAGTGACAATAGTGAGTCAAAAAGTAATTTTGAAGTACTGTACTGTATTTCATGTATTGCATTGATTTTACACATGGTCTTACATTTCAGAGTACAGCTGTTGTAGAATACATATACAAACATTTCATTAGGGCTTTGAGCACAAACGCACGAAAACAATCACATATTTCAAAACGTAAAACTAAAAGGTATGGGTTTTTCTGAATATTTTTATGTCAGTGTATTAGGTCACAAAACTGAAATATAAGCATAATAAACATCATGTTTTCATGCACTTGAAATGCATTACAAACAATGACAAATTAGTTGCTCATTGAGTTTGTGCATAGGCTCATAAAAGACAACACTGGCTGCTATGGCATCTTTCGTACAGCCAGAAATAAGTAACAGAGAGGGTTTCTTTATACATTATATTGAATTTACAGTAATGTGCAGGGCAAGTTCGGTGTAGGAGGGAGTTATGCTAATCTCTGGTCTTGGGGATTTGTCTTTGTAAGTAAGTGCCTTTGCAAACGGTAAGGGTGTCACACTCTCCAAATCTTTTTGTCTTTGATTGGATCAAGATGTAGGTCAGAAGAAGGCTCGGGGAGATTGAACACAGAGAAGATATGTAGGCTTTATAAACTGGCTTGAACAGTTCATGGTAAAGGTGCGTGAATTATGGTTTATTCAAAAGCTATAAACACCATCATAGTTCAAATTTACCACTTTTGCCTCCGTGAGACGATTTTTATTAGTTACAACATAAGGTGACAAACTTCCATTTTGCTGACATAAATGATTACAAATGTTTATTTAAGATGGATGTAATTAATAGAAATGTTTTTAAACATTTTTAACTTCAAAGCTTTAAAAGTCACTATTTTTAATTTGTATGATTTAAATCATAAGGAACAATTGTATATGTTGTTGGTATTTTTCTTTCGGCTTCTCCACTCTGTGAGGGTCGTCTTTGTGAACAAACTCGCATCAGAAATTCAGCAGTCGTTTATGTCTAATACCGTATGTGACACAACTTGGGCTCAAACAAGGCACTGTCCACCGAGCTACCACAGCTTTCAGGAAACAATTCTATATATTTTCTCCTAAATTTAACCTTAGGGAAATATATTTTTACATAACTTTGTGGGGGAAAAAAATATACATACGTCAAAAATGTTATTAGTTTTTGGAAGGAGGAGAACATGAACATTGATCTGTATCCACATAATAGCCCCGTGAACCTGATGTATTTTCTTCGATTCTTGTTTTGTTTAATATTAGTTATTAGATTTGTGGGCAATTATTTCAGTCATTCTGCATGATTTTTATTCTGTGCCTTTTGTTTCTTATTGATTATGTTTCAGAAGTCAAATCTTTTCACCAGCTTCTCACTAAAAGCCATATTACCCTTTTTATTATAATGTTTACCGCGCCATTAGAAAGGAAAATCATCTCACGTGTAAATGACAAAAGTTGAGTGCACTACATCAGTGTAGTTTTGTATGTTTCAAAAGTCTTTAAACTATAGATGTTATTCAGTTTTTTGTATACATTTATTTTTCAGATTGCTTGAAAGTTTCACATTCAATGAATATTTCATCTCCAGCACATTTACGTTGCTGGTTCTTCTACATTTGTCATGCTGGTCCCATAAAGCTTTGACTTTAAAGACACTTGTCTGTAGAAGTTCTTACAATGCTCCATACAATTCTGTTTTGGTTGAAATATATATAATGCGGCTTCAAAGTCATGGATTACAATGTGACACTTTAAAAAAAATGCCTAAAACTGAATTCCTAAAGAGTAGTTTGATGTCATGGCGCTGCTCAGTCAAATGAAAGTGGATGACCCACTTTTTTTGCTCATGCCTCTGAAATATTTCAGAAATAGGATTGGATCGCTGGAGCTGAAGTCCTGCGCACTAACCTAGAAACAGACCCATGCTGCAGCTATAGGCAAGGGCTGTGCGTACACTACTTCATCCCCCTCCACCCACTCTCCACCCCCGTTATGTATGGCTGCTGAAAAGTGGGTGGGAATTTGTAGTGAGGCAGAGTGGGGCATTTTAACACATGACAACGTTCACAGAATTCACTGTGAGTTTTGCAAAAAAATTAAAATAAGAGGATGGTGAGGGCTGGCAAAATTTCTCACAGCTTTGTGTCTTCATCTGTGAAGTTGTGTGTAAGTAGGCATTTTTTTTTGTGTGTGATTTGTAATTAGACTATTCAGTTATTTTATTGTATTTGACTTGTAAATATCGCTTTCTTTTATTAAAAAATTTTCAATGCTTGTAATCTATACATGTTTGAAATTGTTAAAAAAAACACATCTACTGTCGTTAACGTGAACTAGTTTTCTTTTTTGTAGCTTTTTAGTGAGTGGTTTATTTGAAATGTGCTCACTTTTAAGATACAGTTCACTGGACAGATGTTCTCTTTGACCTCTTTACTGCTTGACTTAACATGTAGTGTTTTTGGATTGGTTATTCTGACCTCAGGGCAGTAAGCAGACATAGCTTTTTTTGTTGTTGTTGTTAATGCATATAGTTAAGACCTATATAGCACATAAACCCTGACTTTCAAACAGCTGAGTCTGTGGGATAGTTTCTTATTTTATATTTGCAATGAAGGCTATTGTCATTGTTTTTTGTTTTGCTCACCTGTCTGTCTTCTTTTTTGTGGAATGGACATTTATTTTTAAGTTCTTAGTATTCATTTTGTGGGATATTTTCACAATTCTATGCAACAGTTATGAATGCCTATTCATTTTATGTTTTAGCAGCAGACTGAACTCTTAGCTTTAGTTGCTTGGCAACAGAAGGATAAAACGTGTATTTATTGTTGAAGTAAAAACCTCAAGTGACAGCTCATAATGTATGTTTTAAGATGGGGGGGAAGGCTCTGATTATATAGTGGTTGTGAAGATGAACTAAAAACAGACAGACTAGTTTTGGTGTATGGCTGAGATGTTATCACATTAAATCTTACTGATGTTTTGTATTTTAAGGCTCAAACATTTTTTTTTTCTCTTGAGTAGCACAAGTTCATTTTAGCCCTTCGGCAAAAAGATGATCTTAATCAGTGATTCATTTTGCGTTTCTCTTTTGCTTTGACTTCAGTTTCAAGCTGCAATCACAAGTAAATAAAATGCGAGTTAAAATAATATAAAATATGCTTAGCTTGTGCGTTACATATTTAATGATTTGTGTTTTTCTTCAGGTTTTGAGAGCATCCTTGAAGGTCTGATTGGTCCGGACTTGCTAAAAGACCTAAAAATATTTAAGGGTAAGTTTCTGTTAGTTTCCTTTGTTGTGCTGATTATGACAGTTCTGTTCATTGTACCATCTGGTACCCCAGCACATTGATTCGAGACAAGACAGCACTATTGCCAGTAGAAGAGAAAATGGCTTGTGTTACTGCAAAGTAGGTGTTTTAGATGAAGTGGGATCCCATGGAGAATTTGTACAATATGTGATGGTACTAAGACAATAGTAGACTTTATGCGTTGTCATTGAATTTTTTTTCTGAGCCAGAGTAGATTTGGACTTTAGCATTTGCATTCATTATAACCCACTCATGTTTTGCATTTATGCGTCTTGTCAATGGTCATGTCACTGAATTAAAAATTTAATCTAAAAGTATTGTATATTTTATGCATTGCAGTAAAGTACTTTGCAGAATGTTCTTGCATTAAAATAATCCGTCTTTGCCTTTACAATTAGATAATTTTTAAAGCGTTATTTCTCTTAAAAATTTCTTCCTGTAATTTAGACAGAATTGTTAGTCGTCATACTAGTTTAGAAAACACAAAGCTTTGTTTTATTACTCAGAATTACTTCACTCTTGCTTCTGTATTATGTCCACAGACTCTAATCATGTTGCAGTCTCTGATTGGTCATTTGATGAAAACTGCTTATTCTGCTGTTTGAGAAGAGATAAAGTTAAAGTAAGATTTCTCATTCCTCTTTTGTACTTAAATCAAATTTGTGTTTTTTTCTGTTCAGCTGTAAAATTAAAAAAAAAGTAGCTGTTTTACTAAACAAATTGTAATTTCTAAACATTTAAATTATAGCTGTAGCAAATGTGCTGAACATTACAGTGCAGTTTTCTTGTGGATGTAGAGGTTAAAGGGTAGATTATAAATGCATGTCTTCCAAATGGTGCCTGTTCTCTCTAATCTACTAGGGGGTCATTTGCTTTGATCAAATCACTGATCCGAATAAAGAAAAACATCTTGTTGTGCTGTATGTATCCTGTTGAATACTGAAGGCCACTGATTTAAGTTTTGTGATTTGACAGGAGCACTTGATCGGCTTAAACAAAGGGCTTGATGAGACACCCAAACGTCTCCTGGTTAAAGATCAGCTCACAATCATCAGACTAGAGAAGCAAGCCGAGGAGTTTCTCAGTGCAGTTCTCTGCAGAAAAGGTATGTCTTGATGTATAAATGATGATGTTACAGGACTGTATCAGTAATGTGCATTAAATACAAAGTGATGGATACAAGCCATTGAATATTTACTGTTTTGTGTATAAGCTATTAAGCCAGATTGTTGTACTTTCTACTGAATTGTAAATTATGTTGTCATGTAGGTTGACTGGTTTGTTTTGCAAGCTGGTCACAAACAAGATGTTATTCTTTAAACTTTGTTAGGATACAGTTTGTATAATGGTAACCACTACAGCTGGTTCAGAAAAGACACATACTGAATAGTTTTTTTTTTTTTTTTTTGTACTTGTCCCTTTTTCGTTTTTTTCCAGATGTGCCAAATTTGTCAGATCCAAACATTCCAGTAGTGGCTCGAGAGATTCTTCAGAGAATGATCAGTCAGTTTGCTGCTGAATATACCTCAAAAACCAGCTCTCCTCAGGACAGTCGCTCAGACTCCCCGCCTCAATCTGACCAAAGCCTGCCGGCTCCACGCTCCCTGCCAGTGGTTCGTCCGAAAATCCCTGCTGCCACTCTGGCTGGGCCTGCACACAACCAGAACCCAGTTCTGTGCAAGCTCCTCATGGCTGACCAGGATGCTCCCCTTGACCTCACCATCAAGAAGCCCCTGGCAGAGCCCATTGAACAAGGTAGTGTGAAACTGAACAGAGGAAAAGCTAATTATTGGAATTTCACTAGGTGTTGATGAGACTGAAAATAACACTGAACTTTAAATAAAGGATTTTTACTTTATTTATTTATTTCACTATAGATGGAGTGCTTGACCTATCCATCAAAAAGAATCGCCATAGCAACAGCAGCCCACCTGGCCACAGTCCCTGCTTTTCTCCTGCTACTTCCACACTGAAGGGGTAAGAACATTTTCTTTCTCTTTCTTCTTAGTCCTCATGACATTGTAGATCAGTTGGTGTTTTAAAAGTAACGGTAAACACAGCCATGCAAACCGATATCCTCCATCTAAGAAATCTAAAGAACTGAATCACTGGGAAAATATGCTGATGTTAATGTACTTTTAAAACCTACTCCTGCACATCCAATTAAAAAACGTTTGTATTGTGCAAACTTCTCAAAAGTATGACCATGAACCTAAACAGGAAGCATCTTGTAAGTTAGTAAACAGGTGTGCATTGCCCTATTTTCTTAAACGTCACTGGATGGCCTGAAAACATGTCCTGTAGGACTCTCAGCCTTGCCTAAAGTTTTGCATTTCAGTGCAGGGTTAGTTAAAATGCTGGATATATTTAAGACAATGTGAATTTGTTTAAAATCAAACTGAAGTTATGTTTTGTACTTCATTATGCTTATTTCACAATTATTTGTCATAAATAAAAACGCTAATGACAGTTTCTGTACAACATAGTCTGTTTGAATATCAAGCTTTAGTTAATTTAGGTTTATACTTGGATTTGGTTTGATTTGGAAGCAAAACCCTTGGAATCATTTTACTCAACCAAACTTAAAAGATCTTTTACCGGTAATTAAAACTATTTTTGTTTTGAAAATTATGCACCAGTAAATTTTCATTCTTCTTATTTCTCCTTTTAGTTCTATGAAAATTGGCTAAATCTTCTCAATATTTTATTTGCATTTGGTTTACATCCAGCTTTGGATATATGCAACATGCAAATATAATATATGCACATTGTGAACATCTCAGTTAGATATAAAGAGTGGTGTCATTGTCAAAACAATTTACATTAAAATACAAATTAGGAGATGAAGCAGTGAAAACTCAATCATTTTAATATCTCAAAAGACCGTATTAATATGTAAATATGTTGGCACTGTCAAAGTAATTTAACCTAAGGTAATGCAAACCTAAAATGAATACTTTTAAAATAATTTAGATCCATCAATTAGCAAAGCATTACAAGTTTTAAGTTTGTACATTTTGTGTTGAAAAGGACACAACAACCCTCTGCTGGCATACTCTTTTATTGCTGTGCTTGTTCTGTGGTAACGTCACACACAAAATATCAAGTTGTGTTTGCATTAATCATTACGGACTGCGAGTTTTTGTGCTCTGCTTGAAATCTACATGCAAAGTTCCTGAAGTTGCAATAACAATCCCTCTTCCTGGTTGTGCATTCTGAGCCACAGGAATAGAAAGACTTGTATGAATTCCACATAAATACTCTTTCTTTCTTTTATATTTGTTGTTTCTTTCTCGTTTTTTTTTTTTTTAGTTTCTTCATCTTATATTCTTGCAAAATTTTTAAAGTGATCCACAAAGACAGATAATAAAATGTTAAACCGGAGCCTTTTTTGTTCTTAGGTCTTGCACACAGTCATGTTCATTAACTTAAAACAAGTGATGTTACCAAAGCAAGGTCAAATAATAAAGGAGTGGCCAACATCCTCCCCCACCCCCAACCCATCCACTTTTAGAAAGATAAACGGGCAATGTGCAAGCTCTGCTTACATCCAATTTCCTTCCATCCAATCAGGCGATCCTTGAAGGTGGACGGACAAGTCGGGTCGTTTAAGAGGAGCCTACAGGATGGGAGGAGGGAGAATGTCGGCCATTCCACCAGTTATAAGCCTACCTCATCACTTGCATACTCGCTGCACATCAAAGAGGAGGCCAGTCTGGAGAGCAACCCAGAGTCACCGCACAGCTCTAACCCCAGGTCCAGCCCTACTGAGCTTTTTACAAATGCATCCTCTTCCTCTTGGAATTCCAGTTCTCATTTTGGGGCTTTATTCAAACTCAAAACCAGCGATGAAGCTAATAAGCATCTCAAGGACATACCCAAGCTGTTGGAAGCTGCGGGACTTTTGCCTAAACCACTTTCTGCTGAGAATGAAAACATTAAAGAGGCGCACAGGGATCAATTCATCTCTCGTTCGTCGTCTTTTGACATCAAGATCCCCCAGGTGCGAGTTTTGGCCACAGGAACAGAACCATCTTGGGATTCCATAGCCACTGAATTTTCAGGTTCACTCCATGAGAATGGTGTCAAAAAGAAGCTTTCTTCGATTTTTCCCAGACCGATTCAGAAAAGGAGCAGTGTGGGTTCCAATAGTTCAGGTTCGGAGAAGGAATACTGGCCTTTTCCCTCTGACAGCCACACCTCAGGTGGAAATTATTCTGTGGATTCAGAGTCAGACCCAGGTAACATGCAGCCAAAGAAGAAGCGGGGACGATATCGACAATATAACACCGAGCTGCTGGAAGAGGCTATTTTGGTTGTGATGGGTGGGAAAATGAGTGTATCTAAAGCCCAGTCCATCTATGGAATTCCACACAGTACACTGGAATATAAAGTTAAAGAGCGTTTGGGAACCTTGAAGCACCCCCCCAAAAAGAAAATGAAGCTGATAAGTCAGGCGGATGAACAGGGACCTCCTGAACTCTCAGAACACCGTGTTTGAGGAAAAAGAGAAGTTCTCAGCATCTACAGGCATCGAGGATGTTCTATATGATGGAACCCTCCAGCCTGATGTGTGATAAATCCAAAATGTGCTGATGGGCTTTTTAAACAGTGCATCCTTGAGACAGCAGTCTTAGTTGTCAAAAAATGAATAGCATTTATTATTGATCTGCTTTATTTTACTTCCACTTTTGGTCATTTATACAAAAAAATATATGTTTTTATTATATTTTACCATTTACTGGTAATTTCCAACACACATTGTGCTGGCTAAATATTTCATAGCACTACAAATGTTTTTTTTTTTTTTAAATGATGGTTGATAATGTTAGCTTGGTATATGGCGCCCCTGTGTGTCTTCTTTCAGAACTTGTCATATGTTCCAACTAAAACGAGTAATCAACTCTGCAGGATGCATGAAAGCAAACTAATTGGGTTTAATGTGAAAGTCACTGTAGCAATTACACTTCTACGACTGAAATTTACACTGCATTTAATAATATGTCCAAACACTAATATAATCAGCACACTATTCCTTACAAACCATTTATTTATTATTGTTGTATTTTAACATTTGTGACAACTTGTCCAGAATTTTATTCTTTTTCTCTTTAACCTGTAATCGCAAGTATTTTTAAAATACTTTTTTTTTTTATAAGATTGATAGTTTATTTTTAACTGCCTTCACTGGATGTAGGATAAACTCAATGAGATGCATGCAATACTAGTCAAGGAAAAATTTTTTGGGCAGGTGATGAGTTAATGTCCAGACATCACAATACTCAGGTACAGATATGCTTTTTGAATCTTTTCATCATAAAGTCCCACTGGCCAGTGTGCTTTTCCTACTCTCAGATGTCTTTACAATTTACCTTCAATTGTCAGCGATAGCTTTGCAGGCAAAAACCTTGAGTTTTGTTCATTTTAGGTTTATATACCATACAGAAAATATATTTTATATTCCAGGATTATTTCTTGAGATGCAACTTATAGAATTTCTACTTTCATTGTATAAATGATGCAACAAAAAGTTTAGTTTAAACTCGTACCTACTTGCCGGCTGCAAGTGATTTAGAGTTGCCTCTTTCATCCGTCCTCTCCTCGATACGCACCTCCATCCTACCTTACTCTTAATTACTAAAGTAAAAATTCAATGAAAATAATTTTCTGAGATTTATTTTACGGCATTCTTTATCGTCTTTGTCTTTTATTTTTTTTATTGCTATAAAACAGATCTTTTATTTGTAAAGGCCTTTTCTCTCTTGACATTTTCGTTGAATTTTTGCCTGTTTTTTTGACCCAACAGGGCACTTCACCGTGCATTCTCACTTTTACCTCAGGCTGTTTTAGAATAATGAGGTCATGACCCGTTGTTCTTTGTATCAGGTTGACACAGCTCTATCAGGTTTTGCTTATGGAGTTATTGCAGTACTTGCATCCTTTTTAAATGCAAGTAATACATAGAATTTTTCAATAAAGTAACATGTAAAACATTTTACATCTTAATAAGAATTTTGAAGTACCGTACAATAAAGTTCAGGGACGTTAATACTTGGATATTATTAGCACAGTAACAATAGTTAAGACAAACTAATGTTTTAGAAATTTTATTTTGGTTGTCTAATGGGACTTGCTCTAAATGCAAGTCTTAATTTAAGGTATATGTGTAGATTTTTGTCTTTGTCACATTTGTTAAATTTCTCCATAATGAGTTTAAAAAGACAAGAAAACTTTTTTTGGTCATATTTAAACATTAGATAAATGTTATTAATTATTTTCACAGACAATCTTTCAATAAAACTTGAATGTTATAGATTCTACAATTTTTTAACAAATATAATGGCTTAAAAGTACTTTTACATGTTAATTGATTAGCAAACCATGGTTTTGTGTTCCTTAATTTATATTGTTGCGATGCTAATAGTTGACTACCTCATTTGTGGGGGGAAAAAAAAAAATCAAACAGATTTTTACTGTTTTCAGATATTGTAGCAGTTTCACATGAAACAACACTTAGACTACTGGAAGTTTAGTTTACAGAAAACAGAATACAACTACTTGTATAGGTACACAGCCAAAAATGTTAAAATTTAACCATGTGTAAATATTTCAATGTGTGTGTTCCAAGGTAATCAAACTGTGATCTTTTTAATTTTATTATTATTATTTTGTCAGTCTTTGTCTCTTTGGAGTGAGGACAGAGCAGTCCAGAGAATTGTTTTATGGTTTGATAGCAATATGAACATTTAAGAAAATCTGCTTTGCAAGAACTGTTTTGTTGCTTGATTGTGAAAAGACAGAATTTACCGTAATTCCAATATTGATTAGTAATTTTACTATTGCTTATTACTAATAAATGTAAACTGTTTTAATGAAAGAAAAGAAGAAGAAGAAAACATTATGAGAACAGCAGTATAAAAACAAATGAATTATGTGTAAACATGTATAATCTACACAATCTGAAGATTTTGGACACTTTGATTAAAGGTGACTATCCTTTGTTTAGTAAATATATCATGATTAAAGTCTGTTATTACCTTGTGGTGGTGATACGAGTTCTAAAATGACTATTGATTACTGGAAGGAAAAAAAAGTACAGCTTATTGGGCTTAGCATTTAAATAATATAAATGAATGCTCTTAGTGTGCTTCGCATGATTAAACTAAATGAGTTATTTTTAAGAAGCTTGTGTATGTTTGTGTGTATGTATGTATGTATGTATATATATATATATATATATATATATATATTTATATATATATATATATGTCT
>JARVGS010000001.1:43841470-43854932 GCA_031762315.1 Hypsolebias antenori | reverse complement strand
TTTGCAAAAACGAACATAGTTGAATGACAAAAGATATTTATGTTGTGCCACTTTCTGCAAAGTTCATAAATCATGTCCCAGACGCTTTAAAATTATGTAGGATTAAGAGTTTAGAACATTGTTAAGAACATTGCAATAGTGTGGGAAGGGTTTATAAAGCCCTAAAATAGTTATAAATACTTAAATAAATTTAATGTCCCTACTTGGCAGATTTTCACCTATCGCGGGGGTGTCTGGAACATAACGCCCGTGATAAGTGAGGGACTGCTGTGTAGTAGATGTAACTGTGTGTCTGTATTGATAACAGTGGATGACTTTAATTCAAGTGATTTGAGACTGGATGTTGTATGCTGTGTTTTTAACGTCAAGGTTTCCATTAAAAGTTTTATGTGCGTAAAGATGATAAAAATGCTCCTCTTTCTATTTCCAGTGTTTTTACAAAGACCTGCAAATAAATAACTTCCATGCTTTATGTTCACGGGTGTGTCAGAGCGTGTAACGTTGTGTGTGCATATTTAACTCACAGGGTCTGTATCGCTCGCAGTGACGTGAAGGTGCCCTTGGCGAGCGTTTGGATCTTGTTATCGTACAGCGATAGCAGTGAGAGATTCTGCAGATCCTGGAAGGCGTTGGCACGAACGCAGTGAATCTTGTTGGCATTCAGCAACCTAAAAGAAGTGAAAGAAAACAGGGAGGAAGGGGGAAAAGAGGGAGGGAGACAGTTTGTCAGAAGTTCTTTATGAATTATTTCATTATAAAGCCAGAAAAGTTTATTTGAAAGTCAAGTCTGGTATTCAGTACGTCTGGAGAACATCAGCAAAGTGTACGTGTTTTCCACTTACAGCAGTTGCAAGGAGTAGAGGCCGTCAAACACCCCCTTGGGCAAATCTGTGATTTTATTTCCATACAGCACGCTGAGAAATCACAACAGAGACATTAGACACAGCAAACAACAATTCAGTGGCTTTTTGGGCTCAAGATCACCTCTGGACCACTTACAGGGAGTTGAGGGAACGCAGACCCTGGAAGGCATCCGGCGCTATCTCTGAGATCTGGTTGTTGCTCAGGTCTCTGCATTGACGGAGGATAAAATATTAGACACTGACCTAGAGTTTTATGGGTTTTATAGTCCTGCTTGATCCAACTTTACTTGCAACCCTGTTGTTACCCTCACGGGGGGATAGATCCTCCCACAGAGCTTGCAAGGAAGCAAATGTAGTTTGTGGGCTGGATGAAGATAAGTCCCAGATCGCGTTCACATTTCATGCTGCGTATCTTCACGGGAGACTTGTAGCCAATCAAAACATTTACTTGCGTTATTTGTGGCCTATCAACCCATCTTCCATTGTGGTGTGTGTGAGTGAGTAAGAATATGTCGCAGGGCTGAAATCCAGAGCCAAACAAGGGCAGAGTGCCTCGAAACATAGCTGATGTTAACAGGATCCGCAGGCCTCTCACCACAGGATAACCACTAAGCCTGCGTGCCCAGGAGTGCTGTGTGTCTGTACAAGTGAACGCAAACGTAAATGAAGAACAGTGGGACAGAAAGGGAAAAAGAAAGATGGAGGAGGAGGTTTAATGGAGTATGCGGACTGAACTCCAGTCGACTGGATACCTTTGAAGGAAAATCATCATGTGGTGAAGAAGAGGGATATTTTCTCATTTGGGGGTAACGTTTAAATAAGTAGCCATTTGTCTTCTTGCAAGGACTGAGGTTTCCTGGAAATGAAAACGAAGACTGGAGGCCAGCAAATGCACTGGTGTGTGTCTGTAAACTCAGACGTCGGAGTGTTTGTGTATATGTCGGTGTGTGAGGGCTTACAGCATCCCTGTCTAAAGCGGGGCGGTTCATGCGGAGGTCATTTAAACCAAGTCAACGACATTATGATTTGGTTGAGATTTATTGGGAAATGAGGACACAAGATCAGCTAAGGCAGGTCATCGCTACAAATAAACCAATGTCTACACATAAAACATTGATCTATATCTGAGCATCTGCTGAGTTCGACCCAGGAGAGTGAGCTTATTCATCACAATGTACAGTGGCTGTCTACACACTGCAAACTGAGGGTGTTGGACACAAGATCGGTCCAACCCGCGAGTGTCCAGCTGAATCAACAGAGACATCGGGGGTCAATGCAGACAGACACAGTTGTTGCTAAATGTTGAATTGACATCTCAAACATCAGTAGCAGGTTAGGTTTGTTTAAAGGAACAGATGGATTAGACCTGTTTGGATAAAACAGCTCGGCTTATGGTGCATTAGGGAAAAAAAAAAGTTTAAGTATTGTTTGAAATAATTTCTCACAAATAGGGAAGCCCCCAGCAAATGTTAACCGATCCATTTATTTGTTGGTGTTTAGAGTTCTTCTACGCTTTTCATGTGTTACAAAAAATACAAAAGCCTGACACATTAAATTAAAAATGCCTGTTTTTTTTAATGTAATGATGATTAAGAACTTCCCGCAGAACAGAATGTTTCTGGAGGTCTTTCATCCCATCAGCAGCAAGTTTTTACAAACAAACTGTGTGAATCCTCTCCACATCTCATTTCCATGCCAAAAAAGTAAACTTTTTTAATACCATAACATTTTTTACTCCATAACAATTTTATTGTGTCTTATCTCTAAACTGATTGCAACAGTTCTTTACTTTAAAATTCATGTGCAATAATAAATTGACATCCATTTGTGTGTATACTGTATCTACACCTCCAGATGCAGGAAGAGGGCCACCTGCATCACGAAGGACCTCACTCACCCAGCACACACACTTTTTGCCCCGTTCCCCTCAGGCAGAAAGTTGAGGAGCATTAAGTGCAGAACCACTAGGCTGAGGAACAGCTTCTACCCTGAGGCTGTTAGACCCATGAATCCCTAGTCAGGATTATCACTGTGAAAATTACTGTGGAAAAAAAAAATCACTGTAATGCCACTTGGTTGTTGATATGTGCTGCTGATCTCATGCTGCTGATTTATTTCATGTTGCTGTGTTCATTCGTCTTCATCTGCTCACACAGACTCATGTTCGTGCTGCTGTTGTTTTGCATATTGTTTTGTACTATTAGTGCTTAGTATATTTTTAGTTTAGTGTATTTCTTAGTTCACATCTTAGATCTTATTACTGTTTTTCTTTACAGTTTGTATTTTTGTTGAATGTAACTGGGACCCTGTGTACATAGTTTCGTTCCACCTCATGCACCACATGTGATGTGAATGATAATAAAGAATCTTGAATCCTTGAATATTGTAGCAAACATAAAAATAAAAAAAAACCTCTCTCTTCTATGTAAAAGGAAAGAAACTGTGATAAAATTAGGTTCTGGGCATTTAGGTCTTCCCTGCAAAATAAAACACTAAAATGTTGTGTTTTCCTAATTAAATACATTTTTTAGCTACATTCCTTCACAGTTTATAGACTTAGTGTGTGTCAACATATTTCCATTGATATTCCCCTTCAGCTCCAGCCAGTTTTTTTTTTTTTTTTTGCTCTTCATTCACCTGATTTCATCTCCACATTGTCCCTGGAGCTGAATAATAAAACGATGAAGAACACTTTAGAAAAGGCAGAGAAACTCCCTGACCTTCCGGTTCCTCCGTGTCCCTGCTGCTGCTATGCAAGTCAGGGTCAGTGGTGTTGGAGGTTTGGACGGTTGGAGTGAGCGAACAGCTGGCTCAGTGGGCAAGAAACCGCTCAGTCTCAACCACCAGCTCATCACCGTTCACTCCCAGAGAGAGAAAAAGAAAACCCTCGTTCCAGCCCTCTGTCTGTCCCCTCACCATCATCCCTGCTGGCAACATGCAGAATGGACACAATGCTAGCCAGGGGAAAACCAGTGGGGAGAGCTGAAAAATGAGAACTGCTATTATGCACATGTAGATTGCTTGCTTTCCCTGCCACCTTAAGCCCGAGAACAAGACAGTGTTCCTAAAGTCCAGACAAAATAAATACTCTGCATGTTCGGAAGTGGTATGAGAAAACTGTCAATTATTGATTTTCTTTCCCCACCCAGTTTCTGCTCATCTGTACTTACATCCTACGAAGTTTCTTGTAGGGAGAGAAGGCTCCGGGAGGGACAGACTTAATCCCGTTCTGCTCCAGACGTCTGCGGAGGAGAAGAGAGCGATGTGAAACCATTAGCTAACCAAACAATAGCGTTCTCCATGGCAACAGAGCTGAGTAAGCACCCCTGACCCTCCGTGATCGGCCTGATTATATTAACGGAGATCTATTTCATAGTTATAATCGGTCAAGGCGTGTCGGAGTCATAACATCCACAAAGGCAATAAACAGACTGAATACTAAAGTGCTGTGGAAACGGGACTGGAGAGGGGGGAAAGCTCCGCGCTGCATTGTGTGAGGGTGTTAAGGCCTTCAGCAAAAAGTCATATTTCTCCCTGATTTAACAGTTTCCAGCACTTAGGCACACACATGAGATCATGAAATCAATAATGATCTCACTGGTTCTTGTGAAAGTTGCTGGTATCCTCTGGGTGTCTGCAGAGCGTCCACTGAAACCTTTTGCAGCAGGGGTAAAATATGACTTCTCTGAGTTTACCTTTTCCTGTGAGCCGATGAAGTGAAGTTAACAACAGAAGAGTCTGACAGAGCTCGCTGTAAAACAACTGTCAAAGTGCGAAATTATTGCGGACACTTGGTCGTCTGGAACAGAGCGGCAACAGACTCTAAGCAGTGTCAGATGGTCCCAGAGAAACACACCCATGCGTGTGGGCACGCATGTGTGTTTCAGGGCCCAGCTCGGCCCCAGGACAAATCCCTGCTGTAGCTGGCAGAGGGCTGTTTATCTGCAGGTCAGTTCACAGCTTTTAAAACTGTCCTTACTGAGGCTTAGCAAGACCCAGAGGAAGCCAGCTGCTTGTTCTACTATTCTGCCTTCCTGCAGAGCAAACAGGCTGCAGACCAGAAGCCATGGGCCTGCACGAACTGTGGTCAGCCAGTGGCTACATCAGCATCTAAATATCATTAAGTTGCTATTTGTCACCACAGGAAAAATGGGAAATATTTTTAAATCGGCATAACTCCTTAGAGTTGGTAACAGATTTAGCCACCACCTTCTTAAGTATTTGACGTCTTGGCACATAAGCCTTTCCACAGGGTTTAATTAGTCACTTGGAGTCGTTTCAGATATAACCAAATGCCTCTTTGGCCTCTTGCGTTGCTTATTTATGTCTAATCATGGGGGGTAAATGTTTTGTTAGACACTAGCCACAGCCATTTAACAGTTTTCAGCTTCCAATTTTTTCAATCAAGAATCAGCCCCCATGAAAGGACCGGCCTGCAGTTATAGAGCAATATGGGAGTGCAATCGACATTCCTTGGATAACAGTGATTGTAGACCGCAGATTCCTGTGGTGGACATGCTCTCGCTGTCTGTTTTTGTCCGTGTGCGTTTGTGCATTTACAGCGAAGTGACAGCAGTGTGGTCCCTCTGCCCTCACCATGCGGCAGAGTGCTGGGCCAAGTGGCTTTAGCGCCTTCTCTCATCAACCAGTCTGTCTAACTGGTCCAAACCAGTTGGGCGTTCTGCACGCAGCTCGAACGTGTTTCGGTGTCAGCGTACGTACATGCCTACGTGCTGTGGCGCTCCTGGTGTGCCAACATGAAGTTACAGCGCAAAACCTCAGAGCCAGACAGGCACACGCATTAAGAACATTTATCGTATTTTCCGGCGTATAAGTCACTTTTTTTTTTTGCATAGATTTGTCAGTCCTGCAATTTATTTAAGTTTTTTAATTCCCATATTCATAATGCAATTTTTAACTGACGTTTTAAATTTCGTAGAACTGCAACAGCAAGTGCTCCCATGCCTGCTTGCTTCACTCAGCTGGTGCAGACGGAGGAACGCTGGAGAGCTAGCAGCCCCAGCCACGATGGATGAATGGCGCCACGCCATCCAGGTGAAATGAAGCTGTTTTGACCATTCAATAAATGAATACTAAACGCAATGGGTCAGCAATGATGCATAATAAATATGACTTAAATACGTTTTTTTTTTCTCTTTGTGATGCTTTTTTTGACTGATGCGACGTTCTCTGGAGTGACTTATACACCAGAACATACATCCTTACAGATCAATATGTGCAAGCGACTTCATCTTTGCAACCAACAAAGAAGCTTCTCTGTTCATTGGCTTAAGTATGTAAAAAAAAAACAAGAATCTGCCAGTCGCCTGCCGACGGAAAATCAATGGTTCCTGTCCAGTTTGTCAGCCTGAACAATCGTGCATGTGTGTGCATCTGAGAGCTGATGTTTGTGTCAATCTAATCAATTTTTTTTTCATCCTTTACATCAGGACCCGAGCAGGCTTTTCATTAAGGGGGAAACACATTGTGCCTCTGGGCATTCAAACGGTGCGTGCAGGAGTCAGAAACGATGGCAGAGCCGTGGCGGCGCAGATAAAAGGCAGAGGGAAAGTTTTATGGCACGGCTCGTCATTACAGACGGAGACTACGGTGCATTCTATTCTGTTGTGGTTTTGTTTAGGTTAACTGGAGCTCCTCTCACAAGAAAGGAATAAAAAGAAAAAAAAAAACAGCTCAAAACCTTAGAACCATAAACACAGCACTCATTAGAGTAGAGGTAGAACAGAGGGGTTTTAATTCTCAGATTTATACATAATGAGAGCAGTGTGTGTGTGTGTGTGCGCCTAATTACCAAGGCATTAGGCCAGCTGTGATACGCAGCAACTTGCCATGCTGTAAGTGAAACTGACTTTATAATGAACTTCAAGCACAGATCAAACCTGCTGCATCAAGTTACTGAGCAGACCCCCCACTCCACTGCTTTCCATTTTACTTTTTTATTGTCAACGCACCTCCTTGAACTCGCCTGTAGTAACTTGGCAAGCCAGAGGGAAAAAAAAAAAAATGAGACAGAGAAAATGCTGAGAAGTTAAAAAAAAAAATAGAATGAAAAAGTAAAAGTGTCCTGGGAATTTACCCCGTAAGGTAGAGGTTCTGACGTGCGGGACAGAAGGAATTCATATCGGATTCTGTCTTGTCTTGTAAAAAAAAGAATCAGAACACGATGGAGTGTGTGAGCAGGATGAGTTTTATCACAAATTAGCTCTGAAGGGCAGTGGGGAGTTAAAAAAGTCTGCAGTGCAGAGATTATCTACAGTCTATAAAACACATCTCCTTGTTCTCCTGTTACAGTCAAAGGTCACATCATAGATAAGACCGACATACCTCACATCCCATTTGTAGAATTCTGAACCTAAAAAAAGTGGCAATTTTTATTTCTTCGTATTCCATCAAAAAGGGAGAAACTGAGTTATTTACGTCTCCGAAATCCAAACAAAAACCTTAAGGTAATTTCAGGCGATTTTGCATTTCATGAGCTGTCAGTCTACTTGACAAGAACCTACTGAAGGATGCACATTAGGTTCAAATGCTGTACACATCATTGATGAAATTTAGTACATCAGTGTAGCAGAAATGGGTCAGGGTTGTTGGGAGAACATGGGATCAGTGACTCTGACACCGGCTGGGTATTTATAAACAGACTCCATGGGGAGCAGTAGACCTAGAAATTTGCTGTGTCCTCCTAGTTGCACGCATGCTGTTAGGAAAAACATCCGTCTATCTTCTGTTTTTCACACCCGGCGTAAATCACTGTCGCCGTACCGTTTCTGGGAGATTTCTGCCAGCGCTTTGAAACCCCCTGATAAAGAGTAAAATGACTTATTTGTAAAGTCTA
This sequence comes from Hypsolebias antenori, assembly GCA_031762315.1. Lineage (NCBI taxonomy): Eukaryota > Metazoa > Chordata > Actinopteri > Cyprinodontiformes > Rivulidae > Hypsolebias > Hypsolebias antenori. The sequence continues at coordinate 43,847,213 of JARVGS010000001.1, read as the reverse complement.
GCCACACATTCCTGGGAATCACAGTATAGCATGTGGGCCGTGAAGAGTTAATGCCCAGACAGATGTTGGAGGGCTGATAAACTGAAGGAGGGATGTTAGCAATGCACTCGCATGTGGTTCACAGCATTCGGAGCTGATAAGAACATGGAACCTCAGTTTAAGATTTGTGGTCTTCAACATTTTTTTTAACACAAGACTGATGCCCTGTGATGCATGTAAAAGATAAAAATCTGTTAGCTTAAAACCTCTTTGCTTTTAAACTGTATAACTACACAAGTTAAGTGAATATAAATTGAATTAGAAAGTACTGTAACCTTGTGTAAATCACTGACTTGTGGATTTCAAAATACTTGGAAGTTTTAAATTGGCTGAAGATCCATTGCAAACCCCTTTTCCTGTCATTTCGTGAATAAAACTAAGGGTTGTCGTATTAAAATAGCAGCAAGCGTGCTCACATTTCAGCCATGCTGTCAGGTAAGTTGGCTGGGATGGCCGTCAGTCCTTTTCCTCTGCAGTCCACGATGTTGTTACTGCAGGTGCACATGGCGGGACAAGAGCCTCCACCGGTGCTGCATGGCTGCAAACTGGAGGACTCCTGATGTCCTGAAGATCAAGAGAAGAAAGAATCAGGTTTAAAAGGGAGAAGAATTGATTAAAAAAATAGATCAAGTGCTTTTTTTATTTTTATTTTTTGGCAATAATTACTTTGTCTTGTACCAAAAGCAGGAAAATTTCAGTGGACCATGACAGCCTCAACCATGCTTTAGCGATCATATGGTGATCTTTTCTTATAGACGAATGATTTTGGAAAATATTCTAATTGTGATTTTTTTTTTAACCTCAATATTGCGATTTAATACGCAATTATTTTTCAATTTAACCTTCTCATGTATTTTTCAACGAACACAAGCAATAAATCTGTTGCAGTTGCAAAAAAAAACTCCAGTTTTCAGCTCTGCTGCAACTCTGTTTCTGCATTTTTTTCCGTACAGCTCCGGGATAGCAACTTGGCTAAAATGTGTGCACGAAGACATTCTGTACAAAACCACTACATAAATCACTATATTAATGGCCAGCATGTATTTCGCTATGAACTCTGTTCTTGCTCGAGTTATTTCCGCGTGCCATTTCGAATTATGTTCATACAAAGTAACACCTTCGAACAGTTCGGTCAGTGATCCTGTCGGCTGCTACTTTGCTTACTTGAAGTTGAAGCACTAGTCGTTGGCATTCTAGCCATGCAACTATCGTAAATGGCTTTGGTACTGTTTTAAGTGTTGATAAAGATTTGTGGTGTTACCTCGAGAAGTAGCAACAGCAGCAAGGCAGGTTCTGCACAATACATATCGTTGCACAGCATCTTCTTTATTATAGCCAAAATAATTCCAAACAACGGACGTGCTGCCTCTCTTTGGTACCAAACTTTCAGATGTATCAGCTTCTGTCAAGCCTGACACCAGTGAGCGTTGAAGTCTCCTGCTCTGCTTCGCTCACTTGCATGTAACCAGATCATGTGACCAGTCAAATTGCAACCTTCGCTATTAAAATTTTTGTTTCATCAAATTGCAGTATTATCGCAAATGCAATTAATTGTTCAGCCCTATGGACTTTATTTTCTCACTTGAAAAAAATGCATGCATCGAATCTCCAATAATATCTACTTTGGATTATTCAGTCTACTGAACATTTTCCCTAAAATACAGTTTCTAGTGTGCAGACAGCTCCAGCTTTGGCTGAGACTCTTTGGTTGCTTTCTAAACAATTTCTTCAAGGAACTTAATTGTTTGCAGATCTGTATGTTTCTTCTTTTAAAAAAAGAAGTCAAGGCGCATGCTGTCTTTACAATTGTTACAAAATGGATTTCAGTTTTTTGATATGTAATTAGCATCATCACAACATCTTAGTGGTTCATTGACAATGAAGCATCTTAAGTAATAAGGAAATGTCGAAACATATTTCATTGTTGACTGAATCTATGTTCTGTTCTTAGAATATCATTTAGGATTTTTTTTTTTTTTTACAGCCGCCTTCTCCTTTTATTGCAAAGAAGAAGGGTTGTGTTGTAAAACTATGATTTGCTGGTTAATCATGAGAAACCTGAAAAAAATATATGGATGACTTGTTGCTCTGTATTTAGTTTCAAAACGTAGTTTTAACAATAAAAGTAGTGCCAGTACTGTGTCTAATGGTCATTTCATGCTTATATTGTTTTTCTTTCGTTTCTTATAGTGCAGTTTTTTTTTGTCTTCTCATTGTTCAATAGTTTATGAGCAACTTTTTAACAAATATTGTGATCATAAAAACTAATGCCTTTGCATTTCCCTAAAACAGGCATGTCAAAATAATTTCCACTGAGGGCCACATCAGCATAATGGTTGCTCTTAAAGGGCCATTTAACTGTAAGATATAAATGTAGCTAAATTTAGCTAACTGCAATGTAAAATAAACAGCTACCCCCTTAATGTTAAATAACTCTGAATTTTGTACTTATTCAACTTACACATATATATTTGCATAGATGTAGAAAACTGCTTGTTGTTCGGTTATAACATGAAACCTTTTTAATTTGCCAGGTTATGAAACCCACATTACTCCATAAATCAATGATCATACTTTCCAAGTGAATAAGGAAAAATAAGTTATGACATTAACTTTGTTCAAAACTTTTTTTCATAAGAGGGGCAGAACAAATGGTACAACCAACAATTGTGAGCTACTAAGAACATGTGTAACAGGTTTTACAAAAAATAAAAAATAAAAAGACTGCACTCAGCCTTGCAAGGGTCTTACATCCAAATAATGAGAGATGGTTTTAATACAGAAAACATTTGCCTGCATAAAACCTGCAATCACAAATACATTGCTGCAAATGTAACATAATATAAAACATTTAACAAGTACAATAAACTCAAAATAACATCAGGGTTGAAGGCTCACTTTGGCATACTTAGCTCCGTGTTTGGTGTCAAAATGCCACCGTACTCTTTGACGACCACTAATGCCTCATAACACAAGACAATCCAGTTTCTCTCCTTGAAGCACAAACATATATTCGCCTTCCCATCTTTCTTGAAACAGCTTTCCATCTGCATCAATTTTTCTCTTCCTGGACATTTTGGGATCATTGTTTGTATTTCTCAATTCCACTTGTTCGGAAAATAGTACTGATGTGGAAAAAACTGCAATCTAGTGATGGGATCGCAGGTAACATAATTGGCATGCATTATGGGAAATGTAGTTTGTCGTCAGTGCACCCTTTTGACTTATTCATTATACAACAATCAGACCTTTTAAGCTCTCGCTATAAAATGGACAAAACGTCTTGTTTTCATCTTTATTTCAGTTTTTTTCCCCACTTTTTTATTATGACTCTAACTAGTGCTTTATAAGCTAAATTACAAATTAACTCACATTTCTAAGAATGTTTTAATACTGAAAACACAAATGAAACATCCTACGCTTAGCTTCTGCGTAAAGCTCCTTGCAAGTAAAGAAACTAGGTTGTATATCAAAGAAATGTCAAAGTACATGGAGAGCGAAGGAAAGACATGAATAACGCAGAGTGACAAGCGAAAGCCTTACAATAAACTCCACTGATCTTTCCTGAAGTTTTCCTCCTGAGTCTGCGATCTCCAGGTGGAATTGATGCCATTCTGCACGTTCAGCTTTTGAACTCCCACCTCCCCCCATTTCCAAAACTCTTCAACTTTTTTTCCCACCTTCTCCATTTGCATACCGAGCACACGGCTCATCACGCCGTCTCTAGGTACCTGTTCAAATGGCTGTAGCTCTCTTGTCAGCGTTGTGGTGAAGAACGACGGCAAGGCGGCACTGCAAGAGCAGCGATTTCTGACGCGAGTGCACCAGATGTGTGTGTGCGCGTGTGGAAAAGTCTAACCCAGTTAAAATGAATAAAACAGACTTTTAAATGGCCTCATTTACACAGCCTTACTAATCTGAGTTTCAAACCATGAATATTTAATTACCTTCCTGTCTATCGCTCAGCTTGTGTTGGAAAATGTTGGCAAGAGAAAACTGGAAGCGGGGAGGAGAGGGATTTAGGGAGAGGAGCATAGAGTGAATGATGGTGAAAATCAGTGACAGCGGTTCAAACTCCACTGCCCAAACACACATAGATTACCACAACGTTTATTACGCTAACTCTTAGACTGTTCAGTTGATAAACAATGTTTAAGGTCAGCCGTCATCAATTATCTAACTTTCTTTTTTTGATGGATTAGGAACTGAGAAGGTACGCAAAATGAGTCCAAACTGGCACAACAGCCCATGGGAGCCGAGGTTGTGTGATCTGCAATGGCAGAGAGTTGACAGATTTGGGATCAGGGTTTCGGGCAGAGAAAAACTCCCTTCTGATGCAACATGGCACATTTGACAGGCCTGGGATCAGGGAAAGTGCAGTGCACAGCTGGAGAGGCCTTAACAATGACAGCTCCCTGACAGGTACACCTGAGGAGAGGCTGTTTGATGTTCACTCCACCTTTGTTTTCCCCTGTGCCGTTTCCCTGTTATCTCCTTCCTATCCATTATCTCCACCACTTTATTCCTGTCGCATTTTAACTTAAACAAATATGTTCACATTTCTTTCACTTCAGTATGCTATATCTCACCCCGTTTAGCCTCTTTTTATTTTCCGCTTTTCTACCATTGTAACTTGTGTCCATTTGCTAACAAGTCCATACATTGAACCTCACTTCATTTTATGTTTCTTATCATTTCAAAATAATAGCACTTGTATCTCGCCATCTGTCTCGCCTCACTCTTTTTATGAAGTCATTTCTTTCCCATTTTCCTGAACAAGTATTTTTTTATTCAACTCCAAAGTGATTTATTACCAACCGCTGATATCAAACATATATATATTTTTTAATTTCCTATCCCCTCAAACCTGTAGTTCAGCAGCGAAGTCATTCATTATCTGCCATGTACTTTAATTGGCACGAGTAGCTTCTGACGTTTGGTTACTTTAAGAGCCAGTGGTTGCAAAAAACTCATATGATTAAATGTTAGGCAGCAACAAAAATGACTAACTTGAATAATTATGATCTAAAGTGACAGGACTGTGAAGAATTAGGATGTAAATTCGTTGTCAGAGGTATAAAAAAGCTCTTTTTTGTATCACTGTTTTAGCCAGCTTTTAAACACTAAAAATACTATTTTGATGCCTGAATACACCCCCCCCACCATTCATGGCTGGGGATTTTTAATTTTAGAATTTGCATTTTATGTGGGTTTTCTCCGGGTACTCCAGCTCCCCCTCACAGGCCGTAAAATATGTTAGGTCCATTGGTCAACTGGCCCTAGGTGTGAATGAAAGTATGAATGGTTGTTTGTCTCAGCGCATCCCTGTGATGGACTTGTGACCTGTCCAGGGTGTCCCTCGCCTCTCACACAATGACTGCTAGAGATGACCGGCTCTACTGCGACCCAGAAAATATAAAGCAGTTGCTCTCACATTTCATTCAACAACAACTCTTCTTCATCCTCTTCCTCTTTTCTAATACATTCCCACACTGCTCCAAACCCCCACAGGTGGCCTCACCTGGTGATGCTTCAAACTGAACCCAGGCACAAACAATTACCGTTTGTACTAGGGATGCACTTCATTGTATTTTTGGCCGATATGCCGATATGTTAAAACTTATTTGCACTCTTAAAAATAGAACGACGATCTGTTCAGAGGATTTCATAAAATTTGTTGCTCAGACATGAAATTCTAAATAGA
>JARVGS010000001.1:43830510-43840778 GCA_031762315.1 Hypsolebias antenori | reverse complement strand
CAAAGAGTCAGGCTCTAATGATCCATTCACTGATAACTCAACTTCTGTTCTCTAAAGTACAAATAAATAAATAAAGTGTGTGTTTGGCTGTGTATTTAGTTGCATGAATGTGTGACGGTACACTTAGAAACATATGTGAGGAAATTGCAGCGACAAGAGTTGTTTTGTTTGTTTGTTTTTTGCTGTTTGTGCTGTCCAGGAAGATTAGAAAGATTGTTCATGCTCACTGAAAATTAGTGATTCTGCATCTCGTTTTCTTCAACAATGGTAACATGATAAAAGTCATGAAGTCATTCACCTGATTCAGCCTCGTATGGCTGGAAACAAAGGCAAACATGTTTTAAATGAAGATGTATTTAGGAAAAACCGCAGCTGTTCACAAGAAAAATCCATAACTTTTTGTTTCGCTATAAACCAAAATCTCTTCGCTCCAACTTTTTTTTATCTGGAATGGCTACGCTCCCACGCTTTCAGTCTCCATCCCTGGACGATGAATAGTTAATGATCTGTGCCGTCATGGTGTATGACTGTAAAAATCACAATCCGTGGAGGGAGAAAGAGAAACACCGAGATCCACAAACACACCCAAACGTAGACACAAACACCCCTCGCAGCTGGTGTTACCAGTGGGATGGCCTTGTGTGGAGTGGAGGTTCTCATGCTGTTTTTCCATTGTTCAGATACGATAACCCAAACACACACACCATGACACTCCCACGTGCACATGGCCTCCTCTGCTGCAAGAAAGAAGCGCTGTCTTAAAGCCACATAAATCATATAAGGATTATTGTAATAATCCTTGTGGATGGAAATAAACAGTGACAGTGAAGCAGAGGGCTTCTGCTGAGTCTGGGGGCAGTCTGGGCGCCAGCTGTGTGGGCATGTGCCAAACATCACTGCCAGCTCAGTGAGAAACAAAAGCAACGGTCAAGAAGGAGCCATGAGGTCGACCTGGAACAGCTGTTTTCAGGTGGTCGCCAGGTGAACACACACTGATAAAACACACCGTGAGGAGAAGTGAACATTAGACTGACTTTTTATAAATAATGAGCAGCTTGAAGCACCAGTGTGCCATAAGAGATGATGTGAAACAAAATGAATTAGCAGCGTACATTGTGAAAATCAAAGCCGAGTACAGTTCTCACCTGAGCAGCTGAATTCATGTTTCTGGACCTCTGCCACATTGAGTCCTCTGAGCTCGAGAGGGCCGGTACATTGGGTGAATAGACCGATTGTAGGCCTCTGTCTGAGCCACTGAGCCAGCCAAGCCAGGTGACAGTCACAGTTCAAGTTGTTGGAGTGGAGACGGCTGGAAAGTGAGAAGAGAGAAAAAAAAAGTGATTTATTGAAGAGCTTCAATTTCGCAATCACCAGCAGAAGATGAAAATAGCATAAAGAAGTGTTTGTCCTTTCCCACAAGTCATCATGTCCAATCCCTGTGGCGAAACACAGCAAATGACATGCTACATGGACAATTGTAAAAGGCACGCTCTAAAAATGAACACATTTCTAAATCCGGTCCTCCAAACACAGCATTCCTGCAGAGCTCTGCCTGTCCAGAATAGCTCCTGCTGTTGTGCGGTGGACGTCTGGTGTATGCTAACTTGCAAACCCATGTGCACAGACACGTAGTGTTCATACAAAGAGAAAAGCTCTATAATATAACCCCACGAGGAGTGAAAAAGCCTAAAATGCCACCACATGGCTAGCAGAGTCACGGCTCAAAGCGTTAGTGAGCACAATTGTTTTAATTTGTGCATAATTTCAGTTTTAGCAGCCACAATACACAGTGAGATTTTGGAGTTATTTGCATAAATCTGCACTTTTTTTTTTGTTTTTCCATTGCTTACACAATAGTTCATGATGCTGCTAAAGACACTTCTATGTTGTCTGGTGGTGATTCTGGCTGCCACACAGGGAGCGCTTTGAATAAGAGACGCCGTCAGCTCCTATTAAAACTAAATGTAGCTTTTTTTTCTACTTTTTCTGAATGTAAATAAATCGATTTTAGATTTACAGTATTTATTTATTATAAACAGTTCCGCGTTGAGAATAGTTTTCAGACAGTATCTTACAAAGTCCGGAGTTTGGGCATGTGGTTGAAGCTGGAGACGGGGATGCTGCTGATGTTGTTGTTGTTCAGCGTTCTGTGGAAAGACAAAAGACAAAGCGTCACATTGTCCGTGCGGTTGTTCGGGCCAGCCTTCTCTATTCCACGTCTTTAAATCCATCGCTTTGATTTTTATCTCTCGTTGTGGCCCGCTGGGAATACACCACCTCGTTTCACGCAGATGGGAAGCCCTCGCACCTCCCACGCGCACGTACAAGCCATGCATGCAAATATGCACATGAGCATGATCACAAGCTCCTTGCACTAGAAACATAACATGCACACACACACACATGCGCACGCTTTCATCGAACCCGGGGCATCAGCTGTGGAAGGAAGAATCAGGTCAATTCAATCAGCCTAATAACCTCTCACCATTTTTCAACCTGCTCCTCCTGTCAGCGCAGGCTGTCGTCCTCCCCCCACACTCATCTAAACAACCCCTTCTGCCCTTTTACGCCATTATCAGAATGCTATCGCCACATTAATTAATCCATGCCATGAAACCAGCTCTCGTGTATTTCTTTCTTTCACCACCTCCTAAATCCCACGCAGCGGTCTTTCAACATCAAAATAACAAGGCTGTCAAAGTGCCTTTACCCCCCACCCCCCACCCCCACCCCCTACCTTTCACTATTGTTTCACATGGAGGCCTCCAACAGAGGCTTGTAATTATAGCTTTTTGATAAGATATGATTAACAACGTATCATGGTCTCCAGTACGGAACGCTAAACTCTGATTTTTGAGCGAGATTATAGGAAGAGCCTCCTTATCAGATGGCACGCCAAAGGCTGGATGAAGGTGGAGTAGAGGGTGGGGTGAGTGTTAATGTGATGGAGTGGAACCCTGCTGTCAACTGTGACTTAATGGAGCTTGGTCTTCATGCTGCTAGACCCATAGGGGGGTAGTTATGAATGTTACGCAAGCTCCGTGCCACAGTTATTACCAAACCACAACAATGTCTTAATTTAACTAAGAGCCTTCATGGAATAAAACCACTTTGAAGTAGCTTCAGTTCACATACTTACAGGACTTCTAGGCCTCTTAAAGCTCTGAAGGCTCCATCCTCGATGCAGCTGATGTGGTTTTTATCCAGCTGGCTGCGGATCACACAAAGACAATTGTTCAGTCCCTGCAGAGCAGTTGTGATCATTGATACAGTAAGCTGTACACTAATGGACTATAGTTAATCAATACAGGTTTAGTCTTCTCGGCTCATGTAATCCCAAGAGCAGCAAAAAGGACTTTAGTTATTTTCCATCTGCATGGATAGGAGTCATAAATCTGGTTGAGCATGTTAGCATTGTTGGAAATGTAAATCACGCTCTGTACAAGCTGTCTTTGGGGAGCAAAGCACTTAGTTCAGTGAATAGCTCCAGTAGACATTCTTACACATTTACACAGACGTGCAAAAATGTTTGATTCTCACCAACAATTATTAAAAGATATGTTGCTTATTAGATGAAATGTTGCAACTGTACTGACTGAAATAATATATAATGTTCAATTAAGATAGTATCATTGCTTCTAGATGATATACAAAAATTTACTTGTCGACTTACCACCACTAAAGCCACAACATACTGTATTAAATATTAATGCATGCAGAATGATCTGCCAGTTAGACATAAAATATATCAGCAAACTGATAATTGATCACTTGCAGAGGTTTTTTTTTGCTTTCATCTTAGTTGTGAAGAATTTCTGAAATCTGATGTTAAACATAACCAAAATGAATGTATACCGACAGTTGGGTACTCACAGGTTTTTGATGTCTGTGGCTCCCCTGAACGCTTTCCTGGGGATGGACTGGATAAAGTTCTCGCTCAGATCTCTGCGGAGACAGAAGAAGGCAGAAGTTACGACGAACTCTGCGGTTTGACAAAGCGTGTGCTCAAAACAAACTTGACGGGATGGTATTTATTTAAACAGTTTCCTCTGTTAAGTTTCCGTAGAGGTGTTTAAAGCAGGTTGTTAATAACCAAATTTACACTAAAAACTGTCAATGTCTCGTTTCTCATACTACTTACGCTAGATCTGAAAGTTAAGTGCATACTTGTACATACTTTGTACTTCCACAGTGTGTGTTAGCACCCTGGGCTTTGGTCTCTGCTTGGAAATTTACACTCACAATGTTCACTGTGAATCATAACGTCAAACTCTCTGCTCAGACTAAACAAACAGGTAACGGGGCGTTCATCTATGAAGGCTCCCCTGTGACACAGCCAGATAAATTTATCCGGGTCCGAGACCACAACACACACAAACCTTTTCATATTAGTTAGTGTGTGTGTAGTGCTTAACGATGCATAATAATTAAGCATTTGAAAAGAGCAGAGAGGAGACAAAGAGAGTAAGTGACAGACGAGAAGCTATGGATTTAATTAGTAGAGTCTTGAGTTTGTCACATACACACAGATTAGGGCACAGCCTAAAAGACGTGATTTTTCTACAACTTGCACAGCAGTAAACAGAGCACCCACGTAAATCCTAGAATCTATTAAACTACACAAAACCACCAGTGGCATGCACTCTGTTAAATGTTGCCTATTTAATGTTCATGTACACTGTAAGAGGCGTTCTCGATGCTCACAACTATTCACACTAGATTTTCCACATTCCTTGAGCCCAACGTTGTTTTAATGGGGTGAAAACTGGCTGAGAGAAACATTTTGAAGCAAAGAAGTTGGGAAATGTCTCTAATAAGTAGACGTTTGTGTATTTATGGTACAGCGCAAGTAAAAAAAAAAAGGCGTTTGTACCACAACTGTAATTGGAATGTGTTTGATTTCATGGGATGTAGCAGTTATGCTGTGTGTTGAAAGTCTGTTTGGTCTTGATCCATGTTTACAGTCCAACGACATAAAAAATGGAGTGCATTAGTTTAGCAACGTCTTTTATTGGAATCAAATCAAAAATCTGCCTTAAACTGTATAAACATGCATGACTGCTATAACAGTTGTGCAAATTAGTCCTCCGCATTACTGACTTGGGTTTAAAGAGAACATAAACATTCCCACTGGTAGAATATTTTAAAGTTATCATTTAAAATAAAAGTGTTTTCTTCCAACAATATTTTTTTCTAGAAATATCAAACATCAAACTCGTTCATGTTTTTTTTTTGTTTTTTTTTACATGCGGGCGTAGGATTCAAAACAGTTCTGGCCTCGTTTGTTGCGCTTTTGCCGAAACAGTGTGAAAGTTGAAAGCTGAGTCAATCTGAACCACCGGGCTTTAATGATGGTGCCTAATGATGTGGCTCCAAGTTAAAGGAAGATGTTTGGTCTTTCTACCCCTGAAATCTAATGACTAACCGGCCTTCTCACCTTCTTCAGTTTCGCCCAATATATCAGTATTAAGATGTCAAATGTCTGCAGTGGAGACCCATTTTTAATGACATCTCAATCTCCAACCAGACATTAAGGAGACTTTGTTATTACCGTTTGCTTGTGGTCATTTTGTGTGTTCCAAAGACATTTTAACAACATAAAAAATAGATACTGCTCGACTGTCAAAGAAGACACATGAAGAAAAAGGCTGAGAGAAAAGAAGAAACCAGGATGAGAGGCTCAGACGATATGAATACAATGTTGTGTGTAAGTAGTAAAATGAAAGCTCTAGGGTGGAATCCTCACACTAAAACCACCATAATCCCATTAGTACGCTCTAATGGGATTGGCTAGAGTGGTCTATACACTCCCATTTATGGTGCTGTGGCCATTTATGGATTTAGCTCCCAGGTCGCTGGTCACTTTTAAAATCTAAATCGTTCTGGGACAATACTTGCTCAGATAAAAAAAAGAAATTATAGTCATTGATACCCAAACTGTTGATTGATGTGCCTATATCTCATTGACTTGTGTTGTCTGCATCTGCTGTCTTGTTTCTATCAAATCTAACAGGAAAAATTGCAGTGGTTCTGGTCTGGATTCCACAGTCTGTTCTGTGTCTTTAAAGCATTTATTGATGGGTTCGACTCCAACGGGGAGCCAGAGCAAAATTAAATTTAGCAGTGCAACATTTCTGCATTTACACGTTCTCAAAATGGCAAAAAGAACATTTCTGTGGGAGACCATCACGCTGTATTTTACATAGTCTGTGGTTGCCCCTTACTGTTATTTTCTAAAATCAAACCCAACTGTTTTGGCTTCAACATATTTGACAATGCGAATTAGTTAGAAAGCTGATTTTGAGAGAAGCCCTGATCCCTGCAAAAACAGACACGTTTATATGAGAACGCTCACCACAAATAGGCACGCTGGCCACCATGGTCTCAAAAACTAAATTCTGACTGTAAATCTAATGTTCCAGTCCTTCAGCAAACACCACAATAATGCATCACTTGCGCAGAAACCCCAGGATGGCGAGGTCGAGAGCATTGAATGGTGAGTAATATCAGAAAATATGTTTCTTCCTAAAAAAAAAAATCGCCCTGCTGTTGAGTATCTGGACAGTGTGTGCTCATTGCTTCAGACTGAGCTAACCTTAGGGCATTCGGATTGTGAAATACAACAGGACCAGACAAAGTTTAGCATCACAGGCAGGGGCAGAGGTCATCACCTCCAGATGTTACTCCTTTTGCACAGTTCTGCTCAGAGTTTAAACGCTAACAGAAATGATCAGTACCTCCCTATTTCCAAAATTCTCTCGCTAACAAACTGAGTCCCAACCCAGGCCCCTAAATGTCTCATGCACCTCTGTAATGGTGTCCTGCAGCTAGCACACCCTCAAGACTTTTATGATTAAGATGTGTGAGCCATCACCCGAGTGAATAACATGAGTGAGGCCATGTCGCTGTTAATACCAACAAGAGCTGGTTTGGATTTACCTTCTTGCACCACAAACCTTGCAAGGGAGCAATTTATTCATGTAGTCTGGTTTTTCTGCTCACAGTTCATTCCCATTGTTGTCCTAATGATGAGGAAAAAACATGTTTTCAGGTGTGTCCTCTCTGTATGAACTACATCTTGGGCTTTTCCCTACTCTCACTCATAGAAAACTAAACAATGTTATTATTTGATCAGTGTAACGTGGTTAAGCTACTGTTTACAAGAATGCCTACATTAGCGGGAATAATTAGCAACGTTATCGGACATAGCTCAAGGCGCCTGCTCTGCAGATTAGCTGAAGGTAGTCTGGTTCCTGTCTGATTCCCATCATTAACCACTGATCTTTATCAGACGTCTTAGCTAAAATACTTCAAACAAATGTTTGACAAATGCCAACTTTGGTGGCAGTATGACATCCTGTTCACACGAGCCAAAAAAGGTACAATAGTTTCAAAGCATTAGCATGGCATTTTGTGCACATTAATTAGTTTTAGTTTCTGTGGAAGTTGCACAAATCTGCATTTTTAGCAACTTGCATTATGTGAAAGAGTAATATCTGAACCTTTTTTTATTTTTGATTCAGTGCTGCTTGCTGCAGCTACGTTTACTTTCTTTGTCCTTGTCTTTGTCTTTGTCGTTCTTCTTGTGACTAACTCGTATTAGTGATGTAGATCGGTACTTTTCCTCACTGTTTTGAAGGTGAACTGAGGCTGATTTGCATGGAGCTCAAGGAGAGCTTCGATTTGATGAGAAAATAGCCTGAAATGTCTGACAGTGTTAGATAAAAATCTTGTAAAAGTCAGTGGCACCCCATTCACGATCACAGAGAAATGGCTTCTGCTGCTTACACAGCATTTCACCCTTATTTCATCACTCTGTTGCAGACTTGTACAGAAATCCAGATAGAGTAAAGCAAAAACAACATTTAATTGTGCTTTAAGGCTCAGAATGAATGTATGAATGAAGCTTGTAGTGCTCAGCACACTTAGAAAAGTGCTACAAAATGCAATCCATTTACAACAAAAGTGTGCTTATTTCAGTGCATCTAAGGGAGTGTGTTTTCTTGATTTCTTGAATTGATTGCACGATAAGCAAATGTTTATTTCAGCCAAAATGCCCTTTACTCCTCTAAATTTTATTCTCCCATTTAAAGAGGAAGAAAAGATAGAAATGCAGAGGTGGAACATGTCTGATTACTTACTCATTAGGAGAGGTAATGAGGTGTGTGAGAGCTGTTAAAAGAATGGCAGTGTGCTGCTACTAAATGCTAACTATGTTCTTCCTCCATGCACAGTAAAAGCTCACAAGTAGTCACATACATAAACAACCACATTACCAAAGTGTGGGCCTTTGGAACGAGAACTGGAAACGATCCAACAAATGACTATTGAGAACAAAATAACAACACACCCACATAAACAAACCAAACAGGCATAACTTAATTTATAAGTCTGTGCTGAAGTAAAACATCTTAAAAAGTCTGCTGTGAAACTGATCATCAGATGCTAAAAAGATTAATTAAAGAAAATATGGAAGCGTCATGAGTAAATTGTTGTTACGGAAAGAAAAGTTTAATATTAATTTTGGCAAACAGAATATAGCGAAAAGAAAATTGCTCATGACTTGAAGGGAATTGAATAGATGTGAAAAAAAATGTAAAACAGATTGAAAAATGTTACATTTTAGATTTAATCTTGGAAATTTTTGCCATCAGATCATTGAAAATGTGATTAAAGTTAAAAGGAAACGAGCAATTCTGGATTTCTTTGTACTTGATCACAGCTAAAATAGTCCCTGCGTCTTCCCGTCTGGAACGCCAAGTTTGCTCCAACTGGTCAACTACAATGTCCACAAACTGTTAATCATTCAGTCAGCTCTTCTCAGTTATACTTTTTTGCTTTACTAACTAAAAAAACACCCCACAGTACAAATGGAGTCATGAAACATATTGCAGGGCCACCTGCATCATGAAAGACCTCACTCACCCAGCACACACTTTTTACTCCTCTCGCCTCAGGCAGAAGGTTAAGGAGCATTAAGTGTTGAATCACTAGACTGAGGAACAGCTTCTACCCTGAGGCTGTTAGACTCATGAATATCTAACCAGAATAATCACTGTGGGAAAAAACACATATGTTGCTGCTGATCTGTTTCATGTTGCTGCTGATCTGATTCATGTTGCTGTGTTCATTCGTACTCATCTGCTCACACAAACTCATGTTCATGCTGCTGTATGGTTTTACACTACTAGTGTTTGGTGTATTTTTAGTTAACAGTTTTCTTAGTTCATTTCTTAGATCTTATTACTGTTATTCTTTTCCATGTTCTACTTTTGTTGGATGTAACTGGGACCCTGTGTACACAATTTCATTCCACCACATGTACCATATGTGATGTGAATGGCAAATCAAGAACCTTGAATCCTTGGATATTTCAATTGTTTTCCAGTAAATGTCAAACCAAAATATAAACAGGAATAATAATAACAATAATAATAATAATAATAATAATAATAATAATAATAATAATAAAAAGCCTCTTTTAAGCTAGAAAATGAGACTGAGAATGAGAAAAGAAAGATGTGTATCTGAGTGGATTTCTTAGGGATATTCAAAGGGAGAAAAAGCTCATATTTTGGTTATTGCAAAATGAAGGTAATCTTTGATATAACTAAATTGCTGGGTTAAAGCTGTTGGGTTAAAAGTTGCGTTAGTGTTAGGCAATTTTTGGTCAAAGATTATGGATATTGTTATTACTATGTCTGAGAATGTTATCTCTGCCCATGAACCATATGTTTGGGTTGGTAGAAAGCTGGATGAGGAGGCTACAGTGTGCAGCTGGCCCTCCAAGGACACCTCCAAGCCTGTGAGCTTGGCTGAACTGATAAGGGTATAAAAACAAGCTGAGCAGACAACTCGCAGCATATTCTCATGCCTGGTCTTTATGTGTGTACTTTATGTATATTTATGTAACTTGTCCTGAACGTCTGACCTTGCATATAAATACCAATTAAAAAGCTTCTCCTGCCATTGAGTGTGGTTCCTTTTGAGTAAGTAATATAAAGCAAGAATACTTTTCTCAACAGTTAGTTTAATCACACATTGGGTGAAAAAAGTTTGACCCAGTTGTTGAGTAGGAGATAAGCTAGCATTCTTCACAGTCCACCATTTAACGTGAAAGTTGATCAAATCTGACTTGACTTCTGCTTAAACGTAAATGTTAAGAACAACTTGTAAGAAGATATTTAACCTAGGTACCCTGATGCATGCTCAATAATCCAGGTAGAAAAATCTAAAAAAGCTAAGTCTGGTCCTCTGGACATTCAAAA
>JARVGS010000001.1:43809157-43825185 GCA_031762315.1 Hypsolebias antenori | reverse complement strand
TCCTCCTCCGTACAGTACTGTATTCCTCCGCCGCTGCACCGCGTACTGTATTCTTCCGCCGCTGCACCGCCGCGTTACGACGTTTAACGTTGTAAAACTGTTGTAAAACCGACGTAAAAACAGACGTAACCGCGTAACGTGAATAAGGGAGATGTGTCGTAACGTCGAAACGTCGTAAGACGAGACCGTCATAACCCGAGACCGTCATAACCCGAGGACTACCTGTATTCAAATAACTAAACTATGTTAAGTTGGGCTCCTGACGAAGCTAGACTTTATAACAAAAAAAAAAAAAAATCACCTTATTCATCTGATTGTGTCTCTTCTTCATAAGCAAAAATCTCAAACAGCATTAGGGCAGGACGATATGGCCAAAACATTTCTCACGATATATTTCTTAGTTTTGATCGATAACAATATACAGTAATTCGATATCGATATAAACTATATAAAATCCTCAGATTAATGAATAAATAAATTAATGTTTACCTTTAATTTGTATTGAGCCTTCAAAAAAAAATTGAAATCACCGTCAAATAAACATAAAACTCTCAACTTTGTCAATATTAATAGTTTTAACTTTGAACAACATAACCTAACCCTCTTTTGATACAGCTGGGGGTGTTGTTTCAGGGACACGTTGGCTCGTACTTGATTGTCCTTCATCTTCTGACCCTCAGCATATTCTACCCAGTGGAAACTCTTCAGATGGAACAAGTTAGATGTGTTCCCACCGTTAGTTGGAATGACTCTCCATCACGTTTTGCAGCACAACGAAACCTGCAGTTATCGGATCTTAGAAAGCCAAACCACTTCCACACCGCCAAATTACCGGTAGTCTTTCCTCTCTTATTAATTATGTAATCTGCTTTCTCTTCGCTTGTGAAAGCTTGTTCCGTCACATTCTGATGGTCATGGGCACTCATTTTGACGCGAATACTTAACGCGCATCGAGGTTAGCCTAGCCTAGCCTGCTACCGCTAACGCCTTCTGAACTCAAGCTCTGTGTAACATCTACGTCACCACAAACTTGCATAGTTGCATCGCACCTTTTTCTGTCCGGGTTGAAACTGAAGCAGCCGCTTCAACCCTAACAGAAAAAGAAATGCATCAACGAAACACTGTAATCATATCGAAATATCAAAAATGTGCCTAAAACTCATCTCACCGTTATCGAATGAAAGTATATTGTGACATATATCAATATTGAATTATTGTCCAGCCCTAAACAGCATAAAACAATAGAAATAGCTGAGTGCGTATTCTCCATTGATGTGGGTTTTACAAATGTTATGCATTTTGTTTTTCAACTGACAGAACAAAAATGGTTCAGATCATGCACAGAAAGGCATAAAAAAACAATAGTAGCTGTGTGAAATTTTAAATTCGCCTCAAATTGCTATTTGCCGCGTTTCTGAGATTTCAGACTTGGAATCTCTCGATTTGCTCAACCAGACAACACTGCTTGTTTTAGATAACTTTTAAAAAACAAATAAATAAGTTAAAGGTTAACTACAGGTCGGATCAGATAATTTCCTAAAACCTATGCACTGTTTACAGTTATCATTAAGATAAGATAGGATAGAACTTTATTGATCCCCCACAAAATTGATGAACTTGTTGAAGATCAGTCAAGTGATGCAAATGTCAGCGTTATAAAAATAGCCTAACGCCTCAAACTTTAAACAAGCACACCTATAGGCTTTACAAACCAGCAACAACCACCATTAAAATCCAAGTAACTGGAGAACCAAAGCAGGCAAGGACGATGAGAAGACAGTCCTTCTGGCAAGATTGCTTCTAGGTTCAACCTAAAAATGTAGGACCAGAAGTTGCAGAGGTGGACAGGAAACACAAAGGTAGCTGGAACTGGGATAGTCTTGAGCGCAGCAGTGCATGTGTATCATAGAGATTCACATAAGTTCTGATTGAGAGCAGAGCTGAGACTGACAGAATAAAGAGGAGACAATGGAGATGGTCCCAGCTGTGCAGTGGGTGGAAGCCGTCCTGAGAAAACGAACTTAACAATAGACATCACTGACGGCTCGGGATGTTTACTCTGTTCTCTGTACTGCTGTTGAATACTCTCATCCTCCCACGCTGACAGCCTGCATACAGCGTGGGCAAGAGACTGAGCGACGGAGATTTCACAACCAGCATACGGTAACAGAAGAAAAAAAAAAAAAACTAAAATATTCACGACGACCAATAACAAACGTCGCTCCTTTGACAGTCACACGCACTGAGGCGTGGTTTAATCGGTACACCTTGTGGCTAAAACCTTTCATTGGTTTTAGTCCTTTGAGCTGCATGAATGAAATCTTGTTCACCTTTTTCTTTTTTTTTTTTTTGGCTGCAATAATCTACCAACATAGAGTTAAAAAAAAAAAAAACTTTTTTTGCAATTTGCTGCAACATTTTTTTCTGTAAGGTCCAAACTTTTAGTCTGCCTACCTCTTTGTTTAATATATTACTATCCAGCATTTCATAAAACATCTCAAAAGCATCACGCATGGCCTTAAGGTGTATTCGATAATGAGTGACCGGCCTGGAGCAGCAGATGTGATCTGCAATGCTCAGGAGATGAGACCAGACTACGCTTTCATGTTTAATGAACCCTTGCAGAGGTGCAGCCGTAGGCACGGATTTGACCCCACATGGGCCACGCACACACACCCACACAAAACCTTTCCCTTAGTGCGAGAAATCTTTTTTTTTTTCCTTTCTCCGAGTTAAAAACAATGGTGTTTGCAGTACATTCATCATCATTCACATACATTAGCATGAAGACTGATTACTCCCCAGGGCTGAGGATCGTCTGCTGGAGTTAGGAGCACATGCCAGCACAGTTAGCTGAATGTCGCTGGCCAGATGAGGCCAGTACCTTTAGATAAATTACCATAACATTGACAACCCTAATGGATAAGTGCGTTCCATATGTATGAACACACTGTATCAAGTTCATTTGCACAAGTTGAACAAAAACGCCACTGTTCCTGCTCGTGTAATCGTGCCTGGTAGGATGTGTCTTTGTGAATTCCTGCAAGCAGCTTCATTGCAATAAGTTCTGCATGGATAGCGTTCCGTAGCCTGGAGCTGAGCGCACGCCTGCAGCTGTGTGCCAGTGTGTGTGTGTGTTAGAGAGACCACCAGCCCCTGAAGAGTCTGCGTGTCACAAAGCCAACCTGGCACTCTTTAAAGGACCGACTGCCAAAGCAGGGGGCATGAAATTAAAACTCATCATCCAGGAAGGAAGGGAGAGGAAAGCATCCGAGGAAGGAGGTGGAGGAGGACGAGGAGCAGCAGAGGGGTGGTGGAGGAGAAACAAAGGGTAATAAAGATGCAGACAGGACTCAATAGGCAAAATAAAGTCACTTGGTGAACGGAAACAAAAGAAATTTGTGGAATTTAGTTGTGCTTTGCATTATTGACGCCTGCTGTGATTCTTCTATCTATACCCTATACATGACAAAAATCGAAAAATATTGCTGCTATAGCATAACCACAAGAGAGTCCATCAACTATTGGAGAAAAAGTGCAGCTGACCCTCAGAACTTCAAGCCATATATCAACATATGTGTTGACTTGCCTTGTTGCCTGACTTACATTTGGTTTCTGTTTCTTGTGATGGCTATAGATCACCACACTGGTGTGGAGCTAATCAACACAAAGGCCGTGCACATCTGGTACCGACAGAAATACACATTTACGCATATGTCTATGTAGCCATCTTCTCCACCATTTTCAACTCTGACCTCTGAAAAGAACAGGAGCCCCTGAGAGGCTATGATGGATATGCCAGAAACAGGGAGTCTGTGTAAGTAAGCAACATTTATATGCTCACCTGACAATTCTGCATCCTGTAGCTGAACTTTTCTACTCATTTTCCCTGATATATTCTTCTGCTCTTTGCAACACCAGCCCCCAAACGTTTCGGTACATTGGTACAGAAGTGTTTATAGAGAAAATAACACATGCATGCTGAAACGCTGCCACGCAGACACACAAACGTCTGAGAACAGTCAAACGGATGTCCTCATCCTGCAGTTCCTATCACACTCCAGCCGTGACCTTTCACCCCGGCTCTGTGAGTCAGGCTGGGAGGGCTCTGAGCGTGACCAATCCATTAGACTAGTCTGACAAGGATGAGGATGACATCTGAACCCCCAGAGGCAAGGGGAAAGATGAAGACCACAAACAGGAGGATGAAGAATAAAAGGCTGCAAGGGGAAAATTTTCCCTAAAATTAGAAGAATCAATCTCTGTGCTGCCTCACTCCTCTTGCTTTATAAAACATCGATTTTTAATAATAATAAACGTTTTAAATAGTATTCATTGCACATTTTTTACAAAGCTGAAAATTATTTTAAACTAGCTCAAATGTGGTTTTTTATACTAAAACCCAATATGTTCTTTCTCTGCACATGAAAGTTCATGCAGTATTTTTCCAAGTATTAAAACCCGCATCCCCAAACTTGCTTTCTGTTCTTAGTCTTAACTATAATTGTCTGTTATCGTCGTGCAAATATTTTTACTTGCAAATCAAAACGGCAGTGCAAACAATTTTTATAACATTTTCTCAAATACAAATAAAAGCATGTCTAAATGAGCTCCACAAGAGTCATGTGGGTTAACAGGGTTATGTGGCTCCGAACTGGGAAAACAGAGACCTTGGCAGGAAATGAAGGAAAGAACAGGAATGCCAGTGTTTCAGGAGAAAGCGGAGGGAAAGATGAGACTTTCAGGATGAGCAAAATGAGAGTGAAAACAGTATTTTGGAATGCTTTTGTCTGCACTGGCTAATATTTGTTCTTGGATTTTGCCCCCGCCCCCCCACTCTTCTTATTTGCTGTTGACAGAAAGGAATGAAAAGGCAGATTGCCAGTAGGTTACCTAGTAGCAAGACTTTTGTGCTTGTAGACTTATGTGTGTGTGCAGCCGTCAGGTTCCCAAGCAGCAGGTGGGAACTGAGGCAGAAAGTATTGCGTGTAAGAAACTAGTCAACTGCTTTAAGGTTCATGAGTTAAACCTTGCTTTGAACCACAAACACAACCCCTACATGGTTGAAAAAAAAAAAAGTCATCTTGCATGCAAGAGTACTTGAAAGAACAAGAGAAACGGATGGAGACGTTTAGGTATATGATGCCAAGATCCTCTCCGTGCCCTTCCTTCACCCCTCTCCCCTCCTGCAGTGTTAGGGGATGAAGCAGCCTGGGTGTCTGCCTGAAGGCCAGTCTCACAGCGGGTCAGTCTTTGCAGCAGCTCTTTGATGTCTTTGTGGCGAGACGCCGTGCCTCATGTCCACGCTCATTAACTTTGTCAATGACAGATCAATGTGAGCCTGCAGAATGCTGCGCTGCCTCAAAACTGCAGCCCACTTACCATTCTGAGTCCGGACGGGCCTTGGCTTCCCTCTGAACAAACACACAATAAAGCCAGAGATGGAGGAGAATGTTCCCTCAAGATGGCACCCATTTAACAAGAAAAGCAAGAAGGATATGGGTCTACTTAACTCCATGCACATCCCATCTTCCTGTGGCTTAGTGGTCACAGACAGTAGCCATGTCTCGTCACATCCTGCAGGTCTCTGTTTAATGAATACAAGTCCACAGCCTCTACGTTTTTGCACCCAAACGTCAGTCAGACGGATGAAGCTGAGCAAAGAATTTAATCTGTGAGGGTATTTCAGACTTGTTTATTAAAATATGACCCACATTGTCAAGATCCGGCACCTTCAAGCTCTTTCTTAGTGAATTTCTTTGTGTTTTGTGTCTTGTTTTCCTGCTTTTTGACTTTTAAATGAAATATGTTTGAAGTCTGCCTGGTAAATCAAATTAGTGCTGAAAGGAGAAAATCAGTTTAGAGATGATGGTATTACTGTCAAAATCTGACATCAAAGTAAAAAAAAAAATTAAAAAATGAAGAGTTTCATTAATGTTTTTAACATAACAACTTTTATGTTTCTGCTCCACGAACAGTCTAATGAGAATAAGCATAAAATGTTAAAAAATCGGAATCGGTCTAATCAGGAGGAAAAACTGGCAGCTCAAAGGAAAAATAACCAAGTGTTTGAGGATGATGAAAAACATGGTCTTGGTTGTAAAATATTGGAAAATAGTGCAAAAGATTTTTATCCTAAGATTTCCATTGGCCTGTCTGTTTGAAATCAGTCATGCAACCATACATCAGTGCTACATAGACTACAAACAGAATCCTACACATTCATATGCAACTCTGCATTAAAATAGTTTGTGTATTTATCATCTATCTGCATAAACACATGCACATACACACAGCAAACCTCATATGCACAAACAGATGCAGCCAGAGAGATCATCTGAACTCTAAATATTTAAAAAGCCTGTATTTTTCTGCCTGTAATTAAAACCACTGCAGCGTTTCTGTGTTATATCCCCTGCATCCAGCTAATCTCTTCCCCTGATTGTCTCCTTCTTGTCTGTTGTCCTTCCTCCTCTGTTCTGACCTTTGATTCAGTTGCCCAGGAATCAGACTTTTACAAAAACAATGGAACTGTGGGAATCATCAATGTAAAAACTGCCTTTTCCCATGATTTCCCCACCTTTCTTTCTGTTATAAACACACCATAAAACTTCTCATTTGATCTGACAGCACAGCAACCATGGCTTGGCATTGTTTACTGATAAGAGAAAATAAAATACAATTTTGTTTATTTATTCTTTTTTTTTTTTTTTTGGTAGGACGGCAGCCAACGCTCTCCTGAAAAGATGGTTGATTTTCCTGAGAGTGGTAATGATGTGTTAGGGCAGCCCGGAGTGCAAACACAGGAACTGTGAGTCAGCACTGCACACTGTTTGGTTACAAAACTGGGGGCTTCTGTCATGCTCGGGCCTGCGGGGGATACCAGGGGTAAATCCCCTACTGCTTCCCCCCATTAGACTTTGCCCAAATCCTGCCTTTATCGCCGTGTTTGCTCTGTTGAGCTTGCTAATGCTCTCCAGCCTCTCTCACAAGGCAGGTGTTTATATGCATGTGTGAGAGTGTTTGCTTTGGCCTGCACTGTAATGCTTCCCATCCTCTTGCCATCAACAGGGAGGGAGAGCAGAGAATAACGCAACAAAAGTCAGAGAGCAAGAACACACACTTGGAGGTTTCTCAGGACAGATGTGTTCCTGGAAAGGAAAGCAAAACGCGATTTTTAAGCCCCAGTCGCCAAAGAAGTCAGATGCGCGTCTTGTGTGGAGTTGTAAACAAGGTCTTCTCATGAAGTGGAGATAGTCTAGAGAGAGCTGCACTCATTTCAAACATCATTTATTCATTAGACCCCTGCGAGCGACACACAGACACACACAAACGGTGACAGAAATTTCAAAGTTTATTCCATCACGCACCAGCGATCAACCTCATTCCCTCGCCTGTGTCTTTCTACCACCTATTTTCTTCCTAGCTTCCTTTAAAATAAATAAAAAAATCAAAATAATCCAAGGACTGTTTTGTCACCTAATGCTGCATTTCATGCAATATTCATTTGAGTAGGGGGAAAGCTCATCTCACACTCAATGAATTTTCATAAACTCTGCAAGGTGCTGATTGGTAAAAGAAGGCCAACAAGCTTGAAGCACATTATTGTGTGGGTACGTGCACTCACACAGTCCAGCAACCCCATTATCCAAGCTTCAAGCGAGAGCTTTGTTTCGTACCACTGGAATTTGACAGTGATTTATGGAGAAGGGGAGTCACACTACAACCCTGATACACACAGGAGCACAAAGCAAGGTTACTAGTCCAAACATAGGCACAAAGAAAGGTTACTACACCAGCAACAAAAGCCTCACTGACAGCAGTGCACGCTGTGGTCCAGGGTCAACACCACCTCAGTGCAGCCCAACAGAAACTCAACCAACCAGCTAAATGAATACCTTATTTTGAATTCTATGAATATAAATGTGCACTTCCTTAATGATTCCTT
Organism: Hypsolebias antenori; assembly: GCA_031762315.1. Taxonomy (NCBI): domain Eukaryota; kingdom Metazoa; phylum Chordata; class Actinopteri; order Cyprinodontiformes; family Rivulidae; genus Hypsolebias; species Hypsolebias antenori. The sequence goes on along the minus strand of JARVGS010000001.1, from coordinate 43,817,237 downwards.
AACGGTTGTTCTGGAAACTGTGTGGGGCTTTGAAACAACTCAACCGCCTCGCATGTTGCCAACCGATTCATAGTTTATTTGCTGGTTTCTGAAGTTATTTTCCACTGCATTACCCTTATGGTTTTGATGGGGTAATAAACCCTGAGAGGTCGGACGCACCCCGCCTCCGAGCACAGGTATGCCCTCCACAGTGCCAGGCTTTCTCTTCTTTCTGCACAGACATGTTAGATCCGCTCAGTATCTGCTAACGATTACAGCACAGGTGAGGACATCGCATTCTTTCTGACTCATTATGAGAGTTGAGCGCACAAGGCAGTGATGATTTAGTTAGCAATTTGTGATGCCATGGCTGTTTTTGGAACACACACATGCAGTTGCTGCCGGAAGCAAAACAAAAAAACAATTACCGTAATTCCCAAGGGAATACCTTTGATCAAAGCGGCCAAACATTTTTGCCAAATCCGCTTAGATTTCAGCTTGTTGCTATAATATACTTGCAGAGAGAAAAACTAATACACTTTATTGCAAAATAAAGATAAAATGATGGGACAGACGGGGAAGGGTAAAAAAAGTTGTAGCATGTGCTAAAAGGTTAAAAAAAAGCATCAGTGACTCTCAGACATGTAACACTGGAAATGAGTCATTGTTAATAAGGTCTAATTTGGGGGTTAAACACTTGTTGATGGTTTTGCTAGAAGCTGAAGGATCAAAAGCAAAGTTGAGTATGATGAAAATGGGTGTATATAATAAATACCAAAGTCACATGTGCTTTAATATTAATTCAGTAAAGTTGATCAAGGATTAAAAAAAATAAATAAACAGAAACAGTAGCTATGTTTACATAGACATAAGTAATCGTGTTAAACGGCCATTCGGAATAAAAATGTGTCATGTAAACGCCCCATTCCGGTTATTTTTTTGTTTATTCAGCTCATTCCAAAAGAATTTGTGATCAGAATGAGACAGATGGTTTATGCCGATTCATAATCCGAACGCTGTCCATGTAAACGCTTAATCTGTTCATTTTTTCTGATCGTGCAAAACTGACCTGACTGAGCATGTGAAACTTATGTCTACTTGACGTATTTCTGCCTGGCTAATGCTAATAATATTAGCATGTCGGGGAAGCAACACAACATTTCAACTAGAAACTTTGAAAGAGCTCAAAATTATCTGTATTACCTGTAGCTCAGTCAGGGAGAGCACTAACGTCTCCACCATTATTAAAGCCTGTCGTGGGTCCATTTTGGGGAGTAGGCCCTCGCTACAGCAAACAGAACGGAGCGGGGACAGACCACTGTCAGTCACAGACCCTTATTTGGAAGCGGTACTATTGCACTCCGGAAAGGACGGGGGTACTATTTTCATAACCAGTCATCTAAATACCTTAACCCTGACCGTAACGCTAACCCTAACCTTAACCGTCACCCTAACCTTAAACCTAACCCTAACCCTAACCCTAACCTTAACCTTTCTCTCTGAGTGTGTCCAGGTTGTTTAACGTTGTAAATGAATCCCGACAGAACGGACTACCATTTCCAAATAAGGGGCGGAGGGGCGGGGACGGACGGAAGTGGTCCATCTCCGCTTTGGGCGCTCCGGTTTGTTGACGTTCATCCCGGAAGTAAACCAGAAGTCAAATTTCTTCTTCTGTGATTTTTAATGAGTTTACCACTCTGCACATGTCAGTACTTCTGTTTAGAAATAAAGCCTGAGGTATGTAAACGCTCATTGTGAAAGGATTGTGCCCATATTTAATCTGAAAACGTTTCAATCCGGTCAAAGAATTTTGCACATGTAAAAATAGCTAGTGTCAAAATCAGACAGGTTTTAAATGCAGTTCATTAAAAAAAAAAGTGTCTCTCCATTTTGCTCATTTCACCACTCTTCACTCTCTTGATGGGTGCTTAAGTTTCTGCAACAATAGCATTGATTTATGCTGTGTTTATGTGTGTATGTGTGTGTGTTTAGTGAAGGTTTTGAAAAGCCACTCCAGGCCTCTCCAAGGCCAGGCCAGCTGCAGCTAGTTTCAAAATTCGGTACTGGAATTTAGAAGGACGTTTGACAAAGAAACACTCCCCTGGTGTGTGTTTTAAAGAACGAGAGAAACAAAACGGTCTAAATGAAAAGAACGGCCGAGAAAACGAGAGTGGAAAAACTGAGAGAGATGAAAGCGAGAGCAGGTGTTAGTGGCCGGAACAGTAGTGACATCTCAACGACAGTGGTCCATTCAGCGTTGTGTAATTGCCATCGCCGTGGCTGTTTGTTTCTTTAATTTCCTCTTTAGAGCGTTACAGAAGTTCTTGTGTTACACATTAATTATGTTTTCTTTCAACCTCTCTCTGCCCCTCCCCCTCCCTGTTGACTGACAGCCTCCCTTGCCCAGGCCTGGCTTGGTGCAGGGGAGTGGGTGATTGAACAGGCCAATAAATAGTGAAGGAGGGGTTGGTCACACCCCGCTCTATTGTACCGGTGCTGTCACGCCTGACCCTTAACCAAACACATGCGCACTTATACATGCACCCACACACACACGTCGTGCACAAGCTTGCGTTCTCGTCACACATAAGCAATGCATGCGCACCCACCTTCACGTCACCTCTGTCAGCCCTGACCCCATACCAAATACCCGGGCTCCCCACCAAATGAGGCCCCGGCTATCGCCTAGCAACCAGGGAACAATAAGCTCCAAGGAGACGGAATGGGTTGCGCAAAGAGCAGGCTATTCTTTAGGGATGGAGGGAGCGATGGAGGGATGGGAGCAAGGTGGGGAGAGGAGGGGACTAAGGCTGATGGGAATAGTGTTAGGACACATCTTTAACCATGTCACAAAGAAGGTACCGCCTGGGAAACAAGGCAGTGCTTTTCTAACCCGGCTGGATGTCTACATTTGGCTCTGCTCAATTCACTTTCAAAACTTCTACAGTTTTTCTTTCTGTGTCTTTCTCCATCCCAACAACATGTACTAAAAAGGCTGAATGCAAAGTCATAAAAAAAAAAAACACAAGCAAATATATACTGCTTAATCTACTCTGCTAATTAACAACTTCCTTACGATGAACCAAGCAGACATTTACTAATTTGGTGGATGACGCTCATATCTCAAACAACTACAGAGATGTACAATCATTCAGAAACATGGGTAGAATGGTAAATAAGGATGGGATTTCATAAGGTTCCCAAGTAGCATAACCACACGCAGCTAATTCAGTCTCCATAGAAACATTTAGTAAAATTAAAAAGTGCATATTGATGGTTGAATTGGCTTTCGTTGTCCTCTTCAGCCAAAGTTTCGGTCTGTAAGACTTTTGCTGAATATTTCTTGTTTTCTATAATCGTCAGTAGACATGGCCATGGATAAAGAGTGTTTGTACAACCTTATAGAAGGAAAAACAAGAGAGTGTTGAGCGAGAAGGAAGGAAAGGGATTGAGACGAATACAACAGAGGAAGTGTGGAGGTTGGTTGTCACCAGGCTGTTAAAACTCTTTCTTAGACTTGAAAGCATTTCTCTGTTTCAGAGAAGTTTTCCTAAGTGAAATCACTGTTTATTTTCCTTTTTAAGGGTATGTTTCATAAAGTTAGACCGAATAAAGGGTTATTTGGCACAAGCTAAACACAACTTGTATTTTTCTTCTGGTTTAAACCATTACATATTAAAAGTGTAAAGAAGGTTCAGATTGATAGATGTGAAGATGATGAATTTCTGCTACTTTTTGAGTTGTAACCAACAGAAATCTAAATCAGTCAAACACAGGACTTTCAATCAGTTTCAGTAGCTATACTTACATAGAAATATTTTAATATTGGCAGAAAGAGGCAATCCCTGTCCTTTGATCTAATGAAGGTGTCAGTGGGAGGAAACAATAATGATGTGTGGCTTGGCATTACTGCATTATTGATTCACACACACACATGGACACACACAAACACAGTTTGAAGGATTTTCCATGCAGGGCATGAGGATTTAAGGAATGGTAATTTAGCGTCTCTTAAAGTCAATCAAACAGCATCAGACTTTGTTCAAACATCTCCCTGTCACACATTATCTTTCCTCTATAAATTCAGATAGTAAATCTATAAAGTGTTGACACACCCAGGCCACAAGCAGGAGGTACCAATAGAAAGGCTGAACAATTTTGTGTGTCTGATTTCTGGCCTGAAGTGTTGCTCAGCTTAAGGTATCTGACCCTTTGTGGCCTGTAAATATTGGTAAAGGTCTCTGGTATAATGTATTAGACAGAGGAATGCTATAACTTACTTCCTGTGAAGGTTTTGTGAGTATGTGTATCTTTGTGAACTGTCTGGACTTCGTGGGAACTTTCTGCATCTCTAGATTTGTCTAGGGCTGGGGTTCTTCTGTTCTACAAACCACAATAAGGTGCTGGGTAATATCTAATTCATTGACACTGGACCCGTGGAGACCCCTCTAGCCACTGCCTTGATCTCCATATGAAAGGGTCTGCAAGCTCATTATGACAGCTCGAGGCGCATCAGAACTTCCACTGCCTGGGTCTTATAAGCCATAGAAGATGGAGAAATTCAGCCAGAAGGGAAAAGGAGCTCTCGTGCTGGGGCATTCATTCAAGCAGCCAGGCGTTAAAGATACAGTACTGATAAGCTATGGGAGAAAATATTTCAAAGGAAGGAAAGGGAAGTGATAAAGTGGGCAGGACAAGGTAGATGAGAGGGGAAGGGTGAGCTACAGTAAAAGGGGGTAGTGGGGAGATAAAGGAAGGAAAGCTGACAGAGGGAGGAGGCCTTCTGCCACTATCTCAGCACACATGTTCATCCTCTGTAGGGCTCCTATGCTGCCCAGGCCTTTTCTAGTGGAGTCCAGCTTTGAAGTGATAATGGGGCCTTTGGCTGATGCTCTCCTGCAGGTGCCCCTGATTCCCTCTGCCTCTCTGTCTCCCAGCAAGGACGGAGATGAGAAGAGATGGGAATCCTTATAAAGTCTTTAGAAGAGGCAAATCTTTCTTCTTTGCTCCGTTTTTCTTTATCAACCCCCTGCTACCGGTCAAAATAATAATAATTACAGTTCAAAAGGCAAAGGGAAAATCTTGAGCTAAATATCTATTAAATTAAATACCACAAAAAGACATTATCTTGTTTTTTGGTTCAACTTTAATAGGTTTTTCACCGCTCGGCTTTTCATCCTTTCATCATTCCAGCTGTGCCGTCCTCCTTCTCAATCAGCGCTTTTCCCGTCTTTGCTCTCTTTGAAGTGTCTGAGTGGTCTGGCAGCTAGATACACACGATTCTGGCAGCATCCGAGACTATAACACTCATTTTAGGAAGCGCTGTTTGGGTGTGGTAGGCGGTGTGCACGTGCACTCCTGGCTGAAACAGCAGGGAAGAGAAATCGATTCTGTCCCCCAGTGGTTCCTTGTTAAACTGAACAAATCTAAGAAGGAAAGACACCACCCAGTACAGAACCCCATGCTGCTTCTCGCTCAAGGAAAAAAATATCTTCACAACACACACACTAATGAAATCGCGACTGCGTGCAGAGATGTCAGCAGGAGCGCATTGTGTGAGAGATGCGATATTGGAAACAGAAATGGCATTTATGTTGGAATTGAGATTTTCCTTTTTGCTTCGCTTACTGACCTCATGAGGCCCAAAATATCTTTTTTTTTTTTTTTTTTTTACTGAAATGCAGGCAGTTTGCTGAGCGAAGGCAAGTATTATTTGATTTATGATAGAGAAAGACAACTGTGGAAAACATTAATGGTACAAAGACTGGTGGGAGAAGCTTCAACTTGAAGCAAACATTTCAAACAGTTTGATAGGAATATGTTTGTCCTGGTTGCCATATATTTCTTTGACATAGCATTTTGCACATGACTCACAACAGAGATTAACCAGAATATGAGTAACCAAGCTCGTGTTTGTGTGAATTAGTGCAAAATGTTTAAAAGTCTCGGAATAACACTTGTTTACTTGACAGTAAGTACACTGTAATTTATAGAAAGAACAGTAATGTTGTTCAACTCCACACGCTGTGGTAACTGATTTAAATGCTGACCACATATTTGCTCATGTTTTATTTGAATGTTTGTGAATTATTTTTGAAAACTATGAAAAATTACACGTGTAAATACATATTTAGTGTTTTAGATTGGCTTTTTTTTAAATACTAAAAGAATATTAAATACATTTATTATAAATTACTGTTGCCTCATGCAGGAGGTTTGCACAATTTCAATTACTCTGGTTTAGATGAGGGCCAGATCATATTAGCATATAAAGGAATGTTATTATTAAAGAAAAGGGCTGGAATCATGTACCTGGTTTTTCTACGCACTCTTTTAAATAATTTTTAGGTTAGTTAGATCATTTTGCTGCTTTACGTGGAGACGTGCATAACTTAATATATAAAGAAATTGGGCAAGTAAAATGTTTTATTTTGTTCTGAAAAAGCAGATGATAAAAGTGCTAAATTTTCCAACATGTTTCATTAGATTAACTTTACATACAATGAATGACAGACAATAATAATATTTATGTTATTTTAGCTGACCTGACTTTATTAAAGAACAATATACCACAACACTGGTTTAAGTGCAACAACTTCTTTTACTTAAACCTTTGTAATTTAACATAAAATAATTGGTAGACACAGACGTTACTAATAATAGCATAGACCAAAGTTATGCAGGTACAGTACTGAGCTGTAATTATTTTTATTTAAGACTTGTGTATACTGTTTACCAAGGTGCTTCAACCAACAACTTAATACAATGTGGACTTTTCAGAGCCATGCGTTAAATATCTGCTTGCTGACATGAACTTTTAAAAGCATTTCCTGAAATTTACACAATTATAGTTATACATGATGGATTAAAGTGTTCTACATTTTTAAACTCCTGCCTTCGTTTAGGAACTGTCCCTGCTGCATTTAAACATGCTGTGGTTAGGCCCCTTCTTAAAAAACCTCACCTTGACCCATCAATTTTATCAAATTTTAGACCTATTTCTCATCTGCCTTTTTTAGCTAAAGTTTTAGAAAAAATTGTTTTTATGCAGTTACAACCTGTTTTAGAAAATCATGGTATTTATGAAGCATTTCAGTCTGGATTTAGAACCCGTCATTCTACCGAATCAGCCCTATTAAAAGTCCATAATGACATTTCTATGCCCATGGATGCTAAGTGTCCCGTTGCACTGGTGTTGCTGGACCTCACAGCTGCATTTGACACAGTGGCCCACACTGTCCTTCTAGCTCATCTTCAACATTTTGTTGGAATATCTGGTATGGCTCTCAAGTGGTTCACTGCCTACTTGACAACAGAACATTCTCTGTCATGTTGGATAATTTGTCTTCCTCTACGGCAGTTCTCTGTTGTGGTGTGCCACAGGGTTCTTTTCTTGGTCCTCTCCTCTTCTCATTGTACATGCTGCCTCTTGGATCAGTGATAGTCAGACATAACTTTTCTTTTCACTTCTATGCTGATGGCGTACAAATTTAGTTACCAATGAAACACCAAAACAGTAATCTTCTCACTCCATTTGCTGATTGTATTGCCGACATTAAACAGTGGCTTCACCATAATTTTTGTTTTTAAACTAAGGAAAGACAAAATGCATCTTCTTCGGTGATGATGCTCCCTGTAACTTTGGTGCTCTGACATCCAAGTTCAAACCAACAGTTAAAAACTTGGGGGTAACATTTGACAAGGACTTAAAGTTTGAAAAACAAATAGCCTCTGTAGTCAAGGCCTGTTTTTTATCAGTTACGTCTTTTATCCAAAGTTAAGCCTTTTTTAAATCATACTGATTTGGAAAAAGCCATTCATGCTTTTATCACCTCAAGGCTTGACTACTGCAATTCCCTATATGCAGGAATCTCACAGTCTTCCATTAGACGCCTTCAATTGGTCCAAAATGCTGCAGCTCGACTTTTAACCAACACCTCCAGACGCGAGCACATTACCCCTGTTTTATTTTCTCTCAACTGGCCTCCAGTCGATTTTAGAATTAAATTTAAAATCTTATTATTCATGTTTAAAGCTCTCAATGGTCTTGCCCCACTATATTTTACTGATCTTGTAGCTGTCCGTGAATATAGGATAACAC
>JARVGS010000001.1:43791651-43809057 GCA_031762315.1 Hypsolebias antenori | reverse complement strand
ACAACAGCAATTGAATGCGCTGTCGCCCCCTGTGGTCACAGAATATGATAGGTCACAGAATTTGGTGTAACACCGGGCGGGCATGGGGGCTGGTTTTAAATGTGGGGGTTGTAACGCTCGTTTGCTGGGAGAGAAAAACGAAAAGCTCGAGCCAGGCCGCTGGAAACCGACTCGTTTACATGAAATACGTTGACAAACATTACGACACGACGAGACGCGTTATTCACCGCGCCGAGCTAAACGTTAAATTTACCCGTTTTTTTTTTTTTTTAAAGTTTGTGAAGAGAAACAGACCTGTTGACTCTCCCCGGCTCCCGTTGGTTAAAACGTCTCGTTTTCTTCGAGTCCTCTCTTAAGAAATGACGTCACGCGGTCCGTTAAACCCAGTCGGGATCAAAGCACCGATTAAACCGATTTAATGAGCCTCCGGATTAAATGTTCTGGAGCTGAAGCTTTGTGCGGCTTCAGCTGCGTCTCTCCCGCCCGTGATTTGAGTTTTACGTCACGGTTCCGAGATGCTTGCCGAATAGCCTTGTGGGTAATGGAGTTTTATTGCGCAACATTCCGTCAGACAGCTTTTTCCCCATTAAACTACTGTACTGTAAAACGTACATTAGTATCATATTCAATATAAATCATAAAATTATTTTGATTACCACTGATAAATGACGATCAGTATTATGCAATTTGCATAGCACTAATTCCTAAACGATTACATCACCTGCAAAAGGTATTTCCGTCTGAATTCGGCTTTTTTTTTTTAAATCATGAGTATTTAAATCTTCGTTAACAAAGTTTACCTCGTGAGGCTTAGTCTACGTGTTTGAACCATGTTAGATCAATATAAAACATTTCTTAAAATATATTTCTACCCATTTTATTCACGATTTTAATGTTTTAGAGGAGGGAAGTTCAAAAAAGGAGCGGATGACCTTACACGTACACATCAGCACGAGCTTTTTAACTTTAGAGCCCAAAACTGTTACCAATGAAGGCGGTTGTTACCTTAAAGCAGCAGCAGCAGCTTCGACAACGTTCAGGTATAGACATTTAAAAGTTCATCGTTCGGTCGAAAACTCAAATACCAGCGAGTCAAAAAAACAGCCACAACTCGACCTCAGTTTTCTCTGCGTTGGACAGAAGAGGAAAAACACCGAGCTGACACTTCCTATTTGGATTTTCAGAATAAACCATTAAACGACGCATCTCTGTAGCACACTGTCTAGCAAATAACGGACAAGTTTTATTTTGAAGGCAGAAATAGATAACTTCCGCTTCTCTCTGCATCCTTACAAACTCGTATGTACAACGCTTTAAAAACGTTTTTCTAATGCTACTTCACATTTTATCTATAAGTGTAACTAAACTAAAAATGTTGATCCACACAACATACACTGTAGAAAATTATATTTTTAAACTGCTGTCTGGTTAGGTTAATAGTAAAAACAAACAAAAAAAAAAAGGATTGTTTTAATGCTAGTTTGAACTAAAAATTAAACTGAGGGGATTTAAATTACTGTTTCCACATGTGCCCAGTCCAACCGTAAAATTTGATCCAACCTTATAAAATAATGCACACAATGAGTAACTGTCTGGTTCTGACAGAATACGTTCATATTTTTGGTAAAGTTACTTTGACCTTTCCAACATGTCATTTTCTTTTGCAATGCATACACGTAACCTAATACTGATAAAAACACATGCATTATGCACTTCATACAGCTTGCAATAAATGCTTTTATTTCTAGAGCAACAGTAAGAAGCTTCATATGAAGAATGATGGCAATATAAAAACTATGCAATGTAAAGCAGCATAAACAATAATGCAAACAATTGGCAATTTTCTAAAAAAAATAAAAAATAAAAAAAGGCTTCAACATGCAGATAAAAAAATAAAACAAGATGAACTCAAGCTGCTCAGCCAAAATCATGAAAATAATGATAGTTAGAATTTACACGTAGATAAAATCTTCATTATGCAAAATTATTTTTCTGTGGACTGGAGAACATTTAATTATGAGACTTAAATCTCAGAAAAAAATAAGAGCTTCTGCAGAGTGTTTTGAGGACTATTTGTACTCCCCCCAAACCCCAACAGTCTTGCCGTCCCACTCTGAGGTGGACAGACATTTGACAAAGAAATGTCCCAGGTCGTGTTTTGAGATGGCTCTCCCTCGCTGCATATCCTCTGTGACCATGTACTGCTCCGTCAGAGGAAGGTCGCCTGCAGAGAGCAGCACCGAAACAAACAGAATACCATCAAAACAAACTAGAAAAATATGCATTTTCTGCAAAACTTTGGTATCAACTGAGAGCTGAATGACTGCCGTTGTTAAAGTTAAAATTTTAAAACTTTCTAAACAAATGCTAAAATTAGCTAAATGAAAACTAAAAGCGGAAATTAGCAAACAAGTGCCCAAAATTGAAGTTAGCAATAAGCTAAAATTAACCAAACACAAGCTAAAAGCCAAGATAAGCAGAACAGTAACTAGCAGCAGTAACTTTAGCTAGCAGCTAAAACCAGCAAAACACTAGCTAGAAGCTAAACTTAGCAAAACACTATAAAATTAGCCAAACAGTACTTAAAAGCCAAAATGTAGCAAAACAGCAGCTAAAAACCTAAAACCAACTAAACAGTAGCTAATATCTGCAAATAAAATACAGTTAGCAAAGCAGTAGCTAGTAGCTGAAACAGCAAAGCACTAGCTAAAAGCCAAAAATATATGAAGTATGTGAAAATTTCAAAGAGCACAATAAAGAACTGAAGAGATCTTGCAGCATTTCTATGAAAAAAAGTAAATCAGGTTAATTAACTCAGAATTCCTACAAGCTACTGATTCCAAAAGTCCTGAAGCAGCTGAACATCTTGATGCCCAGGGTGGCTAAAACAGCTGAAGGTATGTTAAAGTTGTTCTAAATAACAGAGAAACTAAAAACAGAAAAAAATATATACTGTAGTATATGGTCCAAATGCTTTTTAACAAGTTTGTAAAAACATTCCTTTCTTCACTACATATATATTTTGCTGCTAAACACTGAAAAGACTTTATGAGCTTGTTGTCTGCTGACCAGCAATGTGAGGAGGCATAACGGCCACATAGTCCAGCCCTGAGGTTTTCAGCACCTCGTGCATCCGGTCATGGTCCTCGGTCACAGGAAGCATACGGGGCGGGACTTTGGAGCGGTCCCACAGAAGAAATGCTAGGGGGGGGGAGAAGCACATAAGATGTGGAGATAAAAGTTTAAAAAGCAGCACATTAATGGTTCCTACTTCCCCAAATTACTAAAATCTTTAAACCACATCCTTCATTTATTTGTCTTTTCTAAAGTGTTTAAAAAAATATTGATTTGTTATCTACTGAAAATATATTTTAGACAAAGATTGGAGTACTGGTATTTAAACTACCTCTTTTTTTTAATCTCAGAGTGAATTAAGTGAGCATTAGAGAAGGACAAAAGTTCAGACCAGAGTTCAATATGTGCAGTTTATTCTCTTCTGAACATTTTATCACAGTCCTGTAATGTAAAAACAAACATTAACAAAGACTAATCAAGTTTTTATCTATTAATAAACATTTGCACCTCCAAATCTGAGGCCATGGTCTTCAGTCAGAAAAGGGTGGATATTTCTCTTCGGGTCGAGGGTGATGTTCCGCCTTGGAGTGCATGTATCTTGGGGTTTGGTTCATGAGTGAGGGAAGAATGGAGCGTGAGATTGACAGATGGATTGGTGCAGATGACTCTGTGCCGGTCCATTTTGGTGAAGAGGGAGCTGAACTGTAAGGCATAGCTCTCTATTTACTGTTCAATCTGTGTTCCTACCCTCACCTATGGTCATGAACTCTGGTAAGGATGCTCCCTGGATGCCTCCCTAGGGAGGTGCTTTGGACATGTCCCACTGGGAGGAGACCCGGGGAAGACCCAGGACATGCTGGAGAGACTGTCTCAGTTGTGCTGGGAACACCTTGGAGTCCTCTCAGAAGAGGTGGCTGGAGAGAGAGCTGTCTGGACCTCCATGCTCAAGCTGCTGCCCCCATGACCTGACTTCGGAACATGAGGAAGATGATGATGACGCCTTCAATTGGTCCAAAATGCTGCAGCTCAACTTTTAACCAACACCTCCAGATGTGAGCGCATCACCCCCGTTTTATTTTCTCTCCACTCGTTTCCAGTCAATTTTAGAATTAAATTTAAAATTTTATTGTTCACCTTTAATGGTTTAATATCTCTCAATGGTCTTGCCTCACTATATTTGACTGATCTTGTAGCTGTCCGTGAATATAGGAGAACACTGAGATCATCTAATACATTTCTACTCTCTGTGTCAAAGTCCAACTACACCAGACTCTGGAACCAGCTACCTCAGGATTTGCGCTCCATCACTGCTATGGAACTTTTTAAATCTAATCTTAAAACCTTTTTCTTCAGGCAGGCTTTTAATACCTAGTAGTTCTTTGTCAATCTCGTTATGTTTTAATTGTTTTTAATTTTTAAATGGCAGTTTTTTTTTTAATTTGTTAATTGTTTGTTTTTACTTTGTATTGTCCAACACTTTGTGCACCTTTTGGATGCCGTAAAGGGCTCTATAAATAAAGTTTGACTGATTACTGTGAATTTCATTACTGGTAAAGCTACATAAATGATGTGCACTGTAGGTGGGAAACAACTTACCGGTAAATGGGGAAAAAAAAATAAGTTCAGTCGTGAAGCCTTTTCCCATCACATGTTTAAAACTAACGTAGAAAACCAGTTAGCTGCTTTCACCATTAGCCTCTCCACATTCTAAACCTCATTAAGCTCACTGCAGACTAAACAGCATCTTTATGTAGCCTGAGGAATCTCAATAACAAAGGGCCTGGAGGTGTACGTATAAATCTCTCACAATGGACTTGCTTAACACAGAGAGGACACACACGCATGCTCACACATACACACATGCATCAGTACACAGAAATGTAGCCAGAGGGAAGAGGAAGGAGTTCAACCGAGTCTCTCCTTCCAGAGGATAAAGGGATGTATCCAAAGCCTGTAATTACATATACACACACACACAACTAAAAATCCAAAAATCTCTTTCCATCCATTACACCACACTTTCCCAAGCAATGGGATCAAATTTTGTTTAAAAAAATACAAGGCACTTTTTCAACTTCAAACTCTTTTTTTTCTTCTCTGTGTCTTCCGCCTGTTAAGAACTGGTAAACAGTCAGAGTTTGAGCCCCACAGAGTCTGGCTGCAGCAGCAACAAATATTCAGGAGGAGGGGTGGGGGCATGTGCTCCGTGGCATTTTGTTGGACATGTGTGCACGTATGTGATTTGCCCTGCAGTTTGTTTGTTTGTTTTTTGTAAATCTTTCTCAGGCGCAGAGCCCAAGGCCAAGGGGTCAGGCTGGAACAGTCATTTACTGTAAGTGTGTAGGTTCAGCAGACATGTGGGGGTAGTTTTGTGTATCTTCCTGCTTTGCAGGATGTTAGGATGGACTTTCAACCCCCCCACACCTCTCCCCTCCCCGCCCATTAGACGGGAGGCTGTGTTTGGGTCTGCTTGGGTTGCCTCCAGAACTGAGCTCCGGAGTCTACAGTCCAGACCCTAACAGCTCATAACTAGAGATTACACACAAATACGGTATTCTTGCTGCAAAGCACCTCACACACACGGCACTTCCACGTGATGATCCAGAACAGATAGGGTTGATCGAAACCTCAGATTTTTGAAATGCTGAAATGGCGTAAACCGAGTGAAAGAAACACCCAAAGCAGTGCGTTTAAACAAGCTGGGTATCTTATTCTTATAACTGCATTCATACTGCATATACCTCTTGAGCGTATGTGGACATAAGGCCACTAAGCATGAGCTCAAATATACCCAAGTTGGCCTACCTAACAAACACCACACTGGCTGTTATTCCTGGATCGGGACTGCAGCATTCCTCAAACCCCTGCTTTTAAATTTCAAGGAGTAAGTGCATGTGGGAGCGTGCATGTGAGGACATGAGGGTAGCCTTTTCTCCTGTTTGTGTCAATTCCAATCTGGAGGCGGCACAACCAGCCGTCACAGAGACAAACTGTCGGCAGCCGCACAGAGAGGAAGAGGTGGTGGTGGTGGGGTTGGGGGTGGTGGTCTCCTTCGGTAACTCTGCAAGTGAATTCCCTGTGTGTGTATACTCATGACGGATCTAGACCACACTGTGATGTCTTATTCATGCCATATCAATTCATAATGACCAGACGAGTCTCAAGTGGGACGATGTTCACATGCACACGCTCACGAGAACGTGCGCATTTATGATTGAGACGGTCATCGCAGTGGAACGTTTGTTAGGGTGTACGGATGTTCATATTCTTTTTGAGTGAATATTTGGAGCGATTGTGTGCATGTGGAGAAGTGTGCACCAGATGCCGGACATGAGCGAACAGACCACTGATGTCTTAGAGCTTTAGCGGGAATTTTTAACAAGCCACAATAAATCCATTTGATTATTCATGAGGAAGGACAACACATCATTAGGAAATATAAACACTGCTGTTTCCTCTCGGCTTTTACTGTATCGTCGCGGCCCTCTTTTTCACCTCTGACCCCTTCCCTTTTCCTCTTTACCTTTTGTCCTCTGTTCCTTTGGACACTTTTTTCTTGTTCCCATTGTGCTGCGGTGGTGAATATTTCAGATGGCACAGTGGTTTTCAAATTACTCTCTTTTGGCATCCGCTCTCCTCACATGGTTAGGCCTGCATTTCTGTCTCACACACGGTCCGACTCGTAAAGAAAACAGTGACAAGCCATAAAAGCCACTTTTACCAGCTGACAAGGGCAGGGGCACAGAGGAGGGCATGGGCAAAGGAGTTACAAGAAATGTTTTGGTTGTCCTCTAAACGTCATACTTGTTCAAATACTACTACTAATAATAATAATCCAAACTTTAAGCTTGTTGTTTTATTTAAGTTAGAACTTTATGAGTAAGTTCTGCTGAATTCCAGGTCTTTCTGAGTCCTCGAGGCTCAATGGGATTAACCTGCCTAAATAAAGGTTGAATGAATTAAAAAAATTAGATAAAAGGCAAAACAGCTTTCACTTAAAGTACCGTATTTTCCACCATAGACATCGCAACGCTCTATAGCAGCATTTGTTACATGTCACTGCTGACAACCTGGAAATGTGGGCTGAACCCAGAAATGTGGGCCAGTGTTGTGCCAAAAACTGATTGGCTGCCAAATGGCTGCCGCGGGAGCGTGCACGGGAGGACTTTAACATGAATTTAACAAGCTCAACACAAAAACAATTATTTGTTTGCTCAAAACTATAGCAAAGTTGTGTCTCAGTCTACCTTTTGCTTTATAAAAGCACTTTGATGTAAATCAGCTGTATTTCAAAAGCCAATACGTGGCAGGAAAATGCAGAGGGACAAGCCTCTGCGCATTTCTTTGAAATTTAACAAAATAAATACCTAAAAACATTTATTTGTTTGCACAAAATTATTGTAAAGGTGTATCTCAGTCTACCTTTTTAAGCTGCATTTTCAAAAGCCAATACACGGAAACATCAATGCGTAGAGGGCGACTCGGTGGGAGGCTATGGCAAGCCGATTGTGTCATTAATAGCCACTTTTACCCATTACATGATACAGCAGCATGCTTTACTACTGGAGTGCCATCTAGTGGCTGAAAATGGTAGTGTTCAATTTTTTTCAGTCCAAATGAATGAAAGCGATCATATCTCAGCCAAAAATTGGTTTATAAATATAGGGAAAATCCATAAATACGACGCTTCGGCGTATAAGTTGCAGGGCGTGGAAATTATGCAAAAAACTGCAACTTATAAGATGAAAAATACTGTAAATGTTCAGATTTTTATACAAATACACCTACTTGCACTGAAAGAAATGTAACTTTCATCGGACCAATGATGGACGAAAAACCTCAGTTTTAACAAAAATTTAGTTGTGCTCAATAAATTATTGAATTAGCAGATTATCTTGACCTGAGCCTAATAAGTCCACAACACTTTCCTCACACATACACACAATCTAACAGCTGATTCCACAGGGAAAAACGCAACTCGTCTGCTTGACAGCAGACTACAGATGAACAAGCGAGTCTCTCGGAGATTGTTTTTTTGCAACAACAAAGCACTACTGGAATCAATCAGACAGACCTGGAATCTCAAGCTTCTGAAATTTAATCGAGTCAAGGCTGATAATTTGTTTGCAAACATATATACTGTTTTCTATCGAGCACATACTGGTCAATTATACCTTGTTGCCTTGTAATACATAATAAAATCATCCAAAATAATAAAATGGGTAGATTTTTTTATTTTCCATGAAAATGATTAGATCTTTTTTGTTGTGCCTGCTTCTGAATTCTGGATGATGAAAAAGGCACATCACCGAACACTGTATTTTCTTTTCCAGAAGAAGAAAAAAAAAATCCTGTGTTGATATTTTTCTATTCTTGAAGAATCACGTTTCTTAGATTTGTTTATAAAAATCCCAACAAAAATATGTCAGGAAATTTACTCCGGATACTAAGGATTATTAATAATGAAAAAAAGATAATTCATAGTTTTTAAGAAGCATTTTTCTTTGTGCGTGTTCCCAGTGTCTGTGGCTTGCCAAACTCACTAAGGTCTGAGATGTGAGTGTTTATGAAGTACTAGGCAAATTACAGTCAATAAATCAGGGTGTCTACCACTGATGGCACAGAAACCTCCTGATGATGATGGGTTGCCATGGGGATGGCTGCCAAGTGGGGGCCCAAACTGTGCTCAAAGTGGGGGAGATCTAGCGTACCGAGGCAGGTCATTCATCAACAGAGACAAAGGCAGGGAAATGACAAGACCAATTTGAAGTATTACGAGCATGCCAGATGCACATAGATGCTCAACATTTAAGAGCAGTTTTGAAAAACAAAAAGGAAAAAGGAAAAACACATTCACATCAGTCTTTCAAGCAGTCACACAATAAAAGTCGAAAAAGCTAATCTGATAGTTGCGTGGCATACAAAATCAGTGAAAGAAAAGGAGACAGTGCTATTTACTGATTGATAAACTGTAAAACAAGTTGAAATACTGTGACAGAGAGAAGATTTATAGGTTTAATGATAGTGCACATTATTTATTCTAGACCTCCCCCCGAAACGCTTCTTTTTTCTCACACTGAGCTGTTCCCTAAGCATCAAGTGACTAACGAACACAAAACACAGCATCCCTCCAAAACAAACACAGAGGAAGCAGCTTTGCATCGACACACAGCCAAAAAGACTTTTATCTACAGTCAACGCCATAGAAAGAGTAGAATCCCTAGTGCGTGCAAACCATCCTCACATTAGCACACATACATGTAATTATAGCCTTATTCTGTGTGTGTGTTCAAATCTAATTATTATTATTTACATTATACCTCTGCTTTGCTCTTTTCTGTGTGTGTGCATGTATTTGGGTCTCAACCAGTAGTTTAAGGTGTGTGTTTTGGGTTTGTGTACATCGGGAAACCTGTTGCCAGGCATTAACTTGGATCTGAGAAATGAAGGATCTCCAGAAAGGATGAGACACGCCCCCCCACCTCCAATCCTTTGCCAGGATTTCCTCAGCTCCCCCTGCAGCACAGGTACTACCACACCCTTCTTTATACCTCCCGGGGAGAAAAACAAGGGAAATCCTTTTCTATCCATCCCCTTACATAGCGCTGTGTTGGCCATTAATGAAAGCAAAACCCTTGTAAATAAACCTGTGTTGTTGCCTGTTTGTTTGTGGTGGCAAGGAGCAACACGGCAATCAGAAACCACAAAGTACCCCTTTACCTCCTCCACCGCCAAACTTCCATCCTGAGTAGCAACCAGATGCTATTCCCTGGGGGCAGCTATCAGGGTAACTACTCTCCACTCCTCCAAGTCTGCTCACCTATGACTCTTTTTCCCTCCATCCCACAGTTCTTCCTTCCGCCAGCTCTCCCACCGCGGCAAGACACTAATTACAACCATAGATGAGCAGATTACAGATCTGAAAGTGCAGTGGAAGTGGGATGAGAAGAAGTCAAGGGTGGTAAGATGGGGCCAACAGGTCGTTAGTGGTGATGAATGCAACTCTATTTTCACTGTTATTGTTCTCAGCGCCTCTCGCCTCCACGCCACCTTTCCCATGCCTCCTTGTTGATGCCATCCATCACCGGCGGCGTTAACTAACTCTAACTATCTCTAATCATTTCCAATCAATTCCAATTATCTTCCCTCTGCTCCTCGTGCATCAGTGTCTCTGCATCTCTCAGGAGGAGGCAAAAAAAAAAAAGCAGGGATGAACATGGATGGAAACGTTCCTAAAACACAAACAAGGTATGTAGCTCTGAAATACATTTGTGTATTTGAATCATGCTTGTATTACAGAAGAGACACTACAGTTTCCGCACCAAATTTCTGAGCTTCAGCAAAACTGATAGTAACAAGTAATTATTTCTAAATAGGGAAATGTTTTTTTTTCTCTTGTGAAATTTTTAACTAGACCTCTCTTCAAAGTCAGCGTTCCAGAAACAGCACCTTCATTAATTCTCCATCTTCCTTTAGTAGAAAGCTCATTAAGTCGATAGCTTAATGACTCTATGGGAAGTGTTTAAAAACTTTCCACAAAACAACAACAGTCCACTGCTCATTTCACCACCAGCCTTTTATTAACTCAGTAGCTTTGCCTTTTAAAGTTTAATGAAAGACGCAATTTCATAATCTGCTATCCCTTGCTCGTCTGTGCCCTTTGCCCTTCTGTCTGTCTTCTCGGCGGGATGTCGATAGCAAATAGATACATAGTTGTACAAGTTTCCCTGAAAACCATGCCACTAGAATGAGGACAACAAAGGCAGTAGGAGAGAGAAAGTGTGAGTGTGTGTGAAACTACAAAAAAGAAGGGGAGCAATTAATCCTCGCTCCAGGGAAACAAAAAAAAAAAAACATCTGGGGAAGTGCTCCACCTGAGGCCAGTAGGCTTTCACATTAACCCTACTTGTTGGGATCATAAAGCCATAACCCATTAAGCCCCTGTGAGCTCTTTGAGCAAGTGCAAATGCACACAGAAACAGTCTTTTCCCCTCTCGCTGCAGTTCTCAGACACACTAGGACAAATGCACGCATTTAAAACAGCAGCAAAACGCTTCCTCACAGAGACAAAAACCTTTAAAGTCCATAAAAAGCTGCTGGCAGGAGGAAGACAAGGCTGTAACTTAATCAAATCAGAATTATACCAGAAGCCCAGGTGCTACTCAGACACACCGGCCTGGATTTGAGAAACACCTTGGGAAAGAACTTTGTCTTCCGCTGCCATTTGAAAAGAACTGGACGTCTTTGGCAAAATATCACCCGTCAGTCAATCACCATAAAACTGAATTATTGGTAATTTCCCGACTGTTGACTTTACATTTGTTTAAACCATTCAATGTCTGGCACTTGAGAAGGTCCGTGAAAAATTTCAGCCATCTAGCCAAAGATGAACAAATCAAGATAAACACAGACACAGTTCAGCAATTTTAAACAATGACTTTTGCCAGAATGTGGCAAAAAAGCCAGTTAGTTTTAAAATAATGACCATAAAGTTACACTGGATACAAAAAAAAGAGGAGCACAGTTCTATGGCTGCTGGCAAAGCCAAGTCCAGATGGGATAATAACGCTTTTCCAAGGCCATCCGCGGGTCTGGAAGGGTTTCGGCATCGCTTTTCTGCTAGACAGATAACTTGGTTCAGCTCAGCATTTGTAAATCTCAAGAAGGTTATACACACCCTAAAGGGAGAGGCACGAGCTTAAAGTTTAGAGACTGGTTTTGGCATAATGATGGGTGACGGGTAGGGGCAGTTGCAAGGAAGTGACAGATAGATTCAAGATGGTGTTGAACATCAAACAAAAGGACAAACAGATGGAGGGCTGAGGCATGGGTCATTGGTTGGTAGAACGACTATGAAGATAGGCAGTAGGGAAATGATTTTTCCATGTCCCGAAGTTTCATTATTCCCAGATGCTCCAGGTAATCTGAACTGAAAAGGGAGCTGGAATGATTAGCCAGTAAAAAGGACACTGATTACCCAAAAAGAACGAAAAAGAAACTTTGAGCCTTGCTACAGATGGGAAATAAAACTTAGCATTTTGTTGGAACTGTAACTGCATGAGGTGAATAAGTTGAATGATGTGTGGGACGTGACAGCATGGGATCCGTCACTGAATGACATAAAATCTCTAACGACATATTTCATTTGTGTGATAGAGAAGGACTATACTGCCGGAGTGAGCTTTGGGGATTTGATGTAAAACGACCTCTTTAAGTAACACAATCAGTCTTTCACCTGGAACTTAGTTCAAAGTCATTTAGAGTAATGCATCCCTTAGCTCGTGTCACATCAGCGCCCTATTACCAATCATTTTCATGACTAATCCAGAGAAACTGCAGATGATTTAGCAAGAAGGTCCAACAATGTGCAAAGAACAATTTGTTTTCTCTTAATAAGACCCGACACACTAATAACTCTCAGTGAGTCTCTTCCAGCGAGTGCAACTGAATCCTAATTGTTCTTTAATTGTGTTTAAACCAAATCGAACTTCAGCCAACATTCATCAGACCTGCTGGTACATATCTAAGCAACAGGTGAGGGGATTCATAACAAAGAAAATACAAAGAGAAATGGCACGCATGCCGACAGAAATGAAAGCGTAATTGTACAACTCATCTGAAATAGGAAAAAGCAAATGTACTTACAGTCGAGACAGGGCAGGGTTTTTCTGAAACAGCAACTCGGGAAGCTGTTGCAGCTGATTACGGTTCAGCCTCCTGCAGGAAAGAAAATGTTCAATTAGACAGTATGTTTGCGTGTGTATCCTTATAGGTGTGCAAGCAGTGAATAGCTTAGGTGCCAAAGAATCAGGTTAGCCACAGGCTATTGTGTTTTAATGTGCTCTGAATGTCACACAAATATTAAACAGAAAGTTCAGGGGAATGAATCTGATACTCAGAAATGGTGTTGTAAATTGTCTCTGTACAGGTAAATATAAATGCTGCACCTTGTGGAATTCAATATTCTGCAGACTTTCCCAGAACAACAGGAAAAAAAAAACAACAGAATTTCCATTTAAATTGAATATTTCATCTTGCAGTTATGTAAATATTAACACATTTCCGACTGGAGCAAATTGTCAAAACAAGAGAAAAGTGTTGAGCAAGTTAAAGCCCAAGAAAGCATTGACAGGATTGCTTGTTGGCAACATGCGCTCCGTCAAACAAATAACATCCAAGACAGGCAGGCTTTATGCAAATACAACAATCAAGTCAATGAGGAACAGACTGTTGCTAATCTTTTGGAAACCACAACTCCCCCCACTCTGAAAGGCCCTTTAGGAGGCATACAGGAGTGTACTGGCAGAGAACGGCTGCAAATGTGATAGGCGGGCCACTGCCATGCCTTCAGACAAAGTCAGACAGATGTTGGGACTCGTGCCCCTCACTATTTACACTGAAAAGAGTGCTAAGCTAGCTGAAATGGAGATCTGGTGAACAATACACATAAATTGTACACTGCTGCTGAATTTGGACCGAGCTGTACCTGCTGGTGGGTTAGTGGCTTTTACACTTACAAGAACTGAGCCACTTAATTTCCACATTGGTCTGGCAGATGGAATCGTCTGCCCAATATTTGGGATTGCTTGAAAGGGAGGAAAAGAAATGGAGAACTGTGCATGATTGGTAACATAGCTGGTAAATTCTGGTTTCAGATCAGAGGAAATTCTTTTACATGTTAACCACTATGTCTCACACTTGAGAGCGAGTCCATAAAGTCATCTGCTGTGCAGGTTCACATGTGGCTACAACCACTGACTTACTAATGGGCTGGTTGAGGTGTGGTTGATAGTGTTTGTCTATGTGTTTTCCCCAGCAGCTTTACAAGCTGGCGAGGAGTCCTGGTGCTGTCCAGATGAGCCAAGGTCTGTGGTGTGGAAGGCCTTTTAAGCCCACACATCCCACTGAGGGCATTTCTGTCAGGCAAAGCTAATAAAAAAAAACACTCCCAGAACCATCTAACTACAATGGATTGACAGGGGACTGCCTCAGTCTTGACACAATCGGTTTCTACTGTTAATCTCATTACCCACATCTAATAAAAGCACTAAGAACATATCAGCAGGAGGTGATTTCTTTCTTTCAAGTTCAAGTTCAAGATTTAAAAAAACGGGAGCCCGTTTGTGGAAAACCCTAGGTGCTACTTACAGTCGCTCCAGCTCCTTCATGTCATCAAAGGCCCCTCGCTCGATCACTGTAATGTGATTCTCCATCAGCTGCCTGCAGAAAAAGACACAAGGAGAAATATGGCTTTCAGTCTCACAGCTCTGACAACATATAGGACATTTAGGTGAGAAGTCTAGAATGTAGTGTTAAGCATTGCCCCCATTTTTACCCCCCCCCCCCCCCCCCCTTTCTGATGTGTGCTCACACCAACAAACACAGATACACAGATACTGGGCAGTGGTATGGACCGAGGGCACAGTGTGGAATATTGGCTAAGAAAAAGGGAATAGCCGCCAGGAAAGTTTCCAAGGTGGCTCAGAAAGTGTGAGTCTGGGCTCTAGAGTGAGTCTGAGCTCAAGTGTGGTCCAAAGGGGCGTAGCAGCTCAGTGGAGACGAGACAAAACCATGGGGTCAAAGTGTTAGGTGAGCTGCATATGGCCCAAATAAGGAAAAGTATGCTTGTGCTCTTTTGATCAAACACACAGAGATGCACACAAACTCAGAATGAACACATCCCTTATCTATAAAGTTTTAGCTTTAACACTGGATGATTTTTAGAAGTGTTAAAATAACACAAAGTCAGGAAGGAGAGAAAAGTGCCCAGCATCATTAAAAGCAACAAGACGTTTCCTTCATTTCATACACAACTGTTTTTTTCTGTTGAACCCTTCCCGTCTCCTGTGAGGACGCGGTGCACTGTAACTCAGCAGTCCAGGCTTCCTCCCAATCGAATATAAATGCTAATCACTGGTCACACTCCATAAACATGGAGAGAAAAGGCCATTTCACTTCATATCTCTTTCTCATGAATTTAGATGGAAGTGAAAGGAAAGAAAAAACACACTTCTCAATTGGAGAAAACTTTTTAGTCTTGAGGGCATGTGGCCTCTTTTTCTATCAACTTTTTTTATTTTCCATTGTTCTGATTTTTTTTCCCACAAACACACAAAATAAACACATCGAGACTTTGCTCAATTAGAGCAATCAGAATTCAAATCCAAGAAGATAAGTCAGTGGTGTTGATTTTAGCCTGACAGAACAGATGGCAGTCAAATGTCAAGGTAAACCTGTTGTTTTCCTTCTTTCTTTTCAGGGTTGATCGTGTCGACAGGTTCAGAGGTCTACTCAACGTTAAGACTTAATGCTCCTGCCCTAAAGCAACACACATACTACATGATATACAATACTGGCCGACTTCCAAACTTTTAGTAGTCAGCATGTAGTGTGGGCAGTTTGAAAGAATCAGACATTTATTTTTACGGTAAAGGAAATAGTTTAGTCGTCCTGTAAGAAGCTGTTTGCTTCTCACTTGCTGGTGACAACATAGCGACAAGAATGCACATACCGGTACTCTCCATATGGAGGTGGTGCAAAAAAAGGAGGCAAATAGCAGGAGAGGGCAGAGAGAACAATATTAGGAAGGAACAAAAAGAGGAGGACAGAAGGGTGGCAAATAGGAACGAGTCTTGAAAATAGTTAAGCTTTGCAGGGGAGGAAGGAATTATGTTCAGCTCATGTTACATTTCAAACATGTTATGGTCTACACAGCTTCCTCTAACTAGTGTTTTTAATGCCTAAAGCATTACTAACACACACTGTGTACACACAGAGAGACTTTTATAGCTACTTTATAACCTGAAGTCATAAGTGCTTTGTAATTATACTGCTGAGGGAGTCAATGACTTCACCTGAATGTGTTAACTGTGCCGAGAGCATTTAGGAGCAGTGCTTGTGGGCACCTATCAGGTTGATGAGAGGGAACAGAAGGAGTGTAAGAGTGTGTGTGTATCTAAGGGACAATAAGTGCAAGTACAGCAAGCGGGATACGGCGAGAGAGAGAAGTCCATTACATCGCTTGCCGCAGTCACTCAGTAGTTTAATGTACTTCTGAGTGGGACTCTTGACGAAAGCGTCGCCACTTCGCTGGATTTATGCTAATCTGAGCAGCAAGTCTGTGAAACTGCAAGCTGTAAGATTACATACTGATCAGGTATGCATGATAAAATAAATACTGACAAGCTTCGCACATAAAAATTGCATCATTACACATAAACACAAATGCAGGAACTTACAGAACTCTGAGGTACTTCAGACCAGTGAAGTCACTCTTGGTGATGCGTGTGAGGTTATTTCCATTCAGCTCCCTGCAAAAAGAGACACAGAAACAATAAATAATTCATATTTTTTTCCCCCACAGGACCCTTTAGCCTGGTGACTAAAGAAATAAACAACGGCTTGAAGAAATCTCTGACTTTTGCTACATGAAAGCACATTCTTATGACGTACAATCACACACTTTACCACTCAAGCAATTAAAATAAATCGAGTTCAGCTTTTTGGCGTACTATTGGTGTAACGCAAACAGAGAATATCAACAAATCTCTTTGATTTGATGAAATGCAAATTTATGTGAGTTTACATGCACCATACACTGCTGGGCAGAAACAGGAAGGTCATGGCAAAGGAAAGGAAACCAATTCCACCGGGAAAAATTAAGAAGTCCTGTTAAAAATGAAGGCCACATTTAAGCTGCCTGTTTGCCTTTCAGTCGTAGTTCTCCTGCCACCAACACCCTCCTGCCTATTTCTATGTGCCATGGCCTTTTACAAGTGTTGGGGATTAGCAGAAGCCAGCAGCGGATTTAGGGAGGGCAACAAAGACAGAAAGTTAAGTGTAGTGAATATAGTGGGAGCAGACTCCCCACTGAGAGCTGGACATTACCGAAAGAGAAATGAGACAAAAAATAAGAGAAAAACAGATTTTTTTTTTTTATTATTCTTAAGCTTGGTTTTATAGTGAAAAACAATTAGTACTCTAACAGCATTGCATTTTTAACTCTTAGGGCTTCAAGTTAAGTTTAATGTGGGGTGCATGAAAGAGGGATTCACATTGGTCCCGCTACTGTTGCAGAAAATCCTTAGTAACAAATTGTATTTTCTTCACAGAATAAAAACAAAGCTTCAGCACAAAGAAATGCATTCAAATATTTTATTTTATCATTTTGATGTAGTTTGTATGTATCCACCCTTCTCTGAACCCCCAAACCATTTAACTCTAACGCAAAAAAAAAAAAAAAAAAACTGGCTTGAAATCAACACAGAAGCACAGGTCCCGTTCATTCAGTCGCGTTCTCGTATAATTACCACTCAAGGGATTTTAGCGCTA
>JARVGS010000001.1:43772000-43784485 GCA_031762315.1 Hypsolebias antenori | reverse complement strand
TGGAACAAGTTAAATTTGTGCCCATCGCTACCTGGAACGACTCTGTCACATTTTGCAGCACACTGAAACCTGCAGTAAGCCGAACCACTTCCACACCGCCAAATTAATCTTTCCTCCCTTATCAAGTATGTCATCTGTTTTCTATTCAATTGTGAAAGCTTGTTCAGTCACATTCTGATGGTCAGGGGAACTCATTTTGAAGCGAAAACTTAACGTATGTTGGAGGTTAGCCTAGCCTAGCCTGCTACCGCTAACGCCTTCTGGACCCGAGCTCTGTCTAACATCTACGTCACTGCGCACTTACCTTAGGTTTGTTGTGTCGCACCTTTTCTGTCCAGGTTGAAACTGAAGGGGCCGCTTCAATCCAAACAGAAAAAGAAATATTGAAATGTCAAAAATGTGCTTAAAACTCATATCACCGTTATTGAACAAAAGTATATCGTGACATCTGCCAATATCAAATTATTGTCCAGAACTAATATCATGGTATACTTTTAGTCAATAATGGTGATATGAATTTTAAGCACTTTTTCGATATTTGGATAGACATTACGCTACGATTATAGCGTTTCACTGACACATTTCTTTTTCTGTTAGGGTTGAAGCGGCCGCTTCATTTTCAACCTGAACAGAAAAAGCCGCAACACAACTATGTAAGTGCGTGGTGACATACATCACACACAGAGCTCAAGTTCAGAAGGAGTCAGCGGTAGCAGGCTAGGCTAGGCTCCAACGCGCTGTGTTTTTGCTTTAAAATTATCTAACTTGTCATCATCTAACATTTTCCACCATCTGAAGAGTTTTCACTCGATAGAATATGCAAAGCACAATAAAAGTTAGAGTCAGCGTGTCCCTGAAATAACACGCCCAGCTGTATCAAAAGAGAAACCCATGAAGCAAATGTGTTGATTAAAGTTAAAACTATTAATATTGACAAAGTTGAGAATTTTATGTTTACTGTATTTGATGGTGATTTCAAATGTCTTTGAAGGCTAAATACAAATAAAAGGTGAACAATAATTTATTTGTACAGTTTGTTCAGTTTTTCTGAGGCTTTTATATTGTTAATATCAATATCAGAATTATTATTGTTATTGACTGAAATCAAGAAATACATTGTGATAAAAGTTTTGGTCTAAAATGAACTAAAATATAAGAAATAGAATTTAAAGACCAGACTGATGAGCTTACAGCTAGGCCAAGTGGGGTCAAGACCTACAATAACTGGATTGCTGCCATCTTAAAACATCAGTTAAAAAAAAAAAAAATCACAGAGGTTTATGCATGTTATTTTAGAAGGCAATTCTGCATTAAACATTTATTTAACTGACGATACCATGACGTTTCTGCAGGAAGTACCACAGGTTGGACCGGAAGTGCTTTTATTACCTGCTGCTGCCATTTGTACTTGTATTTGCAAACACCCACAAAACTATGTAAGTAATTACAAAATTGACAATATGGCTTACAAAATAATTGTTATAAAACACATGTTTTTTAAAACTGGATTTGTTTAAAAATGGCAGCAATTCTCTTTGGTCTCAGCTCAGCTCAGTTTGGACTAACAGTTTGCTTGTATATTGGTCAGAATTTAAAAAAAAATATATCCAAAGTGAGCTCCTTTAAAAAATGTTTACAACAGGTAAGATGTTCTTTGTGTATACCTGATCCAAATAACCCTACTTTAAAAGATATGAACTATTGCTTTAACTCATTTTAGTTGGTGAAAAATGGTAACGATGGTATATGTTATAAAAAAAAAAAATCTGTTTTCATTATTTTTATTTATTATGACTAGGAACATTGACTAAATAGCAATTATACTTGACACTGAAAAGTGTAAAACGGTATGTGTACAAAATACTGTAGGCCTCAAGAACTTCTGGAATGCCGCCAACTTGAACTTGTCTCATGCACAAGTGTCATGACAAGTGTGAAACTTAGATTAGGACGGCATATCTACAATGTCAGCCGAGTGTTCACTGATGTGCATTTTAACACCCATCCATCACCCGTTCTCTTCGCTCTCCGGCCTCAAGCTGGCGAGGCAGTTGAGTTGAAAGCAAAGCTGGCCTTCTGAGATGAAAGGTGGTTTCTTCAAATTTGATTTTTATAGTCTGCTGAAATAGAGTTTCTCTTAGGCAAAGAAAAGCAATCACACATGTGCTCACATATGAACATACATCATACATCTCACTGTACCTCATACAGCGTGCCAGTCGAGCACATGTTAAGAAAGTGCACATGCTGGTGTTGGAGTGCTTTTTTTTTTGGCAACACTCATCCTATGGATGGGGTCACTTCTTATATCTCTTGGGTGCAATTAAACTCATCCACTGAGAAGCTGTACTCATCTGGAGAGCAGACCAGTGGGTCTGTGGTGTGCATAGACACACACCAGCTGGCTTTTGATGCTTAGTGCTCGGCCATCACTCTGCTTAGAGAAGCAGTCTGACTGTCCATGTATGTTAAGTGTAAAAAGGTGACTAAGTAGTGAGGTCACATGAAAAACAAAACAGGCAGAGCCTTGTAGAAGAGCTTAGGGCAGGGCTATTCAACTGGTGGCCTGCGGGCTGGAAATGACCCGCGGGTGACTTCAATCCGGCCCACTTCATTACAAAAAAAAAAGGGGGGGGCGCTCTGGGTTCTGTTTATTGCATTTATGATTCAATGCAATAAAATAAACAAATTTAAACGGTATCAGATCGTTGTAAACGTTGGTTTACTTACAGAATTGTGCCACTCAAGGTGGCTGCATGTTGGAGTAGCTCACATGCATTCTGAGTTATTGCTTTTGAAAACTTTAATTACTCTTTTTTTCTTGACGTAAATGGCTTTTCCAGATGGTTACTTTCTCTGGCATCTGGATGATGTGCTGCTGGAAGGATTTTTACTGAATTTTTTATTTTATTTTTGGACATTTGTTATGATGCATAACCATAACAACAAGGTGGTTTTCTACAAGTGGGAGCTGCTGATTAACATCTCTAAAGCTCAAATAATACCTCAACTACAGCCCCAAATCCCAAATGAGTTGAAAAGGAGGTGCCGTTGATGCAGTCCTGTCTACCTGGAGGTGGTGCTTGAGTGCCTGACTGCAGAGATCTTGGAGGTAGTGGGAAACGCCGCTCGTGACAGCAGGAGGACCGAGATCGTCCCCCGGCACCTGCAACTAAGTCCGTGGCGACAAGGGGCTCAGCAGGCTGCTGGGAGAAATGGCCATCGCTTGGGGAAGAGTTCTGCCCAGCATTAGGGCAGTCCTGCTGCCCAAGAGGCCCGAGAGGTCTGCTGGGTCTGGGCGGACAGATTGGCATCTGCAGCCAGTTTCTTCAGATCTGCTGTGGGATGGACTGTTACAAGAGATCCTTCCTGCCCAAAGCCATCAGCATCTAGAAGAACTCTAATGAAACCAGGATGATGAGCTACAACAACAATTAAATTCCCTCTGGGATTAATAAAGTGTTTTTGAACTGTATTGAATAATGATTTAAATCGTTGGATGTTCGGCCCCCACGCTGTTGGCTTTCAGAAACTCTGGCCCACTGAGCAGTTTTGTTGAATAGCCTTGGCTTAGGGTCTATAAATACCACCTGAACACTTGGAACAAAACTCACTAACCAGCTAACTAAAACTAAAACAAGAGGCGCTTCCGCAACCAGAACTTAAGAGAGATCTCCACAGCTGTGCAGCAAAGCCAGTAAATTGAGTCTAAAGCCTATAATTTTGAAATGCTTCACCGTGCGTAAACATTCTCCGAACAATCGTCATTCCAGGCATGCCTAGCGCACACAGGATTATCAGAAATGAGGATGGATGAATGAGGCTGCAGAAATTACCTGAACGAATCCATTCTGGCTCAGAGCAAGACTCAACATGTCCTTTAGAATAAATAACATAATCCTTTGTATTCGTGTACGAGCTTTGCGAGTGAGTTACACCACTTTTCACTCCTCTGTTTAGAAATCCTTTCATCAGTGATTACCACCTCAGTTACAGAGCGAGCCATGACTTTATAAATCCTCTCACCCGGCTCCGCCCTCGCTTCATTCTTTATTTTGTCTTTTTTTTTTTTTTAATCCAAATTCTGAAACTGGCAAGTAGTAGGGCAGGCTGTGCTCAGCCGTGTCAGGGTAAATTATGGATCAGGTGCTGTCAGTTGTAGCTGCTATGTGTTTGTGCCAGCAACACTGCAGGCAAGACCTGGCACGAGCACACACACCTCCCACCTTCAGCCCTGGTAGCTATCAAAGCAACCAAGCCCCTCATCTTCAACCAATACTAACCCCCATGTGTTACCATCTAGCATTACTTATTCTCTGCTCACAGCCACATGTGGAGGCATATGCTCAAGTTTATGAATAAAAACAGTGAATGCATGCATGTGGTGAGCAGCTTCCATCGCTTTTGTGTTGGAAGAGCTCCAACATGCCCTTAGATCTTGATACAAGGTATTTTATGACCCAACACTAGTTCTTTGCGTTTATATGAAAGCACTGAACATGTACGGTACTAAGATACATAGGTTGGGCTTTTCTGCAAATAAACACATTTATAAATGAGATACAAGCCTAATCTATCTAAAAATATGTATGAAAACTGTTAAAGACAAAACAAGTGCAAAGAAGGACTGGGGTTTAGTTTGAAACCTGGCCAACAAACAAATCTATTTAATAAGAATTCCAATTTTTCTTATGGTTGATTCTGACAATATGAGCCACAGTTCAATTTGAGCTTTGCACAAGTTAATAAATTAAACGGCTTTTGAACAAAATTGAAAAGAAGCAAGAAAAAAAAAATAAAAAAAAACAAAAGGCTTGATGATGTAAAAATAGATGCAGGAGGGACAAAGGGGGTCAGTGGCACATACGCAGCAGGATGTGATTTTAACACATGGAGCTCACATTCTCATTACAGGCTTCGGTCTGAGGAGCCCAGGGGTCAAACCTGATCCAAACCCACACTGACAAGTGCAAATGGGATTCTGCTGTTTGTCTCTGTAGCCTCTAAACACAGCGCACCCATCAAACGCCACCCCAAAACTGTCTCTCTCCTTCTATAACACACACACACACACACACACCCTCTAAAGCATCATTTTCTTTATGTAATCCTTTTGAACCCATCCACAAAAACAGTCAAATAAACTGAAACATATGCTGAATTGTCTGTACTTGCACACTTTGCTAACTTTAAGTATTTAATAAATTTGGTAATTTAGGTCTATTTCTAAAGCCAAAAGCCAAAAAGCCCTGGAGCACTTCTAAACAGTCATTAGTCATCTTTGACCCACATGACGCTTGCACAAATTTGCTCACTTGATCACACATTTTTTTTTTCAAACACACACATAAATCAAGAAATGCACATGGGAGCTCCATGTGGGGCCGGCTGGCCCGCGTTGATTTGCACAGCCACCTTGATGAATCACCCTGCAGCACAGCTCGCAGAGAAGCACTGTTTCTATTGTTGAATACAACTTCCCAGCAGAGACTGGTCATCTTTTGTTTTTTTTTTCCTTCTTCTTGACCTAAACACACAAGTCAAAAGAAGAAAGGCCCAGACATAAATTACACATGACCGTTATGCACAGTGTGTTTAAAATGCAATGTGCTGAGTGGGCCAGATGTGCTCCAAAAGGGCCAGAGATGCCACAATGATAAAACTGTCAGCTCAACATGACCTACAAACTCTCAAGCAACTTCTGACATAAAATGTTCTTGAATGGTACGGCAGGGCGTATTTTCAGTGAATGGGCATTTGTGGGAAAGGAAACCATAAAATGACCATGCTTCCTGTGCGATTCATTATTAAACCAGCATGTGCATATTTGCAATCAGCAGGAGAAAAAAAAAAAGAGGTGTTCTTAGGCATTAAAAATGGAAAGTATGAAATGCGCAACCAGCTCCCACCATGCCTCCAACACGAGCATTCTCTGCTACGTTCCCACCACATGTTTTATTCACGACTGATATTCTAAAAGCTGAAATAGAACAATCTTTTTTTTTTTCCCCTCCTCGCGCTCCCTCTGATTTACCAATAAATATTTCAAAGGAATGTCAGAAACGACAGAGAAACTCCACTCTGCAGGAAAGCGTTCCTTCTCACCTCTCCCATCCTCCTACCGTTTTACAAGATCCATGTGCGAGACTCAGATTTGCTTAATTTTCAACATGATTTAACAATTTGCTAGGTGAGTGTTCAGAGGCATGACGTGGAAGAAGAGACGGGGTAATCCAGAAGTGGAGAAGAGTGAAGAGGTAAACGATGGATGGAGACACATCCTTGTACGGTACATCAAAAGATTTAGGCACAAATCAGTGGTAAGTTTTTTTTGGGGGGGGAATTAAAATGTAGTTGTCAAGCTTGACATTTAGACTTTTAAAAGTGGAGAAAACATGAGAATGAACCTATTTTGCTCAGAACTCAGAATAAACAAGACTTTTGCACATGTGAAAAGAGAAACATCTGCTCTTTCCTGTCACTTATGCCTATTTATACCTGACTGGAGCCAGTAAAGTGACTGGCTGCCTGACTGACAGATACACTCGCACACAGCTTCAGACAGGGTTCTTGTTCTGTTTGGGTACAAAGAAAGTCATGTGTGCTACAGGGACATAGCCAGAGGGAAAACAATGGGAAGACAAATTACAGTACACACAAAAGAATGCAAGAGAAGTGGCACTTACAGTCTTTCAGTATTGCGAGGGATATTCCTTGGCATGGATTTGAGAGCCAGTCCATGGCAGTCTACTGTGGTGCCACTGCAGGTACACAGGGCTGGGCAGGCACCGGCTTTGCCTACAACCAGGGCAGAGAGCATCACCACCCACATCCACTGTCCGGCCAGTCTGCCCATTCTTGGCTCAAAGCAGCTGTCTTGAATGGACATGTTCACCACAGCAACCTTTCCTTCACTGCTTCTGCTTCCCAAAGTCCTGCAACACCTCACAAGTCTGCTGGAATCAATTCAAAATAGTTTCTTCTGAAAAATGAAGCCACAACAATCCCTTTTTTTTGTTGTTGTTGATTCTTCAGTACTTATAAAGCAGGTTTGATATCCACTGGTTTGCTGATGTAGTAAAATTAAAAATATATATATATTTTTGTTTTCTTGTGCTCTCCTTCCAAACTCTTCTCCTGTTCTTGTCTTTGTGGAGTTGGTGCGCTCTGGTCTGTCCTCTCACTTTCTGCTCTGCTCTCCTGAAGAGAGAGGGAACACAGCAAAAAAAAAAAAGAAGAAAAAAAAAAAGAAAGAAAACCAGTCTCTCTCTCTCTCTCTTGCTCACACACACACACTAGTCATCCATCACAAGGATCTACAAATAGCAGAGCCCCCGACTCCACCCCTACCCCTCCTCACACACACAACCCTGCCTGAACTCAACTCTCATTCCTGCGATCCTTCTTCCATTCCCCTGACTCTCCTTATGATACAAATCTACTCCAGAAATCACTCCTTTTAACTCCTTTTATTTTTCCCACCTCATTTTTTCTCAGGTTTGCCTCTAGGCGACCCCCCTCTCTCCACCCTTGCCCCTACAGAGAGTCCTAACCTGTGTGACACTGCAAAGCTTCAGCCCGGAGGGAGATGCTTCAGGGAGACGGTTGCATCTACAAGGAGAGAGAACCCACAGGAGAAGAGAAGTATCAACAATTCAGTCCAGGGAGGTAAAAAAGATGCAATAAACAGACGGAAAGTTTTACCGGTAGTCTAAAGGTGCAAATTAAGCGTGGACACATACAGAGAAGCTGCTGGAGGGAATAGCAGTGAACAAGACTCACAAAACATTAATTTTCCCATTGGAGCAAAGCTCAGCCTGGCATGTGCAAATTAAAAAGACAAACAGCTACACTCGTACCTGCCGACTTTTAAATTTGGGAAGAACAACAGAAACAGAATCCCTTCCTTAACTCCAGAACGCATTCCCAAAAAGGGACTCACACGCCCATTAAGAGCACTCCTCTTCTGAGAGGAGGCAAACGAGAAGCAGCAGGAATTGCAAATCAACATTCTGGATGTGTGAGTACAAAAACAGGAATGTCACTGGTTTGTATCCACACAATAAAAAAAAAAAATGAATAAAGATGGGTGGCATTGCTTAAAATAAGACAAATTGTGAGCATTTAGAAGGGAAAATTGTTTTACTGGTCTGGAAGAGATTCTAATTTGCATGCAAAGTATCATCCCGCAATGAAATGACAATCATGAGAACCACTGAAGCACATTAATGGTATTTAGCATGCAATTCTGAATAATCAAAACTGTCTGCTTACATAGAACATGCATACACCGATAACATACATCGATGATACTGGGATTATTAAAACAGATAAAACATTAACAAATAAGCAAGATAAATGGAAGCAGAAATGCATGTATGTGCCCTGTTAACCAAATCTGCCCAGGAGCATGCAGGTGAACACACACACTGACTCACACACACAAAGCTGTGTCAGTAAAAATGTCAGAGCTGTGTAAATCCTCTATGAATGGCTTAATTAAAGAGGAGACAGTGGTGTTTAGTGGTAATGGGGGGTAGTAACATCCCTCGGCTCTCACAGAGTCGTGATAGGAATGCACACAAATACACAGCAAGAATTCTTCCTACAGCAGCAAGAAGAGGGGGACAGGGCAGCAATTACAATCGTCTGGCGGAAGAGAGTTTGTAAAACATGAAATCTAAAAAAAGCGACTCAAGTGAGGTGCTGCAACTGAATTATAGTCATACATAAGTGATATTTTTACTAAAGCTAGCAAACTGTTCTGCTCCACGGCTGAATATTGGCATTCCATTGCAACTCTAAATCATAAAAAGTTAGTTTCACAGTCATCAAAAGTCTTTTCAAAACATTTTTATGGGAAGCAAACCAAGCAGCTCTAACTTGTGGTCTCTTTTCAAAATGTGACTTTTTGGTATTTTATACAGCGAACAGACTTGGCAACCTCAAGCATTTCACTGCATAAAGCTAAATCACACCAATTCACAAGCCCACAAACACTCCTAGTTGAAGTGAAGTTTATTTCTGTGCGACCCTCTCATTTCGCAGATATAATTTTGAACGAGGCGCACCAAATATAACGTTTGGAGTTCAGATGTGCAACTTGTACTATTGTCAAAGCCGTCTGTTAGAGAACTGGTGAAAAGTAAAAGAGAACCCTCCCCGCAGATGTTTAAAACATACACTTACAATGCCAAGCATGAATTAACACAGACACCATAATGACAGAGACATTCCTGCTGCAGAAAGCCGGCTAGTCTTAATATCCACTCACCAAATCCTTAAATCTATATAAAAAAAAAAGTTTAGGATCTGCAAAGACCTGAACAACTTGTCTTCCCTTCACTTGATCTATGGAGTATGCTATTTGTTAAAATTAGCTTGCTTGTTTTTTGGTAATGGGTCAAAAACTTGTGTAAATGTATTGAAATTTTATTTTTAAATCTGTTTTGCTAAAATAATAAACTAAAGTTGTTAAACCGCTGCTTGTTTTCTGCCGACAGGACACTGGGAGCTTTTGTTAAACATGGAGGACATTAAAGTAGCCAGAAACATATAATGGTGGCATTTATAAAACTGTTTTTCATTCAGTTTATTTCACGTTCTGCTCACAAAGTATAGTCAACTAAAGAGCATCACCTTGTGGCTCTACAAAAAAAGTGCAAAGCAACAGACGGCTGAAAAAGAAAAACAATTCAAATGTAAAGCACTTTTTTTTTTACATCTTATAAAAAAAAACTATGATAAAAAAGTAAAATTTTAGAACATATCTTTATGCATTTTACTTACAGTGAGGTGTAGCTTTAACAGTAGACTATGCAGCATTTGTCACAATAAAGCGAACTGCAGCAGATTTGCAAAGTATTTCTCAGAGTAAGACAAAGTGATCCTAAAAGTCATAGTGGTTAAAATTCTCCCAGTTAACACCCAGATTCAAGGCACCAGAGGCAAAAAAGGCGAACAGTAGATTTAACTTGAATTCAACTAGATAACAAAAAAAAAAAAAAAAAAAAAAAAAAACAAACAAAAAAAAAACATGTAGTAAAACTACAAATACTGTACACTTAAAATATATAAATGTTTTAGAATAAAAGCGGAGTTCACATTTGCATAAGACTAAAAACTGGCCTCAACAAAAAGTCAAGAAAAAAAAAATGTAACAGTAGTTTTCAAGTACAAAAAAAAAAAAAAAAAATTCACATAGCATACAAGCTGATGCTTGCAACTTCTTTCCCAGCAAACAAAACTCTTGTTTTAAACACACATGAAACCATTTTAGATCAACTTTTAACTTACTTGGGGGGAAAGACCAACTTACTCTATATACTTCAAGTTAGAACAATAACTTAGGAGATTTTCACTTGAAGGCAAATTTTTGGTTTTTATGCTTAGTCTGACTATAACTTATTGATTTAAATAAAAACAAGAGGAAAATAACCCACACCATGTTCATCACAGTTTATCCTCTAAACATAGATGATTAATAAAAACATAAATATAATTAGCTTTCCTAAATAACTTTGTTGCAGTCAGTGGTTAAAAACAGTTTTTTTCCAAATTTGCAGTTGCTCATTAATGCCACTTGTAACGGTTAACAATGGTGATAATAAACTAAAACCTAAGAAACCTGAATTGTTCTAAAATTGACTGGGTCAACTTCCTAACTGCTGGTATAATCATATAATTTTGTAAATTGCATAGACATTTTTTTTTATTTTAGTTTAACAAACCACAGATTTAAATGGGACGTCTAATCCAAATCTTACAACACGTTCCATGATTTTGTTTTTCCCAAAGCCTCCAAATAGATTTCATTCACTTTTAGATGAAGAAAAACGGTTTTCCAGGAATCAAGAGGCACAGTCTTTGGAAGGATGATCAATCCTGTAGAAAAGAGCGAGAGACAAAAAGAAGTGGTGAGGCAGAGTTCAAACAAGCAACGTTAGTAATTTAAGAGACGACTGGTGAGATGACGACAGTTCAAAGACTGAAGGTTTACTAAAGCTTTGTTGTGACTTTTTTAATGTTCTAGTTTATTTCCAAATAAGTATTTTACTATACTGTACATGACATTTGGTACACTTTTAGTTCAAGTTCAAGTAGATTTATTGTCGATCCATCACATGCAGCACATGAGGTCCCAGTTACACCCAAATACTGTATAGCAAAATATAGCATATGAAAGAAACAGTAAATAAGGATCTAAAATATACAAACAAACATCAAACTAAACAAAGTAGCTATACATTTAGCTATAAATGGTCACAATCGGACTATTATTAGGGATACTTTACGGTAACCACTTTTCAAGACTTTTAGGTATTTTTTGTCATATGAGCAGACAGAAACAAACAGAAGCAAAACATTTGTCTGCACTATCACCTAATATAATACATCTGATCATTATGTAACTGTAAAACTATCACGTCACAAAACGTGTTCTTTCTTCCCATGTAAAACTAAATTAGATCAAGTTAAAAGTCAAGCAATCCTGAAGAAAACTGTGCACCAAATGTCAGCATTTTCAGTAGAAACAATTCGAGCTATTAATTATTTTTTAAATGTTACATCAGTGTTTGTTGATGAAAGTCCCAATTGATCTATTCCTAGCGAATCCACTGGTTTCTGTTATTTTTCTAAAAAAAAATTCAGCTGTTCCTTAATAAGGAGCTGTATTTCTTTAACTTTCTTGATGGGAGTGGTGGCGCAGAGGTTACAGAAGGTGAGCATGAGGTTGAAAGATCGCAGGTTCAACTCCCGGTACTGACATCAACAATGTGGGTGGGATAAGTGAAGCGTCCACACATGCCTCCACCCTCATTCGCCCCACTCTGGGCCCTTGAGCAAGGCCCTTCACCACCATCTGCTCCTCCGGGCGCCCTAAATACCAGCTCTCTGCTCCACACAGAGGACCAGAGGACTGTGGGAGCTCGGTGAGCTGTGGTTGTGTCAAGAAGGGCACCCGGCGTAAAAATAATTGCCAAGTCTTCGTGTGACTTGTGGCGACCCCTAACGCAGGGAGCAGCCGAAAGAAGAAGAAATTTTTTATTTAACTTTTTTCCAAATATACCCAAAATTCATGTAGCAAAATGGTTAAAATCACAAGTTTTTTCTTCTGATTATGCTGAATCGCTTCTTCTTTCATCCCTGTGGAGTCCTGTCTCCTGGGAGCGTCTGTGAGTTCAGAACAACTTGCTCCTCTGTTTATCAGAACTAGAGCAGCGTTCACCATTCAAGCAGCCAATGTCCCGTGTCCCTTCAGACAATGATGCTCTTACTAATGCTGCTAATGAGG
The DNA here is from genome assembly GCA_031762315.1 of Hypsolebias antenori. Classification (NCBI taxonomy): domain Eukaryota; kingdom Metazoa; phylum Chordata; class Actinopteri; order Cyprinodontiformes; family Rivulidae; genus Hypsolebias; species Hypsolebias antenori. The sequence goes on along the minus strand of JARVGS010000001.1, from coordinate 43,772,190 downwards.
CTCACACACCCAGATCCAGCTGCAGCTATCACAACTGATTCCAGTTTTTTTTTTTTTTTAATTCATTCATTTTATACAATTTCTATACAATAATTAAATACAACAATTACATATATGTAATTGGAAAAGAAAAAAAATACATATACAGTATATAAAATATAAAATGAAAGGTAGCAGATGAAGAAAATAT
>JARVGS010000001.1:43704015-43714508 GCA_031762315.1 Hypsolebias antenori | reverse complement strand
GAGAGCTGCATGAACCACGTGACCACCTATCGGCGAGTACAAAGAGTGTCAGAACTCTCTCTTTCTACGGCTCTGGTGAGAACCACTAGCTCCAGCCAGTCACCACTACAATGAATCGAACCCGTTTCCGGCTGGATTGTTCAACTGTAACATCGTGCTCCAGTAAAGGGGCGGTATAGGGATTATATATAAAGTGGAATGTGACCGCCTATGCGGGGTACGCTAATATTTTAAACGGGCGTCCGTGTTCCTGCTGGTTACGAAACAATTTACCAAAACAATAAATAAAAATAAAATAAAGAAAATACATTTAATAAATAATTATCAGTTTTATTCAAAATATTTTTTATTTAGACAAAATATTAAAAAAAAATTAACCCCGCATTTATTTTTATATGACGTCAAAAGGTCAAAGTTGAACCGTTCTAACGCCGGGTAACAACAGAGGCTACCGTAATTCCAATTTCCACAGGAAGTGCAGTTAGATGTGAGCTCTAGTAGACCTTGAGACAGAAAGATGTTATTAACATCGTTACGTACAACCATTTTTTGTGGCTGCAGATGTGCTGGCAAGAGGTTTCAACACAGCAGCGTGAGTAGAGCTAACTTTAGCTACTTGCTAACAGGCTAGCATGTTATGAAAACTCAGCAAGAGGAACATGTAAAAATAATATTGGACAAATAATTATTTGTTTCATTTTTGTAGCTTGTAGCCTTTATTTAGGGTAGTGTAGTTAAAGAACATTAGAAATGTAACCATTAAAATAGTCTATCTGCATCTTTCTAACAGCTAAGAATGACATTACTGACCTCCAGCCTTCTTTTCATTTACAAGCACAACTACAACTTGAAATTGCATTAGTTTAATTATAGAAGTGGCATAACTATAATCTATTTGATCGTATTTAAATTAATATACAAATTTATTTTGAAAGCTGAACGTATAACCTGCGAATATGGCTACAGTTTTGCCCAAAACTTGCTGACTTTTTCCTGAAATTAAAGGCTTTTTGGTATCTATTAGATATGATAAATAGCCAAATCATGTTGGACTATTAGTATTATGTCTAAATGTGTAAAGTTCCTGTTTATGTCATCATACATTTGAAGAGGGGGTGTGAGAGTATGTGCAGACTGATTTTTTAAATGTAATTTTAAGAATTCATTTGACCTTTTATTTAAAATTTAGATTGATGGGTACGGATATAATAACACAACAAGGAACACATGGCCTTTATGTCTTGTCGTTTTAATTATTCATTCTAAATTACCACACACACTCAGACATGTTCTCTTGGTACTTTTGCCCTTCTTTCTCCTTGGGATGGTTAAGTAATTAAATGTACAAGTAGTGGAAATGAATTCATACAACAAGCACATTTATTAACTTGAGCTTATGTGATATCACCTGTACTGTGTTGTTTCTTTTTTTAATGTTAGAAACTTTTAACATATTAAAGAGAAATTGCAAAAAAAAAACAAAAAAAAAACTGTTGCTTTTGAGCAAGTTTTACAAATCATTATCCAAACCATGCTGTTGAAATTCACACAAAGTAAAAGTAAACCTTTATGTGCACTAACTGCTAAAAATACTGATAAATCACAACAGTGCACATTTATGACAAGTTAGTAAATAAGCAAACAATGCAAATATTCATTTTAAAAAGGTCCACCATGATTCAATCATCATCCGAATGTTTAAAAAAAGAAATGCATTACATTGCATGATTATTAGAAGGGCGGAGAATCTGTTAATGTTGGCTGAGATCACAGCAGTGTGTAGAAAGTATAAACACATTTCCCAAAGAAAACATTCAGTAAAGTTACCATTTAAATAAAAATATCCCTTGGGTATAACTGACATCTCTGTTTACACAAATTCTCCATTATTATTTAAAATAAGAGCCTAAGTTTCAGGCATTAACAATGTCCAGAACTTTTTGTATGTCAAACATTTTGTTCCGACATTCTGATATACATTTTTTTTAAGAAGTCTAAAAGGAAAGTGTTGAACAGAAAGGTGAAAAAAAAAAAAAAAACAACACCTTTGGAGTAGATCGGAGTGAATGGCACTTATGTGTTCATGATGTACCAGGAAGGAGCGTTTCAAAGTGTTTTCTTAATTTCTGTACAAAAACATTTCCTCCAAATATTGAAACTCTGCTCCTGGAAGCACATATCTGTTTACAATGTCACTGCATGCTGTTACACTCTGTTGTGATGGTAAAATATTTCTTGAAATAGTAAGATGAGGTCTTTTTGAAGCTATTCTCTTGTCATTCTTTCAAGTTCTCTCTTTATTCATTGTTTTGTAACATCAGCAAAGTCCACAACTACGACAATGGCTTGTGAGGAGAAATTGTAGCACCTTCACCGCGGAGACAGCAGCTCCTTCCAAATCAGCAGTGACTGTCCCCAACGCAGCCACAAATCGTATAGTGGGACGCTGGTTGCTTGGCTGCAGTGGTCTGGTGGTTGGGGCCATTGTTTTGGGTGGTGTCACAAGGTATAAGAAACTTAATAGTGATTTGACTGTGCATATCATGTTTTTTTCTGTATTGGGGTGATATTGATATATAAATATTGTGCATTTGTTTAAAGGTTAACAGAGTCTGGGCTCTCCATGGTGGACTGGCATCTAGTGAAAGAGATGAAGCCACCTCAGACTGAAGAAGAGTGGCAGGCCGAGTTTTCCAAGTACCAGCAATTTCCAGAGTTTAAAATGTAAGCGCTTCGTTTGTTTATTTCAAAAGAAAAAAACATTTTACAGTTTTGAAATTAAAATGACATATTTTTAACTAAAGTTTATAATTATGTTTTGAAATAAAAACATATTTCTTCTTTACTGACCACTCTACTGAACATAAAATGACATATTTGATGTTTATATCTGAATTAATAACTGTTTTACATCGTGTATGTATTTGGTTGAACTTATTACCTTATTTAATTCTTTTTTCCTAGACTGAACCATCAAATGACTCTGCCAGAGTTTAAGTTTATCTTCTACATGGAGTGGGGTCATCGCATGTGGGGCAGATTAGTCGGACTGGCGTACATCCTCCCCACCATTTACTTTTGGAGAAAAGGATATTTCAATCGTTCCATGAAGGGAAAAGTGCTTGGACTTTGTGGGTTTGTCGTCTTCCAAGTAAGTCCATTTATTTATTATTTCAAGAGCTCAATCAACAGATGTATGTTTTGTTTATGTCTTTATTAAGTTATAAATTATTTTCAGCAGTTGGTAATTTGATATTTAACTCTGCGTGTCTACTCAGGGCCTTCTGGGATGGTACATGGTAAAAAGTGGGCTGGAAGAGAAGCCTGAGTCCCCTGACGTTCCTCGGGTTAGCCAGTATCGGCTAACTGCTCATCTTGGTTCTGCTTTGTTACTCTACGTAGCCAGTCTCTGGACAGGGCTTACCATGCTGCTACCAGCACACAAGGTACAGAGGATATCTTTTTCCTTACATTTTAAATTTTAAGATTGTATATGGACAAACTAACACATTTTTATAAAATGTAAACTTTTTCCCCCACATCATTTTCCTAAAATGTTACAGCTGGCAGAAACCAAACGTCTTCTGCAGCTAAGGAGGTTTGCCAAAGGTACTGGTGGACTCGTCTTCCTAACCGCTCTTTCAGGTAATTTAAAACTTCCTAAATAAATGTGTAGGATGTGAGACAGGGTTAACTATCACAACCTCAATTAATTATTCAAGACTATTGCTAATTATTATTCAAGACTATATAATGAAGAAGCCCCTAAAATGTCTTCAGAGTTAGAACTGCTTTTAAGCACCTTTTTAAATGTGCAAACAATTTTTTTTAAGTTAATAACTTTGAAATCTTGATTTTATAAAACCACAGTTCCACCATTTTAACCTATTTATAGCTCACTGCCAGTAGCAGCTTGGCATGTGAACATCCTAAAGCCTGCAGGATTTATCCAATGGTACAAACTGAGAATTTGTTTAAGCTGGAAAGACAGCTTGAACACCTACACCTAACCTTTCTAAGGCACCATAGACCAGGACTATTCAACTGAATTGCTCAGGGGGCACAGTTACTGAAAGCCAAGAGCTCAGGGGCCGGATATCTAGCAGTTATTGTCATTACTTAAGTTTGTTTTATGGTTTAAAATCTAGTTTTATTTAAAATGAACCTGTTGGAGGGGCCAAACTGAGCTCACCCGTGGGCCTCATTTGGCCTCTGGGCCACCAGTTGAATAGCCTAGAAGGTTTGCATTGTTTCCCTTCCTCTACTAGTACCTGTTGGTGCTTGCCAGGCCAGCACTGTAAATAAGAATTTGTTCTTAGTGTTTATGTCTGGTTAAATAAAGGTGAAAAACAAAAATTGTAAAATAGATGACTGTTGCAAGAAAGCTTTGCGCCTCTTCTGCAATGCATCATAGCAGTGATAATAAAAACTAGAAACACAAATACTGTATTGTCAGTTTTGTGTGATGAGTTGAAGGATTATTTTTTAATGTAGAAGTTGAGACAATATGACTTAAACAGTGTAACGTTAAAATCTTAACAGAACCAGTCAATTACAAGCAGACCTTGGTTCGTTTTCTTAGTTTAAATTACATGAATATTGTAACATCTAAATTGAGTACAGAAATTATAAACTGGGGGTACTTGTGAAGCAAGTGAATTATAATACAGCGAATTTTTAAAGGGATGTCATCGAGTACACTGATGATTTTGACATAGGCATAAAATAATAGGTGTTAAGAAAAACTTTAGTTTGCCAAAAAAAAAAAAAAAAAAGAAATGTTAACATTAAAAAGTTAATATAACGTTCTGGTTTTAACATTGTTTTTGGTACAAATTTAGAGATCTGTATGTTTGAATTTTATATACTTTAATATTTATTGTATTATCTTAAAATAAAGTTCATAATGTTAATCTGTGATGACACCGACACCGACGACTATTGTAACAATTAATATAATGTATTTTACCCAGGTGCCTTTGTTGCTGGTTTGGATGCTGGTTTGGTGTATAACTCCTTCCCTAAAATGGCAGACAGATGGATTCCTGATGATCTGCTTGCTTTCTCTCCTACAATTAAAAACTTCTTTGAAAATCCCACCACTGTGCAATTTGACCACAGAATTTTGGTATGGCGTGATCGCAGAGCAGATGGCATTTTAGTATTTTAATTTAATTGAATCATTGTCAATATTTTTATTGTTAACCTTGTTTGGTAAATTGGTGCTCAAATCGGTTGATGTAAATATTTGTTTTTCTTTATTTTTTTAAGGGTATCACTTCTTTGGCAGCAATTACAGGCCTCTATTTGTTCTCAAGGAGGATGATGCTACCTAAAAGGGCAAATGTTGCCGTCAGCCTCCTTGCAGCAATGGCCTATACTCAGGTAGGCTTTCAGATAGAAATATGTGGTCACATGGGTACAGTAAAGTTTAGTGTAACTAACGTCGATCTTTTCTGCTGTTTAGGTTGTTCTTGGGATCTGCACACTGTTACTGTATGTCCCCACTCCACTGGCAGCAACTCACCAGTCTGGTTCGGTGGCTCTTCTGTCACTCGCCATTTGGGTTCTTGCAGAGCTGCGTAAAATGCCCAAGTAAAATGCCTCCTCTATTACGGACAAGTTTTTTTTTTTTTTTTAAACCACACTGTAAGCCTGTAAAAGTCTGCACTGTTGAATGAGGCAAAAAACAAAAACAGACAAATTCTCTTCATGGATGGAGTTATACTTGTACTATAATTATATTATGATTATAATATTAATAATGTCCATCCATCCATCCATTATATTTTACCAGCTTCTTCCATTTTGGGTCACGAGGGTCACCGGTGCCCATGTCCAGCAATCACTGTGCGAGGGGCAGGGTACACCCTGGACAGGTCGCAAGTCCATCACAGGGACTTACCGGTAATAATATTGATAAAAATAATAATTTAATTATTATAACTATTATTGTCAGTTCTAAACATTAATGGCTTACTGAATTAATTTTGAAAACATCATCAGAAAGTGTCAACTTGAGTTTAGAAATTTTTGCTTTTCCAGCTTGAAAATATTTTCAGTCTGGGATTTTTTTTGGCATACCATATTGTTCAGATTATAAGGCGCAATATCAATGAATGGGTCTGTCTTCATACATAAGGCGCACTGGATTATAAGGCGCATTAAGTGAAACAAAGCAGTCAGATAAGTCAAACTTTATTCAACACGTTCACAATAACTCAACAGTGTTCATTCAGTTGTACCACATAAAATCAGTTTGAGGTCAGTAAGCACAGGTTCACCGGATATAAGGCTAACTGTTGATTTCTGAGAAAATTAAAAGGATTTTAATGCACCTTATAGTCCAAAAATACAGTACCTCTGTTTGTTTTTTTTATGGGACGTGGATAAATTCCTGTTTTTTTCTACATCATTTATAAAATGTTCTTTAATTGAAATCTGGTAATAGCTTCAGTTTAGAAAATCCTCTTTTGCCTTTGTTTTTTCCCCCTAAAAAATGTGTTTGTTCAGACACGAACAATTTATATCATGGTATTAAATATGCTTAATGTATTTATGTTTGTAATTTAAGATCCGTGTCTTGTTGAAACTTTGCCATTAAAGATGTAAAATAGAAGGATTTGGAAAGCTGTTTACTCTTCCAAATTTATAAACTTCACTCTTTGAATTTGTTAAAAATCAAACCAAAGCACCAACTTGAAAATAATTTGTGATGTTTTGTTCTTACCTTTGTAATTTAGTTATGGTTTTTAACTTTACTGAATGTTTTTGGGAGTGTTTGTATCTCAACTGAAGCCCACTTGTGACAAACCAAATCCTTTTGAATTAACATATTGTCTTACAGTTAGTTGGTAATGTACAGTACCAGTAAACCATTTGTACACACCCAAATTATTTATTTTCAGTAATGAGGTGTGTCCGATTTGTTTTTACCGTTGCTGTGTCAGTATGACAGTTGTTCATAGACGTGTTGAGATGAAGAGTCAGGCTGAGCTTTAAAGAATAATACAACAATCTTATAAAATCTGAACATTACGGTAGTTGATTAGATGACCCGCTTGGTCTGACCACTTAAGACCAGATGTTCTTGGTAAAAAATAAATAAATAATAATTAAAAAAAAAAAAAACTCACTATTACAATGCCCTGTAGTTTTATGGAGAAGGGAGAACAGTCTACCAAAAGTCTTTTTTGAACTGGATGATCAGAAAAACCCTTTCATCACTAATATAAAGACCTACTGAAAATGAATCTCTTGAATGACTATGGCTATGAGAAATAAACTATTTAAGATAAAATGAATTAATTTGCACTAATTCCTAACATAAAGCAAGCTAGTATGGGAATAGTTAAGCTTGAGACATATGATTGTAGAAATATAAAACAATACTGAGAACCTTTTCCCAAATCATTTTGAATTACGTACAATTTGTGTCTTAATGGTAAAATATGAAAAAAACAACAACCTTGAAACACGCCTTTAAATGTGACAAAAAAATTTAGCGTTCTGCTTCCAGTGGTTTCAGAGGAGACAATAATGCACAGTCTTTCAAATTTCATCCCATTTTGCATAGTAGATGTGATTTTATTGTCTCTGTACAAAATATACACATTTTAAATATGTAATGCAACCAGAGGGTACCTAACTAGACAGTCAGTACAACATTGTAGTACGTTTTCATTGTTCCAGACAGCACATGCGGGTTTAGACAGGTTTCACTTGTAAAATAGAACTTTAAAAAAAATGCACAAGACATATGATTTTTCTAGTTTTTCTAAGAAAATAAGAAATCGGTTTGAAAGACATATTTTCACAAACAAAACGATAAAAACAGAAAAATCTCAGTGCACCCCTACTCTGTGCTTCGAGGGGAATGAAAACGAGGTGAAGGATGCTATGGTAGAGAACTTTATTGCTATCCCTTGTTAGTCTCTCTGCTTTAAATTTAATAATGGTCTGAGTGCCTCCAGTTCAACATTTAAGAGTTTGTAGAAGTTGTAGCAGTATGAGATGAAAGTGACTGCATATTTCTGTAAAATAAAGACCATTCTGAGCTTAACATGCAGGTTTACAACCTTGAATTACATTTCTAACAGTGCAGGCAAACTTCATACCAGTCATTTTCACCCCACTGATAATTCTCTTTGACCCTCACCTATAGGTGCGCTGTATGTCTTTGTTTTAACTTTATGTTCCTCTTTTATCATCTTCTCTTTGGTGTTATAGAAAGAGGAATAATTGGAAGTGGGGAACGTGGGAAGCTATGAGAAAGAAAACCTTTAGGTGTTCCTCATGACACATTTGATACGCTTCATGGAAATTTAGTTAGCCAAATTTAATCAAAAGAAGGTTTTGAGATTTTATTTTAGAAGTGGTAGAACCTGCTACAACCACGTGACATTTCAGGTTACAATAAGTTCACATATACAGTCTGAAATCTAAAACATTTCCCTTTGATGTGGGCTGATAAGACCAGTACAACTGTGGTATTCCAGTTTCATGATGAATGGTAAAGAGCTTGTCAACTAAAGTGCAATTCCCACATTGCGCTGGCTATTATCACACCACTGGGAAGGCTATTACAACAGTCATCAGACAACTACTGTTAGGACTGTAATAGTTTGGAAGGCCAGAAACGTTTCTACCAGAATCCTATGAATGGAGGAATGACCGTCTACGGTCTTACCTGTAACATAGAAAGCATGTCTTTTGGTACACATGCACACACATACACAAAGGGTGAGGCACCTGTGAATGACTACAGCCGACAGACAAGCAGACTTTGGAGTATCTCTTTAAATACATAATTAGATATTAGTGACATCATCATGCGATACTGAAATCAGTTCCTCATGAAAAAAAACAAAAGCTTTAGGCCTCATTCTGTGATACAGGATCACTTGGATCTTCCATTTGTTGGTTGCTCCCCTCAGAAAGTGTCTTTGTTCCCTCTTCTGTCCCCTAGATGGCTGTAGACTCATTTCTACCTTTACTGCGGGATCCATCGAGGTGTTCCGACGTGCACAGAGGCAGGGTAATCAAAATGTCAGATTTCAAATATAGTACGCAAAAGGAGAAAAGGTGGTTTTAGAGGTTTATGGGCTTTTACTTTCCTCTGATTTTGGCCTCTACAGGCTGTGAAAGTTCATTCAGTATCAGTAATATCAATAAGAAATAAAGTAAAACTGGTGGGGGGGGTGTTAGGCATGTCAGTTGCTGTGAGCCCACTGTTAGCCATCTTAGTCTTTGTCAGGGATAAAACTAGGAGTCGGGAATCTCCATTGTTGCTTGAAGGAATGCCACCGAGGGTCCAGGAGAAGGGAGGGGGGCCTCTCTGCACCACCAAGGTTCACAGCTCCACAGTGACACAAGCCCAAGCTTGTATATAGCTCGACCACACACACATTCGTACACTCAAACTTCCTCTTGTCTCTTCAGTCCTGTTCATCATTCACAAACGCACTCCCCTCGCCTGGTGCCAGTGTCCTCACTGGTCCAGGTCCTTAGATAACGTTGTCAAACAGCTGCATGGACTGCATGATGTTCTCGTCCTGGACAGGGACAGTTGGAGAAGATGAGATTATTTCTGCTCAGTTTACCTTAAATGGTTCAAAATGAGGACAGTGAGACTGAAAGTTATAGTTTTATTATTTGTAATATTTTGAAGATTGATTACAAGTAGAGACAGGTTAGCTTAGCATAAAGAGAGGCAACAGCTAGCCAGGAGAAATTTAAAGTTTATAAATCTCAGCAATACAAATTTATCAGTGCAAAAATGTTAGTATTTTGTGATTAGAGACATGTTTTTTTTCCTCTGACATACAATTTGTATGCTATGCTAAACTAAGCTAATAACCTCTTGATTCTTTATGCATGTGACAATAATCCAATCTAGCAAATTCCACAACATTTTGAAAGAGCTTGAACTCAGCTATATTCCCTGCCTACCTTTTTACAAGAATCAATAAACTCATCTATGGTGACCACCCCATCTTTATTCTGGTCCATTTTCTGAAAGAAAACAGCAGAAAGATTTATTTACTATTATGTTTTTACCAATATTAAAAATGATGGAACAGGTTAATGGGTGAGTTTGACCTGGAAGAAAGTTTCTACATGATCTCTTGGCGCATCGTCCTGCATGGTGGGGTATGTGTATTTCCCCATCATGTCATAGATGGACCTCATTATGTCAAGCATCTCCTGTAAAGTATACGGCAAACAGGAAGTGGACAAAAGTATTTGTTTATTACTTTGCCAAACATATGCCATTGTATAACCATTAGGCATCCTGGAGCCAGGTGTGAATATCAAAACAATGTCAAATTAAAGGCTTGTTAATCCTTGAGGGAATGTTTATCACCCACCTCCTTACAGCTTTAGACCAAGTCGAGAAATGACAGGTACAAACCTGATTCCAAAAAAGTTGGGACACTAAACAAATTGTGAATAAAAACTGAATGCAATGATGTGGAGGTGCCAACATCTAA
>JARVGS010000001.1:43647894-43667381 GCA_031762315.1 Hypsolebias antenori | reverse complement strand
TGTTTGAATTTTGGTATTTTTTTTTTTTTTTTTTTTTTTTTTTGAGCAAGTAGGGAATCAAAAATAAAAGCACACTGAAATGCTCATACACAAAGATGTACATACACATGTTTGGGAAACCTTGCAGTACACATTCAAACGCAGCCTTTTCTGCTTACCACAGACTGTGACTCGTTCCCACTACAGAGTGAGAGCAGGGAGACAGAGAGGATAACAGGCTGATCTGTTGTGAGAGCTTTGATCCAACAAAACCCACAAAAAGAACACATGTCAAAGATAACTAGATATGAAAATCAGCCTGACATTCACTGGATGTGTAAACTGTTTATTTCACGCTCAAAGTCATCAAAGTATAATATGTGAAATCAAAAATCTGAATCGTAAATGTAGCAAAACTTACATTTATGTGAATGTGTTGATCATTATTTTTCCATTGAACTAAGAAATACATGTAAGGATAAAATAAATACAGTATTTTATTATAAACAAATATTTGTTGTCTTTACATTTTTATGAAATTGTAACAAATGCACTTTAGGATATTTTTACATCACTAATCTAACTCTTAAATAAAAACCAAGTCAACAAATACACCAAAATGTATGTATAAAGTCAAGTAAAAGTAATTTAGACAACTAAAGTGGTTGTTGTCATTCAAATAAACCTTTTTAGGCAAAGTATTACAAGAACTTATCATGTATTTTGTCCTAGTGTGGTTGATCCAGGATAAACAAGGCTTATTTACTTCTCCAACAGGAGGCTTATTTGCAGACTGAAATGAGAGCCGATCCTTCAGGATCAAGTGCCTCTGCTGTTTAGAGCAGACACATTCTTAGCATTAAATACCTTTAAGCTTTGAATTAAATGCAAAAGTACACAAATGCAGACATCAAACATTTGATCCTCATTGAAAGAGAGTTCTGAGCCCAACAAATATGACAGCTAAGACCCACTTTTGTCAAGATATTTCAATACTTTACAAGTACTGTTTAAATGTATACATATATGTTTAATGGGGTGCAATTTGGAAAGTTACACATTCAAAAATTAACATCAGTATTTTGGTTTATTTAGCCTTGCATAAGAATTTTTTTTTTTTCAAAGTCATATTTTCACCATGTTATTCATACATTTATAAATGTCATAGTTCAAGCTAAATATTTAATTTACAAACTAAATACTTAACATGCAAGTTAAATATTTAGTTAGTAAACTAAATATTTAGTAAACTAAATATTTAGGTGTAAATTAAATATTTACTTGCCAAGCTAAACATTTATTTTCAAAAATGAATAATTATTGTCCAAGCTAAATATTTAATTTTCAAGCTAAACATTTAATTTTTAAACTAAATATTTATTTTCCAAGCTAAATATTTATTTCCAAACTAAACATTTAATTTCTAAGCTAAACATTTAATTCCTAAACTAAATATTTAATTTGATAATTAAATATTTAACTTGGACCTAAGTATTTAACATGCAAGCTAAATATTTAGGTCCAAGCTAAATGTTTAATTTCCAAACTAAATATTTAATTTATAAGCTAAACATTTAATTCCTAACCTAAATATTTAATTTGCTCACTAAATATTTAACTCAGACCTAAATGTTTATTTTCAAGCTCAATATTGAATTTCCAAAATATTTTTTTAAATTGCTAACAAAATATTTAACTTCAACCTAATATTTAACAAGTAATCTAAATATTTAGGTAAGAGCTAAATATTTTGTTAGCAAATTAAATGTTTAGTTTAGGAATTAAATGCTTAGTTTTGGAAATAAATAGTTAGCTTTGAAATTAAATATCTAATTTAAGCCTAAACATTTGGTTTACTAACTAAATATTTAACTTGCAAGTTAAGTATTTATTGTAAATTAAATATTGAGTTTGGAACGATAACATTTATAAATGTATGAATACCATAGTGAAAATATGATTGAAATAAAAAAAAATGTTTTTTTTCTTATGAACGGTTAAATAAATCAAAATATTCCTGTTAATTTTTGATTATGTAACTTTACAAATGGCACCCCAAAAACTATACATCAAGAATGGAATAGAGCGAGTAAAAGTAGATGTGTTTGGAGTGATTTAGTATGTTGCAGAAAATAAATGTGTCCTGCTTCAGTTTTCATTGTGTAACACAAGGATGAGGTTAACCTGCTCTGCCTGTCATGTTTCTACAGTCTGTCCGTTAGATCTTCTGAAACCACACAGCTATTTTTTCCCTCACTGCAACGGATCAGCAGGTGTTGTAAAATGAGTAGTTACAGGAAGCCAATCGTGCTCTGAGAAGAACAGCCACAGACAAGAAGGTTAGCTAACACTGTGGTGAAAAACAGTGAAAAGGAGATAAAAGTGCTGGGAGTTGTGCGACTTGTAAATCAGACCAACGTAACAAAAACCACGGGGTCGTAAATTCATGTAACCGCTCCGGCTCAAACAACAAGTAACATATTATTATATATTATTATTACAACCCACTTTGAAAACACAAGGTTGCACTTTGATATCTACAGTATTCATGTTCATGACGTGTCCACATGGCTCTATGAGGAAATATTAATTGCTATCCCATTAGTGAAGATGTTGATGATTCTTTTCTCCTAATGTGAACAAAACAGACTTAACTGCACTTCTACAATTGTTGCTAGATGACATTTGTTATATAAATAATAAAAAAAAAAAAAACGACAACACATCTATTCTTTACAGATGAATAGACATGGGATGGAACATCTTCTGGTCTATTATTCTTATGTCTGTAAAAGTGGACTGAGATAAATTCAAGTCTTTTATCCATCTTCCATTCACTATAATATGGCCATCACCATTAGAATGGTCATACACACACACACACACACACACATACACACATAGGCAAGGCATCTTCTCTATAATAAGGCCATCACCATTAAAGCTGTCAGAGCCGGAGTGTTGAGTAATACTGCTGAGAAATTACCTCTCACTCACCCTACATGGCCCTGTGCCACCTGCAAACATACACACCAGCTCTCCAGTTGACCCTGCACACCCGCTGCTCTTATGTGTGTGTAAAGCACATCTGCCTATGCCTTAATGTTTTTATTTCTCTGTGTCTATCCTTGCAATTATTACCATAATCATTACTAAATGATTTTCTACCCAAACACTTACAGGTATGGGGAAAATAAAGTGCACCCACTTCTTATTCTGGGCTTTTGCATATGAGGACACAATAAAAAGGATTTGGTCGTTAACAGGATCTAAAATAATTAAAAGTTACTTCAAGAGCACAAAAGCATCCATGCTACCATGTCATTATTTGTTAAATAAGAATGAAAAAACTGTGTAGAAAACCTAAGCCTCCGTGGTTCAACAGCTGTTGGAACCACATTTTGCAGCAGTAACAATAGTTGTTTCCACTCTTTTTTTTTTTTTTACAACATTGCTTCAATTCATTGTTTGCAAACATTTATTTACGCACTGCTGTCTTATGGTCTTATGGTTCTGCCACAACATTTTGATGAAGTGGAAGTTTGGACGTTGGTTTAAGTATTTTCTTTCTAACACTTGCTTTCATCCAAAGGACTTCATCAGTCTGAAGAGCCACAACAAACTCAGTCCCATAAGTGGTTTACTCAGTGGGTCAACCAGTTTTCTGGTCATAAGATGGTTTCTAGAGTCCGCCCTCTCCCCCGTCGACTCCTCTGAGGCAGCCATAGCCAAAGTGGTTCAAAACATCAAAGTTCATGCTCAATAATCCAGATAGAAAATCCACAAAAGTTCAGTCGGTTTATTTTTTGGTTGAGACATTTCGTCCTTCATCCAAAGGACTTCATCAGTCCATTACATTGATCTAGTTTCGTTTATTCAGATTGTTTCATATTCTGTTTTTACCTTTGAAGTACTAATAGTCTAATAAACTCCTGAATATAATTAAATTCCTAAGCTCTTAAGGTTAACAAGTTGTAGCTCAGTCATTAAAATTTGTTTAATGTTTCAAGAGAACACAAACCCAATATTCAAATAAATACACACATGGACAAAAATAGCATCACCCGTTCACTTGTGATATTATGAAAGCCTGCTTGATAGGAACTTTTTTTAAGTAATTGTTGTTTGCTTTTACACTGTCAATACATTATTTTACTAGTTAACAGTTATGTGAGTTCACCGCAGAGAGGGTAAAGTGTTTAATCAGCTCTAGTGAAAAGACGTCAGCAGTTAGAAAAAATGCAACTGATCATATGCAACATGCTGTATTTTAATTAGTTTTCACAAAATTTCCCATTATGTAAACAAATATGACTAACTAGCCATGTCTGCACAACAAAAAGGGCGTTAGTACTGTTTCCTCACAGCATGAATCTCACTTTAGCTGGGTCTTTCTGTGCACTACACCTGTGCACGTGAGGATTTTCTCCAGTTACTCTGGTTTCCTTTCACAGCACAACACATGCATGTTGCTTTAATTGGTTCTATATCGACTGTTTGGTATATATGTGCATGTGAGGTTCTCCGTTTCGTGTTTCTCTGTGTCGGAACATCTGTTAGTTTTACCAAACCCGTGATTGCACAAGTCTGCACGACTGGCCTATAATTATGAGGTTAAGTGTCATTATGAGCTATTAAACTGTTAACTGTGTTCAAATGTTGCACGTCTGATGCAAAGGAATTCATGTTGTTACGTTACTCATGCAAGCAAAAAAAAAAACCAACAACAACAACAACAACAACAACAACAACGGGGTTATAGTTATAATTATTGCTCCTTTTTTTACGAGCAGGACTGAAAAGTGAAGAGAGGGCAGGACGTGCAACGGAGATGAAAAGTGTCAGAAACAAATTAACAAATGAAGATGAACTCTTGAACAATTTGTAATATTTACCAAAGTGTTATTGTTATATAGTTTCCATGACAGTCATTATTATCAATAGTACAGTATATATCAGAATATAAGGCACACATAAAATCCTTTAATTTTCTCAAAAATCAACAGTGAGCCTTATGCATTAATTTTGGTTGTGCTTACTGACCTCAAACCGATTTTATGTGGTACAACTGAACAACATTGGCAGTTATTTTGAATGAGTTGAATAAAGTTTGACTTGTTTGACTGTTTTGATGCTAAAAGGAATAGTTCCGGGTTGCATGGATCACCGTTAATATTCTAGGTTAAGGAAAACATACTGGAAATAATTACTTGATATTAATAAAATATATTTATGAAACATACCATATTTATTAATATTAATTCAAATATCTCTTTCAATAAATTGATTTTTTTTCTAGACAATGTTACAATTCCGCTTATGATTAAGAACTGTCTTAATTTACTTATAAAATTATGTGCTCTGTCTCCGCCGATGTTGCTCATTTACGCCACTCGCATTTTAATTAATATCGCGGACATATTTACGTCACGGTTAAAATGATATCTTCACCACTAAGTGGCGCTGTTTCAACATGAAAATAATTCATTCTGTATCTTGCAGGGTTTTCTCATTCAGCCCAGGCTGGGGGTCAGGTCTAATGCGTCGCATAACTTACCCAAAGACGTAAAGATGTCAGTGATTTTAACGGAAATACGAGTGGTGTAAATTAGCAACATGAAGATCAGCAGAGATAGAGTACGTACTTTTCTAAGTAAATTAAGACAATTCTTATTCATAAACAACAGTGATCTGTACGAAAGATTCTTTTTAGCGCATGCACAAGCTGACACTATGGATCGTGCTTCCGTAACAAACGGGGGAACGACAGACCCGTTCATTGAAATTGCACCTTATAATCTGGTGCACCCTATAGTCCAAAAAATATGGTATTAGGCAATTTTCTACCCCCCCCCCCACCATACCCCCCTCCCCACCCTGGCCACCAAAAAAAAAAATCTTGTTTTTCTGCTGTTAAAATGCAATTTTAACTAGTTAAAACAACAACTTTTCAAATAGAAGATGTTTGAAATTCTCTCTGAAAAAAAAAAAAAATGATGCAACAGTTCTTTGAAAACCTAAAAGTGCTTCGGCTGGACTTAATCCATACGTCTGTGTTAAAATGGGCCAAACGTTGCAAACTTATATCACATTAACTTATAATGCCTTTTACTTGTTTTGCCTCAGAAATGACAGACAACCGTAGTCCCACAAAAAAAAAAAAAAAAAAAAATTCCCATAAGGACACTAAATAATTTGTATATTTCTTACATCCTCCATCCTGTGTGTCAGACAGAATGTGACATTGCATCAAGAACCAGCACCGGCTGTTCCCATTGCCCACAATTTGAAGTTTTGGCTCTGCCCACACGACTCCCTGTGAGGGTATCACATCACCCTATGCAGCAAAAATAACAGAAAAAGAAAAGATGTGCCCCCCCCTGTGTCCGATGTGTTTCCATTTCTGTCCCCGTCCAGGAGAGGACAATGTGCTGCATCTGCATTCAGCTCTGCCAACGATGCTTCTTGACACACCTGCTGCTCATTTAATGATGCAGGCCTCATGACCGATCCATACGGTCATGTTAACATTTACTCACACATATGTGACAGTAAAACTACTTTTATGCAACATTATTATTCTCATTCATAGCGAGAAGGTAACCAAACTCAGTGTTTTTCCTCTTCAGTCGATGGATGTAATGCTATACAGTTTGTGTGAAAGCAAAGCTCTAGTAAACGTATACAGAGAGAAACTGAACCGCAGAGACAGATAGAGGAGAAAGAGAAATCTGAGCCCAACCTGTTGGTTGAAAATTATTTCTCTGCCCATTTTCCTGCTGAAGATTTGTTTTTGGACTGTGACGATGCGATGGTGGAAAAGAAAGGAAAGTAAGGGCAGGTTGTTGCATTAGATTTGAACAACATGAACGAAAGGAAGGATGACCTGAAGTGTGACGAAGGTCAGATTATTTTATGTACAGAAGGAAACAGCCTCTATTCTTTATTACCCTCCAGCATCCGGCCCCTTCTGGAGGCTTTTTCACCTCATTCTTGGCTGTCACCAGAGAAAATTGGACCTGCAGATTATGTCCTTTCTACATTCGTCCCACCCCTTTTGTCCTCCATCAAATCTACAACAAGAATATATATTTTAACAAGTCTGACAAGAGCAAATCTTTATCATCATAAAGAGCAGAGTGACTGCACAGTTGGAGGAGTGACATTAATGTGGCAGCATTCTGCACAGCTCGTTTACATTTTTTCCACATAGAACGTCAGCGCAGTTCTCAGATTACTTTGAGTTTCCTTTAATAGGCATACTAACTTTAAATTACCAATCTGCTTTTGTATTTTGCAACCAGAACTTGTCCTAAATCATCAGTAATGTTATTTGAGTTGTAGTTGTATTGCCATTTTTTTATGTTTCATGAAAATATGTAAAAATAGAAGCGAAAATAAACTGTGTTTTTGTATTTCAGTGTGCAGACATGTTGAGCAGATCACTACTGTTAAGTTACAAGTTGAAGCAGAGGAGATCTTATTTTAAAAATCCACACACAAAGGATCAATAATAAATGACAGATTAACTAATACAGGTTTGTCTTGCTCCTACCCTTCCATGTACATCCCTTGAATCTACACTGTGCTAACTGGAGAACATGAGTATTGAGCTCTGCTTCAGTAAAGTTTGACAGGCAATGCCCAAGAAACATGGAGTTTACTTAAATATGCAAAAAACCTTATAGCCTACAGATAAAAAGCTTCTGGCAGCAAAAAAAAAAAGACCCATACTTGTTGTTAAAATAAAGATAATCCTCATTTTTCTGACAGCATAAGCAGTAAAATCAAGATGTTATATGTTTTTGTTGTTGCTTTCTTTTTACTGATGGCTGAACTACACAGATAATCAATAAAAGTTATGCAGAAGACACAATCTTAAGGTGGACTGAGACATCTAGTGGGCACACTGGGCAAAGATTAAACAATGTAAGTTCAAATGAAACACAAAATGTGTGATCTATGGAATTAATATTTAATAATGCATACTATAGTCAATATAATCACATAAATGCATGCATCTCTATCTTTTTCAGTCATAGTAACAAACAGATGTTTCATAAAGCTTTCACATAACTTGTTAAAATCTAATTTTCTGTGGCAATTACACAGTTTATGCAGCTACACTGCCCATTTTGTTTGCTTATAGTTTGCATGAAAGATGCACCCTTAGTTATTCTTATTGTTGTTTCTGCTAAGTCTTGTGTAAGATCAGAAACATACTGCAGTGATCTTTCAGAAAGCCTTCATGAAATGATTATAAAATACTGCTCATGCAGTGATGCAAGGTCACTATTCCATAAAATCTGAGCTTTTATTCTTTCAGGTAATTTTTTTTTGCATGTTGCACAACTTATAGTTATTTTAATCAAAGCCTAAACAAACTTTGTGTCTACAAATGCTCTTTGCATTTACTTGCAGGTAACTTAGTGACAAATGTTAGAAACTCAAAATGAAAAATTACAAAGAACTCCAGTACACAGTCACAAATAAATGTTGGCTCACCAGCTGACAAGAAACAAGCTTATATGGCTTTTTTGTCTAATGCGCTGCAACTGGTCATTAATGATTTATTAAGTGTTTTCAACTTAGCTATTAAAAACTTTATTAACTATTTATACGAGCATCCTGTTGTGAAATGATGCTAAAACACAAATCATCAGAATGTGAGCTGAAGGCTGTAAAACCTTGTTCTTTTCAGTGAGACTTTTGAGAATAAAAATGCTAAAATATTTTACTGATGTTCATAAAACGCATGATTTACAGTTCAATACAAGCACCTCATACAGCACGCACCAGCCGTAATGGGGGGGCCCTACATGAATTATGAAAATGCCACTCACCTTTCTTCTTCAACAGCCAGACAGACAGTGGAAACAGTGATATGATAATCAGTGCATGAACGCCTCCATTGCCCTCCTCAGTGCTGCTCGGGTGAAACAGTAACTGGAAAGTGCTCATACTCAAACAAGACGGGCAAAGACTGGCTTTGTCATAAACCTCCTGTTTTTTTGCTCCACTCTTGTTGCACACACATACATGAACAAACACATGCGGTCATGCAGCGACTGCTTTGACAAGCTGGGGCTCGGTTTTTCCGTCGTGATACTTTGGACAATGCAAACAAAAATGCCACGTACCACCAGGCCTAAAGAAGCTCTAATGTCATTCATCATGTCTTGCATGTGCAGTAACAGTGTGTGTAGCCCCTCGATGCATTAGCTATGGTCCGTGACAGTAAACTGTACAACAGGACACATCTGGAACAGACTCATGTAAACACTGAGTGCAGCTATAGGAACTGGAAACACAGCCATCGGTAAAATAAAAAATTAAATAAAATACAAAAATCAGTCGTGCATGCAGGGTTTGAAATGAGCACTGCATTATTAATGCCTTGAAGCAAATGCAGAATGAGTGAACTTTGAATTTCACACTGGCAGTGCGCAGGTGCTGCTTGGAAACAAACCTACTGGGAGAGAAGAAAGAGAATGAGAAAGGAGGTTGTGGAGGTGGGGGAGCAACAGACCGACCAACAACGTGCAAGCGAGAAACGAGAATTACAAAACAATATAGAAGTAGAATTTTAAAAAAAAAAGAGAGGAACATGGCTGAGAAGAGGAATCACATCACAGAAATGTAGATGAGAAGTCTCACACCAGGTCACTGGGTGTTCAATTCAACACGTGCAACTTCAATCAAGCTCCAGTAGAGGTCAGTGTAGGTTCAATTTACTTATCTTCATATGCCCTCCCCAAAGTTGCCTCCCCCCAGGGTCATTGACACACACAGATGCACAGTCAAGCTTTCAAGCTCACGACTCTTTCAGATGTGATTTCCATATTAACCAACCTGATGAAAGCATGCAGCAGTTTTGCAATATCCACAACGCTCTCTCATCAGTACCGAGCATCTGCGTGCACAAGTCTTCAGCCAGATACAGCAATAAGTAAAACTCTATCAGCATAGTTACAGATAAATAAGGGGGAAGGAGCATAAGGAGCAACAAAAAAGCTCAAATGAACACATTTCGGTGCAAAAATAAGCTTCTAATAACAGCCTGAGTAATATCTACCAGTACCTGCCACCTTATTTACTGAGGAGACTCAATTCCACATCTAGTTTTACTATAAGAATTATTCCCATAACAAATATGGTGGTGTCCAAAGGAATGGCTCAGTGGACAAGAGGACAGTTTTAAGCACATGGATGTGACACGGCACTGACTGATCAAGCACAAAAGGATCCAACCTGTGCAAAGGACAAACGAGCACACGCTAAACCCCGCAAAGACACAAAAGATTACACAGGTAGCACAGAGTTTTAAAACAACACACACACGATCGAGTCTTTACTCGGACTAAAATCCTCGCATTAATTAAGTCAGCGTGTGCAACCAGTAGCAGATATGAAACGGGTAAGAATGAAGCATAAAGGACAGAGGAGAGGATGCTGTGATTGTCTCAGACAGCTAGACTCGGTCAAACGCTGCATTGTGTTAAACCTGTCAACTGTCACCAAACAGAGCGAAAACAGACTGATGGGAAGGAAGCGAGAGACACGAAGGCCGTCGCCATGGACACAACAGGCAGCAGTTCTGCAGGTTTGGGTGCTAGATTTACCTCATTATAACACAACCCCATGTATTGATAACAAGGATGCAAACAGGAGCTCCCATTCTATATATAAATATGTATTTTTATGTGACTTTCATGCTATTGATGGGACATAAATGAAACGTGAAATGCACACTGCAAAGGGTGCGCCATCAGACTCAGTTAGGTTTCAGCGCTCCTATCTACCTGATATTACTCTGAGGATGTGACAAACCCCATTATTGTGGCTAAGCAGGCTGTGGTGCTCATTAATATTCTGCAGACACACAAGCACACACAAGTGAGATAGTGTCATAAAGAGCTGCGATGCATTGGATAACTACTCAAAGTGTTTTACTGATAGTTTGTCATTAAAAGTGATATTAGAAGTCCAGCAATTTGTTGAAAATAATACTCTTTATGAGCTGGCTGAGTTAGTCTGTGATCACTGAAATATGAATCACAATCAGTCATTGTTTTCTTACCGTCTACCTTTTGTTGACAGTATTTATTTTTGGTGCACTTGTAAGACAAACTGTAGGGATGCACTGATCCACTTTTTCCCCTTCCGATACCGATATCTGAGGTTTATCAGCCGATACCGGTCTGATGCAGAAAAACAACGCTGAATTAACTTAAAACATTAGAATTTTTTTTTTTTTTTTTTTTAACGCAGACATAAATATAGTGAATTACACATTTATTGAAAACTGCACACTTAAACACACCAATAGCTTCACAAGCTTGGTCAAACATGTAAAAACAACGCAACTTTAATTACCGGTAGTTCAGTCAGTGCAGTTATGAGTAACATCCAGTGTAAAATAAATAATAATAAAGAACCTGAAACGGACAAAAAACAATTGGTTGACAACTTTGGCCAAACATGAAAAAAAATATATATTTAACAAACCTTTTAAATGGTTCAGGAATTCTAAATATAATGTAAAATAAATAATAAAGACGCTGAAATAAGAGGAAAAAACTATAGCGGCACTAGCTGGCAGATACTACATGTATTTAAAATAAACAGCAGTCAGCTCATGTCCTTATGGATCAGTCACATTGTCACGGATACCCAATCAAGAATTTTTTTTCCTATATTGGTGACGATACAGATACTAATTTCGGTTCGATGCATATCTACCGATACTCGAACAAGATTTTTTTTTTTAATGCTGGTACCAAAACTGATACTAATATTGGATAAGTGCATCCCTAGTTTACACAAACTTGTTTATAACGGTGTCATTTCTTTATTTATTTTGCTATCTACTACGGTAATTTCTCCTCTGCTTCATCTCAAAACAAAACAGTATTTTCTATATTTGTCTTTCCCTGTTAGCTTGTTATTTCACAAATGAGCTCTTTTAAGCACAAATTGGAAAATTCATTGGAAAATTAAATTGTACAAATATGGCTTAGACGATTATTTGAAACGCAGTGTTCTAAAATTAAAACAAATATATGTTCTGACCATTATTTTGTTCTTTTTTTTTTTATTTCTCTTACTACCATGTATTTTAAAAGGAGAAAAATCTGCAGATTAAGCATAATAAAACCACCTGGCTGCGCTATTTGCTCTTTCATAACACATTAAAATATTTGTAGTTCTTATTTTCAACAATTATTTTGATATATAATTGTTGCACTCTTGCATAACTTTAAGTATGATATACACTTTACTGTGTAAGAGGCATCTTTTAAACTTTAGGCGTTATACCTGTACAAGTAAAAGGAGAAATCTTAACACTTTTCCCATCATGGCAACCCTTTTCATTAAAAGCTGCAGAAAAAAAAATGTCTTCTTTCCCCACTTTATAGATTATTTAACCTGATAGTTGCAGTCATGTAGTTTTCAGCATTGTCTTTCCACAGACGAGAGAGAAATACACTTCTTCTCTGATGCTTTGTTAGACTTGAACACCTTTTCTGGGAATGATGTGGACACATGCAGCACACTCTGTTAAAGCAACACCACTCTCTGCAAAGGCTTGTTGCAACCGAAACCCCCAGAACACACAGTGAGTGAGCAAATGTATCTTTGTGATTCTTTCATTTTTTTTTTTAAACCTACTGCTGACAGGATACAGATGCACACTCACACCTGATGAAATCGCTTTTACGCGTTGTGTGCTCCTCTCTTTCACAAAAGCAGGCAGGAACACGGGTCATGACGTGTTACGCAGAGTGGAGTGGGCCTTGCAGCTATAAATAACCCTGAGAGGAATCAGATTTGGAGAACCGGAGGTGGGAACTGATGAGATCACACATACCCATACGCGTGCGCTTGTATGTGTGTGTCTCAGTGAACAACATGCAGACGCACAAAAGGCTCAGATCCAAGGAAATGGAGGTGGAAGCAAAGTGACATCATGCAGACCAGCAGACAGACAAGCAGACAAAACAGTGGGGAAGTGAGCAGGAGCAGGCTGAGTGAAGGGTGTGAATTGAGGCTGAGGTGCCTGCGTTGGGGAGGAAGTGGGGAGGAGCTGGTTGTGACAGTCAGGTGGAAGATGGCATCAAGCAGGGTGTTTGAAAAATATGTGAGAGCAAAATGAAGCAAAGCTGTAACAACACGTTTTTATATTATGCATAGAATCGTGGAAATGTGAAGTTTTCAATGTACTTTTAATATTTACGACAGCCTAAAATAATAAACTCATGGTCGAATGATCATTCAGGGGTTATATAGTTTGTTTTACTCATGAATGAGATTTAAATATGTCTGTCTGTGTCTAAGGACAGGAAGATTTGTTCGCAGTGAACAAGCAAGTTCAAGCTCAAGTCAACTATTGCTTCCATCACATGTGGTACATGAGATGGAACAAAATTATGTACACAGGGTCACAGTTACACCCAAAAATAGCAAAGTATAACGTGTAAAAAGAAACGGTAAATAAGGATATAAGATACTAAGTACTGAAAATGCAATTTTTTTGTGCTGCGGTGCAATGACAATAAAGATAATTACCGGTATGATTCTGAAGATATCCGCTGAACAATGCCAACGTAAGCTAAAAGATCTAAACACTAACAATGTAAAACAATATGGCATAACAACAGCAGCCTGAATATGAGACTTTGGTGAGTAGATGGGTATGTGATAATCAGCAGCATGCGATAATCAGCAGCACTGATAAGTCACATATCTTATCACCAATTAAAGTGTCATTACAGTGATTTTTCCGTTCATTGTTCCTTTATTTATTTTTTACATTAATTATCCTGGTTATGGATTTTTGAGTCTAACAGCTTCGGGGTAGAAGCTGTTCCTCAGTCTAGTGGTTCTAATGCTCCGCAACCTTCTCACAAACAGATAAACTTCTTCGCAAACAGGTACATGGCTTCAAACCATTGTTGCATTTTGCAGTTTTTATGTCCTTTTGTTGTTGTGAGTTGATCCTTTCCCTTTTGTATCTTCTAAAAGAGACCCGAAGCCCCAAAGTCTGGGATTATAAAAAAAATACTACAGTAATTTATCTCAAACATTTTGTTTGAATTATGGGGTTTTAGTTAACTGTTAATCATCATATGATGAAAAAGTACAAAGTTAAAGCTGCTTATGTCTAAGTCTGGAAATGCCATTTTGTGCAATCTCATTGTGAGATCTCCCAAGATGTGATATCACTCAGAATATGTGCGTAGGAACACTATCTGCTACTACCACACCAAATGTGGCTCAGTATCTGTAAACTTGTCCAGGTTATAGCCATTTTTGTGGTTCAAAAACAGCTGACTATGATGGTTATCTTGAAGTGGATTGACTTCAAAAGTTAGTGTACAGTCAGGGAGTATTTTCTAAACATTCCTTTAAATTCTATCCAGTTTTTCACAAGATATTTTGCTAACAGACAGACAAATTTAACATAGTTTATAGTAAATCTGACCTGCTAATTTATGAAACTGGCTGAGGTTCAAATGTTTTTCCTCTTTGCTAAAGTTGCTCAGCTGTAGCAGCCATCTTGAATTGAAGTTAATTGAAAAAAAAAAAAAAAAAGAATATCCATTTTTAAAAAAGTGAATAAAAAAGACACATTTGAGATCAGTTGACTGTAAATACATTTACGCTTCAAATGCCTGTCTTCTTCGAGAACACGGATGCGAGATTATCTGCATTAGCTGAAGAAAATCAATGGAATCAAAACATTACGGAAAGTTTTCTTGACATCCTACTTCCTTTTATCTGCTGTGAACACTGAACCCTGCAACGTTCCTCTGACTTCACAGCATAAAACTCACAGCCATCTGAAGGCACACACACACTTGAATGTTTGAGATGCTCACCGCCGACTGACAGACATCAAACTGATGCAGAAAGAGAAAAATGACAGACAAGTGCTGCTTGAGGAACAAGGAAACGAGACTTTTACAGTATCACAGAGAAAATGACATCAGTCTTTGTCCCACTGACTCAGTGGTGATGTCTTTCTGCAAGGCAAGGCATATTTACCACTCCACTTGGTTATTTAGCGAATAGCTGAATGGGCTGTAACTTTATTTTCTACCCAATTTCATTTAAAATATCCATAAAGCCTTGTCCTTCAAACAATTACCGTATTTTTCAGACTATAAGGCGCACTTAAAAATTCGTTAATTTCCCCCAAAATTGATAGTGAGCCTTACAATCTCACTTGCCCTTAAACGAGGACACTTTTCCTTGTATCTTTGTAAGATTATTATGGATCTGGTCAGCTGGTCTCTTAATGCAATTGATTTTTATTTTTCAAGAGACAGGTGCTGGAAAGCCCTCACACCCGACGGATGTATGCAGCTGGGTATGCCATGGATAAGACGTGTACATATTGGATTGAACAGGGTTTGTGCTTTTTGGAATTGGCAGATACCTAGGATATCGACAAATTAGAAAGATATCAGCAGCAGTTTGGGCCTTGGTAAAGCTGCCAACCTTATGTGAAGGATTAATTTTTGCTTCGAGCTCTCAGACTCATATGCTTTGCGAGTTCCCTGGAACTCTCCGGCATGATGGATTCAACTCTGGAGAAAAGCTAACAAATCACGTACAAATCTGGCCGTTTAGATTCTCCATTGAGAGTTCCAGCAGAACTGAAGTCAGACAGGAATCCGTCTGCCTGCCCAAACAGTTGTTGTTTATCTGAATCTGGCGTCCTCGCCTAGCCAAGTTCAACTTACCGGTATCTCATATTGCTCCTGGTAGATATGTAAATAAAGAAGGTCTGCTCTGTCCCCCACCCCCACCCTACCACTCCCCACTGAGAACCTCTGTAAACACTTATCAGAGCTGTACCGGCTGAGCGACACTGTAACATCTTATCAGGACTATGGAAACTATCTGGAAGTGCTCTTGGACAAATCTCACCATCTTGTCGTCCATATGTATTGTATCTATCTACAAATGCACGTTGCTTGCTGTGATAGATTGTTCTGATACCTTAAACTGTGCCCTGTCAATGACACAGTGTGAGAGATCTATTATTTTATACCTCTCTATCCTTATGTTGTCTTCTCTTTTTCTATCTAAGCATCAAGGGCAGCACTTCTTAGAAGCTGCAGCCCCTGTACACTTCTGTCCAACTTTAGGACGGCTGCACAGAACGTAATTTTGCTGTAATTAACTACGCAATGACAATAAAGCTTATTCTGATTCTGATAATCCGATGCACCTTATGTATTAATTCTGGTTGTGCTTACTGACCTCGAACTAATTTTGTGTGGTACAACGGAACGATATTGAGTTATTGTGAATGAGTTGAATGAAGTTTGACTTAACTGACTGTTTTGTTTTGCTTAATGCGTCTTATAATCCAGTGCGCCTTATAGTCCAAAAATATGTTACATTTTAGTAGCAGTTATTTATTTATCATCTATTATAATTCTAATGAATTTTACTTTTGAAAATGAGTTCTGTTTCCTGCGTTTTTCATTCCCCCTGGTTTGGCTTCCCGATTCCTTTTCTCACTTCATGCTTTACTTCTCTCTCTTATTGCCTCAGCCGTAACATTTTACACCCTTCTTTTATCTTTTCACTTTTACTCTTCGCCGTCTCTCTCTGTGATGTAGTCCAGAGGTCGCTCGCACAGTTTCTCAAGGTTGCCCATGTTTGAGGTCTGCCCTCCTTGTGTTGGAGTGGCCAAGCAGAATGGACAGCTCAGTCCCAGTGGGGGCCCAGCAGACTTTAAGTGCCTCTGATCACCGGCACCCCTGGAGGATTGAAGTGATGTGCACCCTTTGCTTGTTCCCTTCCACTGCGGTTCATTACACAGTGTGACTGGCAGGATCAGGGGAGCAGATGGAAAAAAAGCTAAAATTAATCTATGTTTTTATTTATTAATGCAATCAACTTAATTGTGATTATTTTCATTGAATAAATTGGATTTCAGTATGTAACATGAGAAGTTGAAGACATTTTCTTTGCCGTTGCAACATGAGAAGGTCACTGTTTCATCTGTAAACACTGGTTGTTTTCAAGGTCAGCTTTACAAAAATATCTAGCTACTCTATCTCACACAGTAAAATCTTTACATTGTACAGATAATAAAGAAGAATAATGAAAGAAAGATAGAAAGAAACGGTGGACATTTTTTAAGCATGGCTTGAATCAGGTCAGAAAATTCCAACAATAAAAGAGAAATACGTGAATTTGCTTCTTTTATGATTGTGTTCTGTTTTTCTTTGCAGAACTAAGAGCGAAAAAGAGAAAAGGATGAGCGGAGGACAAACAAGTGACGAAGAGTTCTGATACTTTGCTAGAGTTCAGACGCAACTGTTTAACACCAGCAGAGTAAAACTCTGATATATGATGAATAAAGTTTATCATCGGTGTCAAGATGCTGGTTTGTTCTGCTAAAATCTATAGGAATGCTAAAAAATAAATGTTGAAGATTTTCATTAAACATTTTATTTGATGCTTTTAAATCCAGCCTACCTCACATAACACAGTTTGTATTCATTTCACTCCCACACAAATCAGAACTGATGATGTCATCAAAAGCCACCATTAAATGCAGTGCTCGTATTTTCAGTCAACTATATTTCACAGAAGTGTGTGTTAAAGAATGTTTGAATGTGGTGTCCACATTTTATTTTCAATTGGGGTTTATAGAGAGGCAAGTGAGGGATAAAAAAAAAAGGTTTGTGAAGCAAACCAAAAATGTGCTCTTGTCATTGTTGGACCCGAGATTTATTTTCAGGTTTTTTTTTTCACCACAGTTTTTATTGAAAATTTAATCTGTCCTTTTGTCTGCAGCCACAAGGATGGGTTAAGGTTATTAGAGAGCCAGCTAAAATACTTTGCTCTTTGTTTTTACTTTACAGACATATGGTGACCCTACGGTGTAAATGAAAAAAAAAAAAAAAGAATTACACTTGAACAACAAAAACACAAATTTTTGAAAAAACAGAGTTACATTTGAAAACGAAACGAAAAACGGAATTACATTTGAAAAAGCGAAATCATATTTGAAAAAAACGGAATCACATTAGAGAAAATGCAATTACATTTGAATAAATGGAATTACCGTACATTAAGCCAAACAGGAAGTTTTTTCAAATGTAATTCCGTTTTTATGATGTCATTCTGTTTTTTCCAAATGTAATTCCGTTTTTTTCCAAATGTGATTAAGTTTTTCCAAACGTGATTCCGACCACTTCCGCTTTGACCTCTTCCGCTTTGGCCCCTTCTGCTTTAGCTTAATGTAATTCTTTTTTTTTTTTTTTTTTTCAAATGTAGTTGCGTTTTTTTTTTTTTTTTTTGGTCCAAGTGTGATTCCGACCACTTCCACTTTGGCCTCTTCCGCTTTGCCCCTTCCGCTTTGGCTTAATGTAAATCTTTTTTTTTTTTCCAAATGTTGTTGCGTTTTTTGGTCCAAATGTGATTCTGACCACTTCCACTTTGGCCTCTTCCGCTTTGGCCCCTTCCGCTTTGGCTTAATGTAATTTTTTTTTTTTTTTCAAATGTAGTTGCTTTTTTTAGTCCAAGTGTGATTCCAACCACTTCCACTTTGGCCTCTTCCGCTTTGGCCCTTCCGCTTTGGCTTAATGTAATTCTTTTTTTTTTTTCAATGTTGGTTGCGTTTTTTTTGTCCAAGTGTGATTCCGACCACTTCCACTTTGGCCACTTCCGCTTTGGCCCCTTCCGCTTCGGTTTAATGTAATTCCGTTTTTTCAAATGTAGTTGTGGTTTTTTTGTCCAAATGTGATTCCGACCACTTCCGCTTTGGCTTAATGCAATCAGGGATTAACCTTTATAAATAAAAGTTGAATGAAAAAAAAATTCACTTTTTTCAAACGTAATTTCATTTTTCAAATGTGTTTTTGTTGTGTTTTTTCAAATGTAATTCTGTTTTTTCAAATGTAATTCTGCTTTTTCAAATGTTTTTCATTTACTCCTTGGGGCCACCATAACATGTACCACCGTACTGACAGGACAAGAGGTCAAAGAGATACTTAGCACCCTGAGGACCACTTTTGAGCTGCTGGGTGTTATAAAGTGAATATCCTTCATCACATTTCAAGACACATGCAGACTCTACTTTTAGAGGAAAATCTGATCTTTTAATGTGTGCAGCAAGATGCTGAGGATTTTCAATCAGTCTTGAGTTTAGTCTATGCATTCTATTGAATGTTGGTGTACTGTGGGAGTAATAATCAAACAACAATCAATCATGGGAATCCATCACCTTCGTGATTCAGAGAAGGCCCTTCTCTCAACAGACTCATCCAGCTCTGCCATCATAAAGAACACTTAAGAAAATCATTCCTATATTTTACAATACCACTGGACCTCCGTTTCTCCCTTTAGAAGATAAATGAACACACCTTTGTACTACGTATTTGAACTACTTTGCTTTGTCTTCTTATACAGGTAGTCCTCGACTTAAGGCGCCCTCGACTTACAGCAACTCGGACTTAAGAACGGGTGTGCTAACATAC
>JARVGS010000001.1:43385614-43395730 GCA_031762315.1 Hypsolebias antenori | reverse complement strand
CCCCCCCGCCCCCCCCCCCCCCCCCCCCCCCCCCCCCCCCCCCCCCCCCCCCCCCCCCCCCCCCCCCCCCCCCCCCACAATATTATGTTATTTCCATCTGTGTGATTTTTTTAAGAGTTGGTTGCAGGAGTCATCTTCAGAAGAATTGTCCAGATATTCATGAGACAGTAACAACTACACAAACACACACACACAAGCGTGGGCAAAAACATTTTGTCTGTGGTTGCATTTTGAGCGTCAGACTATAACAGAAACCAAAACATATGGAGCTAAACTGATTTGGGGCAACTACACTTAATTTTACTTAAAAATGCTAAATTATAAGGTTTAACTTTGAGGCACTAATGTTAAAGTCAGCAAGAACTCGACTGTAAATGGAGCATTTCCATAGAAAATGGGACAAAACATCAACAACAACCAAAAAAAAAAAAAAAAAGAGCTGTTCATTAGTAGTACAATATAATAAAAGCTCTCATATTAGGGGAACCAACATATACAGACTAACAAATTGTGTCACTGTGATTTACCTGACAAATTCAACTGACTGCATCCAAACTCCTCTTCTCGCTCTTCAACTCAGTCCTCCCATGTTTTCTTCATTTTCATTTCATTATCACTCCCATTTTCCTCTTCAGTGATATAACCAATGTAACAGGTGAACCTTCAAAACTCTTGAGTGCTCCTCCATGTATGAATCCATTCATTTCAAATCTGCAGTTTCAGCATTCCATGATCCTGGTGAGGAAAGTGTCACCCATGTCTCTGCACATGAGGTGACACTTTACATCAAGGCTTTTTATGCTGAGCTGTTGTGGTTTTGCTTCGGCAAAAAGTGTCATTTTTAAAAAGGAAGCTATCTCAACTCGGACAGAAGTCTTTTCTCTGATGAGTTCATGCCATCAAATTAAGAAGAACGTTTTGAGTGCAGCTTCCAGGCCAGCAACTAGAAATAACTTCCACTTAAACTTTGGGTATTTTTGACAAGGTAAAACATCCTTCAACTCAATATTTATGCTAGAAGACAGAAAATTTAGGTTTGGGCTTAGTATTTCTGCGTGCACATAACCATGTGAGATTATTATGGGATGCATGTGATGAGCTGTCACAAAAAGGATACACTTTGGAGAGAAGCACAAGATGGAAGACAAAAAGAAAACATGAAAAGCCCATTTCGCTCGCAGATTAAAAAAATGACAATCATTGCTCCTTATGGTCATAATTATGATCTCATTTTTGTTGATTTCTGTTACATCTACACTATACAGACATGTGAAGTCAAGGTTGTGGCAAGTAGGGGTGCAGAGGGTGCTATAGCACCCCCAAATGGAGGCTGAATGACTTAAGTCCAAATACAGTACATGTTCTATTAATAAATAAAAACATGTATTTTGTTAGAGCTGCACAGTTTTAATGTCTAATAATTTTTGCTATTAGTGAGATTTATAAATCCAGTACATAATCCAACACTGTTATTGTATACAGTATTTCTGTTTAAAAGTTTTTAATAGTTTAAAAATTGCCAAAAAAAAGTGGGCAGATCAGCATTACTGAGCGTGATTGCAGTAGTCTGTCCAAATAATCCATCCATCCATCCATCAACCATTCACACTCTCACCTGCGTGCATGTTTGTTGCATATTTTTAATGTTCATATTTAGATAAGACAACTTTTACCGCCAGTGCACATGTTGCTGCGCATATTTTGTATTATTGCATTTTTTATATAGGGGGTTTAGGCTCATACAAATTGACACATGCCCACAGCTAAACTGACCATTTACTAAACTCAGTCAAATGCTCCCAGTGTTGGTGTTTGTGCATGTGTAGCTTCTTTAAAATGTGTTTAAAAACTGATGTTGTAAATGTGTGAAAACAGTTTATGACCTTGATTGTGCTGTTGCACATTTGCAAAAAGGGGCCTGAGTGTGAGAGTGGTGCAGCTGTTGGTCTATAGAGAGCATTGGGAAGAGGGAAGTCTAATGAATCTACAAGATGCACATTTGATTTTCACTTTAAAACTATTTGAACACAAAATACTCAGAAATATAAGTAATATGCTGCTCTTTTTTTAATAATTTAAACAGTTTTTTTTTAACTACGTTTCATTGACCTCCATGCTCTTATTCACATTAAACAGTGTTCTTGAATGCAAGTTTTAAATGGTTTGTCAGTAAGAAAGATAAAAAGGATCATTACCAGAAGTGCTTGTACTTTAGGAGCTGAAGGGATGAAAATCAGTAAAAACACTTCAGACAAGCATGAATTTTTAAAAATGTGCACTTAACACAGCAGATTAAATGATGAAGGACAAAACAAACTAACCCAACAAGACAACAAAATAGAATAAAGTGCTTACAAAAACAGTTGATTCATTGTCTCTGATTCAAGCCTTGACTGTCAAATTGATTGGTTGAAGGCCAGTTTACAGTTACATCATTTTCTGTCCTACCATAGAAGACGTAAAGAAGCTGTTCTGTCACCAGAAGATAACAGTTTACATAATCCTCCTCCTGGACCCGTAGCGCTGGCTCACCATCCAGTCCACGGGATTCTCTTGGTGTTTGACGGATTATCCTCTTAGCGTGACGTTTGACCCCAGTGCCAACAAGCTGACCGCGCTGAACAATATAACTTGCTGGCCCTTCTGACAAGGTTCAAAGTAGAATTTAACATCAATATATTTTCTCAACCCGCATAGACTCAGGGCAAAGACAGAGTGTGGATGCTTTCATCTGAAAAGCAGAGTGACAGAAAGGAATGGTCCGCTCGCTAAGATAATCGCAAGTTAGTTAACTAAGAATTTTGCAAATTAAACCCTTCATTTTTGTTTTTAAAGCACAATACAGAAAGTTCACATTTTTTATTCTCAAATGGGCAGATTCAAAGTCTTTGTGAAAACAACGAAAACATGTCAATACATTGCTGGACAACCATCATAATCCAACCCAGTTGGTAGAATATAATGTTGGCATGTTATGTCTCTGCAGTCCATGAATATGCATGAAGTCATTGTCTCTGAAGCAAAGGTCCATGGTCACAATCTATTTGTCTCATCTTAAAGCTTTCTTCAAAAATCTAGGATGGTTAAAGTCTATTGTCGCCCAAACTATGGTTAAACTTTTGCTATGATGTGCCAGTCAAAATAAACTGAGAAGTAAAATAAATTGTCTGAAAATAAATATTACCAGATAGTAATCGGAAAAAAGCACTGTGCACAGAGGACTGGTTCTGGCGCAAAGGTCAAACTTTCCTCCAACACTAAAATCGGAATTTATCTTCTGTTGGCAAACTAAAAATTCTTGAATGTCAAAAGGAATGTGTGCTGTCTGCACCAACGGCTTTCTTGTGATAATTCTCACAGCTCTTTTTTGTAAAATAAAAATAGGCTTTGTTGTTGTTTTACACGCCTTTCCCCAAACCTCGACACAATAAACCAAATGTGGAACAAAAATTGCATTATATAGCAAATAAAGCGCTCTATCATTCAATAAATCCTTGGCCTTGTACAGCACAGCTATGGATCTAGATAACTTAAGCTTTACCAAATTTATATGCTGTTTCCATGTGAGTTTGTCATCTATAACCACGCCCAAAAACTTCACCTCACTTACTCTTGTGATTTCTACATCATCAACATTGAAAGAAAAATTCATGGTTTTTGCTTTTTTGCTAAATAAATGTGTTTTTTCTAAGTTTAATGACAGTTTAATGACGGTAGTTAAGCATGCTAAGTGTCTTTCCTCCACACATATATAAAAATAAAAAAATAAACACATAAAAATTGCAAGTTTTGACAGGTATTATGTGAACCCTCCAAATAAATGATCAAATTCTATATCTACGGCTCTATAAAAAAAAAAATACTGTACCAGTAGGCCTACCTTTTCACTAAGATTGTGTTTAGTTGCTTTGATTGTGGTACTAGTGGATTTGACAAAGCTTAATTGATCTTTAATAAGTTATTTCAAGTTCATACACCTTGATTTTCACAGTGCGATTTGTATCCTTAACCTCACAGAGAGAAAACAAGAGAACCAGGAGGGGAATGAATAACAATGGGAAGAAATGAAAAGGAAGAACAAGGAAGGAAATGGGAAAATGTCACTCAGAGTCGATAAGTGAGGCAATGAAAATAAAGCACTTCTCGTTTCTATTAGCACTACTTGTAGAAAAAAAAAAAAAGCAAAACACATAGAGAAATGTATAACCACTCAGCCATACATCAACACACACACACTCATCTCAACAGACGAAATTCATTATGTTTCCTGAATAGCCTCTTGGCTATTAATCAGAGGCAGACCTCACCATATGTTTATCGGAAAGTGCCATTCAGCTGAGAGAGCCCGAGACTGAGCGAATGAAACTCATGGGCTACGGAGACCAAGTACTGAGTGGATGTAAAAAAATGAATACAGCACATTCTCACTGAAACACATCAATCAAAATGAATATGGGAGACAACCATAATAACCTTAAGAAATCTATAGGCAGATCAACACCATAGCTTAAACTGAAACAGTGAATGGGTAGGAAAAGGGAAGAAAATGTTTAAACATATTTTGTTGGATAAAATTATTAGATATAAAGAAGATGCACTTTGCACTCTGCTTATCTATAAATTGTAAAGTGATTAAGATTTATGTATGTACAAACTAAAATATTTCCAGAGCGTCTACTGATCTTACAACATACAATTAATTCAATCAGTATATAATAAATCAATTAGATAAATGGCTTTGTAAATTCATCTTTTTTTTTTCTCTCCACACAACAATGCACTAAGGAATTAATTATATGCCCTAAGCAAGACCTTAAAGTGAAGCCAGTCTCAGTCGATGGCCAACTTGTTGAAACTGTGGCAAATTTTAAATACCTGGGGTCGTTCCTGGACAGTCAGCTCACCTTTGCTGAAAACAGTGAGTGTATATTTTAGAAATGCTCACAGAGACTCTATCTTTTAAGAAAACTCAATGGTCTTGGGGCCAGTCGGCATCTTTAGAGCTTGTGTACAAGACAATTGTTGAAAGTGTTTTCACTTTTCATCTCCCTGCCTGGTATGGTCATCTGACTAAAAATAACAAACTTTTAAGGATTGTTTCAATGGCAGGTAAAATAGTGGGGGAACCACAAAAAGCTCTGTCTCAACTGTTTGTAGAAAGAACAAGGAAGACAGCGGGGAATATTTTAGCACATAGTACCCACCCTCTTTTTCGTCAGTTTGAAACTCTGAGTTCAGGAAGGCGTTATAGGGTCCATCTGGCAACGAAGAACATGCATAAGAAGTCATTTATTCCGAGTGCAATAACCATTCTTAACCAAACCAAACGATAATATGCAAAGTGTTTTATTCTATGCATAAATTGTTGATATTTTTGATTGTATGAATGTGTTTTATTTTATGGTTGGGGAGCCTAAGGAAAATTTCCACCTTGGTGGACAGTAAAATCGTATCGTATCGTATCGTATCGTATCTTGTCTTGTCTTGTCTTATCTTATCTTGTCTTACCTAACCTTTCATTCAACCTTTATTCAGACAGGTTAATCCCACTGAGCACCTTACCTTACCTTACCTTACCTTACCTTACCTTACCTTAATTTCCAGTCAGTCGTTTTTCAGTTGAAACGCATCTCAATTACTACATATCTCAACTAAGACAGACTAAACCTAAAGGGTTCACTAGATTCAGACAGTTGATGAGATGAAAGCCAGAAGTTTCAGTGTCGTGAAGAATCATAATTTTGACAGTCGCTATTTCAACATGGTAATAGACTAACTCAAAACATTGTGAGCAGTTCGATCACCAGGGTTGAGAAAATGTTTACAAAAGGGTATAGTTTAACAGCTAGAGCAAATAAATAACTAAAAACATTTGTGTGTGAACCATCATTCCCTTATATTTCTTAAAAGTTCTTATTGAGATTAGAAAACACCTACTCCAAAGAAAGCCTACAAAGACCCAAGACTCATGCACATGGTGACAGTTTAATGCACTAGAAGTGACCATAGTACTCGAAGTGCAAAAACAAACAAGCAAAAAAGCAAAGCACCTGACATGTTTAAGGACTATTAAGTGGTCCCCTGTGGTCCAAAAATATGTCAACTCAAATTCAAGATCTCTGTATTTCAAGCCTTTCTCAGATCCTACTGAAGTAAACCTGCAACGAACACAACAGCCCAATGTAAGGATACATTTTTGTCTAACTTGGATGAGTCAATGTTTATACAAAGTACGTATTTCACTGTAAATCACAGTTCATACCAAACCAGGATGATTTTTTTTTTGTTTGTTTTCACAAATAGGAAATCATGTACAGTAGCTTAAGATGTGAATGAGAGCTAAATACATTGTCAATTCCTCAATAGAAAATCCCATTGTTTGGAAGTCTATAGTTTATCTGCATTGGGCTTTTTGTTTTATTTTTAGGGAATACTTTATGTAAAACTGTTAATACAATACAGCCATAATTTTTTTTTAATTGCATTATGTTTTATTATACGGAAATATAAATTTTCCTTCCAAGAGGCATTCCATTTGTTTAATTTTCTCCTTTTTATGTGTTCTTTGTTTTCCACCGTTGCAAAGCAAAAAAGGGGGAAATGGAAATACTTCTGTTGATCTGTCCGTGTGTGTTGTGAGCATAACTTGAAAAATAAGTGAGTAATTGCTGTGTGGCTGCATCTAGGTGTAAAAAAAGGTTCATTTTGTAAAATGGGTTGTCATGTCAAAATCCAAGATGGCTACTATCATATGTATATACTGTATGTAAATTGACCTCTTTCATTGGAGGAATCTAATTTTTTAATTTTTTATATTGCTTAAAAGTAGTATTTCTTCAAACTATTGGAGTTGTGTTTGTGGTGGCAAAAGATTAATCTTTGGTGGCCAAGGCCAGCTTTGACCACTCCCTGGCTATTCCATTGAGCAAATAAAATGACTCCAGGATCTGTCATTTTGCACAGACAAGGACCGGTGTGTGTGTGTGTGGGTGTGTGTGGGGTAAAATACAAACTTCCTCTGTTTTAAATAGTATGACTCAACACCAAAACATTGTTCACTTGCATTCCCTATTGAATTCCAGTCCAGAAAAACACTAAAACCAAAAAAAACTATAAACATTCACTATTCAAATCCCTCAGTGATAGGGAACATTGTTTATTTTTGTTGTTTCTAGACATTAATTTATGTTAATCCAGATTGCTGAAACTACTTGTAATACTAGAAAAAAAAACATATATATTTTTTTTTATTTTTATGATGCACACTTTTAATGTTTTAGTAAGTCATCTTTTTTCATTTGTCATGTTTTTAGCCATGACAATCTGCTTTGTCAATGAAAAACGGTAA
Source organism: Hypsolebias antenori (assembly GCA_031762315.1). NCBI lineage: Eukaryota > Metazoa > Chordata > Actinopteri > Cyprinodontiformes > Rivulidae > Hypsolebias > Hypsolebias antenori. The sequence goes on along the minus strand of JARVGS010000001.1, from coordinate 43,388,382 downwards.
CCAAACTCGGACTAGGCCAACTATTTACTGACCCCAAGCTAAACTTATTGGTTTTGTCCAATTCGCAGATCAAAAACATGCATGTTAGGCTGATTGGTAACTCTAAATTGTCCCTAGGTGTGAGTGAGAGAGTAAATGTTGTCTCATTTGTTTGTGTCCCTGTGATAGACAGGAGACCTGTCCAACGTGTCTTCCGCCTCTTGCACATTGACTGATGGATATGAGCACTAGTGACCCCCATGACCCAGAAAGAAAGAACCAAGTAAAATATGATGGATGGATGATTTCAACAACAAAACTTGACCAAAGGAATTTGTTTTCATCTCTTCTGAAACGTAAACTTGTTACAATGACTGTGTTATGGGCCTACCTTCCAGTCTATGTGTATTGGGTCATAGTAGCCAGATATTATAACATTTATGTTGGACCCAGCAGAGAAAAGCCAAGCTAAGGTGGTGGATTGCCAACATGGCCAGGCACAGAAGCCAGCTAAGCCACTATTCAAGGCTTAATGTTGATTTACATATATTTGAACAGCGCAACGCCTGATCAGTGAGTAAAAAATGTGTTGAAGTCTCCCATGAAGAATAGACCTACCATAATTTATTCATAATGCTTCATGAACTCTCTTATCACCTCTTTTAAGCATGCAATTTTTTCATTTAGTTTGACAGCAACTGATCATGTAGGCAACATATCTGAGGGTGCACCTTCGTGCCCTCCATTAAAAATTTCAATGAAAACCTTAGAACATTGGACCAAGTAACATATCACTTTCAACACAGTACTAAATTCCATCTTTTTACTATGTTAAACACATAATGATGGAAAATTATATTTTTGAAAATGGCAATTGACCCTTTTTGCCTTCAAAAGACAGCATATTCCACTATATTTAATCCTTTTGGTCCAATGAGTTTGGTGACAACCCATAATTCCATCTAAAGTTTTACAGAATTTCAGGTTTTAACCTAAAAGAAGATCAAGGTGCAGTACCTGAAAGTGTTCAAATCCCCAAGTATTTGCCAAATGAAGGCAGCCTCCATGGATATTGAGTCTGATCAGTAACATGGTGGAAAATCTAAAATTATGTGTTGATTTCACAGCACAATAAATATGAAAAATATTTGGAAAAGAAGAAAGAAACCAAGACCACATATATACACATCTATACAACTATGCCACTGAACTTAAGACTTGAAAGTTCCTCACAATGTATGGAGGGTTTCACCCAAAGTCCAGCACCTTGAGGCTATTTGCTCAGAGAAAGGATAGAGTTCCAGGGGGTAAGGGTTTCTTAAGCCCCATTTGCATGGAATTAATTTTACCTAGTGAGCTGGAAAATGGTAAAGTGCTTTCTCTGGGTCAGGGAGGAGATCCTCCCCCAAGTAGAGGAGTTTAAGTATCTTGGGGTCTTGTTCACGAATGAGGGAAAAATGGAGAGGAAGATCGATAGGCGGATGGGTGCGGCGTCGACAGTGAAGCGGGTGCTGTACCACTCTGTCGTGGTGACGAGAGAGCTGAGTCAAAAGGTGAAGCTCTCAGTTTACCGGTAAATTTACTTTTCTACCCTCATCTATGGTCATGAGCTTTGGGTTGTTACTGAAAGAACGAGATCATGGACACAAGCGGTTGAAATGAGTTTTCTGTGCAGGGTGTCTGGACTCTCCCTTAGAGATAGGGTGAGACACTCGGTTATCTGGGAGGGACTCAGAGTAGAGCCGCTGCTTCTCCACATCAAGAGGAGCCAGTTGAGGTGGCTGGGGCATCTAGTTAGGATGCCTCCTGGACGCCTCCCTGGTGAGATGTTCCAGACACGTCCCACCAGGTAGAGGCCCAGAGGAAGACACAGGACACGCTGGAGGAACTATGTTTCTTGGCTGGCCTAGGAATGCCTTGGGATTCCATTGGAGGAGTTGGCCCATGCAAGTGGCTGGGGAGAGGGAACTCTGAGCCTCCCTACTTAGGCTGATAGCCCAGCGACCCGACCCCAGATAAGCGAAAGAAAATGGATTGCTGGATGGATAGTTTTACCTAGAGACCACATGCTATTTGTACTAATTACAGAGATTATCTGTGCTTTTAATCCCATGCAAATTGGCCATGTCAGTAATGTGTAAAGTAAAAATTCCCCTGCAAATTACCTACTATATTTTGCTGAATTCTGAGGTCCTGTGATAATACTAATCCAATGCGAATAGCCAACGCTGTGATTTGGACAAAAATGGGTGAGATCCAATATGTAATTACCGGTAAGCTGTTTTTGTTTTCTAAGCAAAATAATTTGGAAAAATATAGAACAAGGTCCTAAAACAGGCAAGAGTGGAAAATAATTTGCAAAAAAAAAATCATATTACTATTTATCTCTTTAGGCCCTAAGAAAAATATTTCAACACTGAAAAAAAAAATATATATATATATATGTATATACAGTATATATATTCAATATTTTGGATTTTATGAGTTGTATCTCCCAGGATACGTTGCTCTATTAAGATGCAAAAAGAGCTGAAATAATAAACATATTAATGTTCAATTTGATTAAGGTAAATTGTATATTATTGTATTCTTAGGTCATTTACATCACATGTAGCACTTTCAAAGTTGATTTTATTTAATTTTACCAATCCAGATTAGTAAATCATAACAAAGCATTCCCAAGATTCAGCTATTTTGGAATAACGTGTCTTCTGCCCAGTAATCATCCATGGATGGCATTCTCACCACTCCCATTATTAGCTTAATGCCAACAAATGACTTGATCTCAT
>JARVGS010000001.1:43358420-43368611 GCA_031762315.1 Hypsolebias antenori | reverse complement strand
CTTCTTTCTGCACTCTTTTCATTCAGTGTTTTGGATATATGATGTCATAGGATCTTAAGATGCAATAAATAAATAAAAATGCAAAAAAAAAAAAAAAACACAATTTAATATTAACCAAAAAAAGAAAAGAAAAGAAAATGGACCAACAAAACATTAGGAGTGTATATTATGCTGGACTACCATTCATCATACTGCAGATAATTCACAGGAAAACCAAAGCTATTAGTTATTATTATTAAGCTGCAAAAGTGAAAGAAACTGCAGCATGTCAAAAACGAAACTTAAAAATAGTGGGGCAGTCAACCACCCCGCACCTGCAACAGTGCATGCAACACCGCCCCCTATGGTTACAATATACTGTAGCGGTTACGGGGAGTGTGTTATGACTTTCCCATAATGCTTAGCGGTATGTTAGTGTTCCGGCCGCACCATGAGTGAGATGGACGTCTGTGATATAGACCTGCCTCTTGCGTGCTCTTAAAGTTTGGTTGTTTCCTGTTGTTCTGTTCAGAGTATCTTCGTTGGATTTAACCCACACAAGGTTACAATACACTGGTCAAAGAATTTGAAGTTTTTTTGTTCTGTAACTGCAACGTAGACATGATGATGTCACTACGAATACTCGATGTGAAATTATAAAACTCGATACAGGTCCTAGGAAGCGATGCTTCGATTACTCGAGTAGTCTGTTAAAGCCCTAGCAGGAGGTGCTAAATAATTTTAAACAATTTATTTTCAATAAAAATTCCATGCCAATCATGTGGATCATCTATCAGTCAGCCAACTGTGTGTCATGTCCAATCTTATTTTGAAAAACAGCCATAGCGCGAGTCCGCAAAAAGTGAACCGCAGAGTAGCGAGGGACTGCTGTGTGATGTAAAACAATACGGCATTAACAGCTGCACGAACATGAAGGCTGTGCTGAGCAGATGGGTGCGAATGAATACAGCAGCATGATATCGGCAGCAGCATGAGATCAGCAGCATGGATAATCAGCAGATATCACCAGTCCAAGTAGCACTACAGTGATTTATTTTATTTTTTTTGGATGAAGCAGAGTCCTGTGGCCAAGCGTTCTGCTGAACCTCGTCTCTTTCATCTTTTATTTATGGTCAATTATAATATTTCCATGCAACATTCCCATTAATCACATTGCTGCTTTTTCAAATACATTGGTGCCGTAAATTGACAGAAATACTGTTTTACACAATGTTATTAGAATGGCTGCATTAATTAACCAGATTTGATATTTAGAGAACCAGGATGTATTTATTAATTTGAGTTTTTTTCTTTAATATACTTTGAATATATAGCTACTTTTAGCCTCCATCAGAAAATCCAGTTTAAATCGCACCCCCCCCCCCCCCCCAGCCACAAAATGGTTTAGTTTAAGTAACTTGTTTAAGTTACTTTAATTGGTTGAGGCACAAAATCTATGGACAACATAATAACCAAAATGGAATAAATGTCATAATGTGTGATTTTTGTAATTAGAGTCATTTTCAGGATTTTTGTGTTCATTTCAGTCTGTTTTCCCTTGGTTACAGATTATGTGTCTGATTATTATTTCCAGTTGTTTGCTGTTTTACTTACTGGTTTCCAGCCTTTATGAGCTCTTCTGTTTTCTGTGTCACTTGTTACACAATGCCAAATTCCACAAATTTGGCATTGTGTACACTTTTTGTTGTGTATGTCAGCGTTGGGCCCTTCTACCCTCCTCGAATAAGGAAATCTCTTAATAAAAGACATTTTGAGTTTTAACCCCCTGATCTGCATCCCGAGTCCTATTTCCATCTGAGATCCCCCAAATATGACAATAATCACCTGCTTTGAATGTTATTAGCCATTAAATGGCCCGTTATTAGTTGTTATCACCCCCATATGTTGTGTTCAGACTACCCCTCCTGGACCTGTTTAAAGGTACGTTGTTAGTGTTGTTAGCACTGATAATAGGCTCACGTGGTTAGGTTCGGAGTAAAGGGTAAGGGTGTTAAGTTGAGAGTCCGAGTTCTGGGTCAGGTGTAAGGTTAGGTTTAGGGAAAGGGTCCCATAAAGCTGACTAAAAAAAAACACTTTGTGTATGACCCGCCTGCGAAGCTGCATATTATCAGCGATCACAACGTAACTTTAAACCTGCTAGGAGGTAGGGACAATAACATGCATTTAATGGGCTGATAACATCCGAAGCCACTGTAATAATCATAAAAGAATACCAAAAAAAAAGAAAAAACCTGCAGATGCTGACAAAATGAACTACACATTAAAAAAATAGGTGTTAGAGGACAAGGCTGTTGTTCAAGCGGCGTTTAAAAATAATGATCAGTATTTTAAACACATACTTCTTACTTTATGTTCTAAAGTTTTCTGAGAAACATTTACATTGATTTTTTAAAGAATTAATAATCTTCGAATGGTGCTCAAGTGTTCCCATGTGAGCAATGCAATTTCAGCAAAACAATGGTAGAAAAGAAAAAAAAAATCAGTCAATCATTTATGTTTTAATACAAACTATGGACAACAAAAGATAGAAAATAAAGCAGAAGTGATGGATCTCAAAAGGATGAATGTAGATAAATGCCTCGTATCTCAGCATCCCATCAAATTTTGATCTGCTACCTATTCCGTTCTTCTTCACAACAATTTCATTACCGCCCTCTATTTCCCTGATGTGTCATTGATCTGTTGGCAAAATGAATTGTCATAACATGCCATAAAGCATCCTCTTTTCCCATCAGCATGCCATCAGTGCTAACAGTCTAAATGTGCTGGACAAACGCTTACAATAACAAATTGTCATGAGTTCGGTGAGGACAGCTAAATAGCTATTAGCGAGAGGGGTAGCCCATAAAATCACCTTCTGATAGATCGCTCCGGTGTGCTCAGCTGAGGGGAGGTGTTCAGGTCTAATAGTGGGGAGTGGGGGGAGAGCTGCTAAGGGAGATGAATGGAGAGCAGTGACTGTTGTGGAGATGGGGGACATGATGGAGAGAGCAAAAAAGAAAAATGCCAGTAAACCAGCAGACAAGCAGATGGAGTTTTGGAGGTCAGAAATGGCCTCAGCCACTTTCCCGAGATGTGTTCAATCTATTCACCAGTCGTCACTGATTGTGGATAGGTAGGTTTTTGTCTTGGGGCGTTATAGATCACTTCCACTACTGCTTTGAAAAAAATAAAAAATAAAAATACATGAGCAGCAAGCATCTGAATTACCACCACTGCATGATGCCATGATTTCCTCTCACACGATGTTCATAAGAGCATCCCTTCTTTTTTTAATCAGGATGCTCTTTACACCACTGCCTGCTCTCTAACTTGTTGTAAATCTAATTACCTTGTCTATCTGTAAAGTGGCTGAGTGATCAGTGTGCTACGATACAAGTGGGGAGTGAACGAGCTGAATGGGAGCCAGAGGAATTAGATTAATGTACTGGACAAGTGTAACCACTGCACAAGGACTTTTTTTGTGTGCAAAATATTTCTCGAAAATCCAGAAACCCGCGAGTGTTCAGTCTTTGAAATGCTTTGCAACAGAACAATCTATTGTTAGGCTCTTTTCTTGTGCGGAAGGGGATACCCGTGTGTGCGCAGGCTTTTCTGAATGTGCCCGACTGCGTTAAGAGTGTTGAATAAGTAATGCAGCGGCGCCTAATGAAAGATAACGTCTAGTTAATGAGCTGTCAAAATGAAGTGTTTGTTTATTGAGGAAGAGATCATCCTGGGCTTAATTTCCACCCTGTGACTCACACTGGAGGATCTTATTTGCCCAAACACACATATGCACGTGCACATGTGCACACATGTATACACAAAATACAAAGGCTTGTAAATGCATTGTTGTCTGGCTGTGCCAGTAAAGGTGCTAGTTTGAGTAAAGACAGAATTATCGAAGTATTGAAGCCACTTCAGCTACCTGTGGATTAACAGAGAAACAGAGCACAGCAGCCAACCCAACCATAAATGACCATCAGCTTTGGAGGGAAGATTAGCCTTTGCTTTATTTGCTACAGTGTTGAAAGAAGAGCCCTGGCTCCTCATTTTGGCAGGCATTTCCCTCTCAGTGGAGCCATGCTTCTAAAAGCATTTCTGAATATGCGAAGTATGTTTCTGTGATTTGGCATTCAAAGATTAAAAACTAAAACAATGCGCACTCAGGCAGGAGAAATAAATGTGGACTGGATTAAAAGATAGGCTTAGAAAAGACTTGCATTTAAGCTCTGAAAAAATGAGTAAGTAAAAGTCACACGTAAGGATGGAGCAGAGAAAAGAATTGCTGATAAAAAGGTGACCCAAGGGTCAGGACGACATTAAATAATAGAGAAACAGAATTGAATCTTTTTATACTTGGCACCAGACAAAAAAATGTCAGAGTGAACTTTTAAACCTCCGATGTCCAGTCGCTTCTGAAACACTGAAGAACACAAATAGAAAAGAAAATACAGAACAATTTTAAAAATGCTTAAAACATTTAAATACAAATAAAACATGTCTTGCAAGAAACACAGAAATGCTTTTAAGAAATCTTCACAAACATTTTCATTTCAGCACTTAAAGCTGAAAAATGTGGATGAATGTCTGATTAAATTATTTTTCATGATGTGAACATAATTAAAAGTTGAAAATAATATTTTGTTTTAGACTACAAAGTATAATGTTCTGTTAGATTAGTTTATGCTCTGCTCATCTAATTATTCAGGTGCACCATTTTCACCAGGAGTGACTAAATCAAAGCCACAGATTTTTTTTTTCTCCTGAATTCTGTGAGGTATAAAAATACAGGTATACAGGTAGTCCTCGAGTTACGGCGCCCCCGACCTACGACGCTCCGGACTTACGAACGGCACCCGATGACGTCATCCGGCAGCATACGGCACTATTTTTCAGAAAATTTCACTAATTTCCGGGTTTTTTTTGTGTTTGTTAGCTAGCTAACTGCATTAAAATACATTTTAAAGGCTGAGAATGTACGCTGGTGTTGTTTTAAGTAGTTAAAAACATGTTTAAAAAGCCGTTACGGCTGCCATGTGCTTTCGGTTTCGAGTTACGGACGAAAATCCGGATTTCCGGCGCCATGTGGCCGGCGTTTCGAGTTGCGGCAAAATCGACCTATGAACGGTTCTTAGGTCCGGAACCCGTTCGTAACTCGAGGACTACCTGTATATTGATTTGAAGTCAACATTAGATGTTTAGCACCATGCAGCCTGTCACACTTGGATTTGGTTTGTTTAGTTTCTATTTCATCAATACATTCTTCTTCTTGTGTTGCACTTTATTTAGACCTGTCTAAAGCTTTTGACACTGTGGATCATGACATCTTATGTTAAAAGCTCTCAGAAATTGGTTTCTCAGATCACACCATTGGTTGGTTCACTAACTATCTCTCAGGTTGGAGACAATGTATTCAACATAATGGCACCTCTTCAAGTTATTTAACGGTTAACAATGGTGTACCTCAAGGCTCAGTCTTAGGTCCCAACCTCTTCACAATCTACATAGGCAATGTAGATCAGAGCATCCCTGATGCATCCTTACATTTCTATGCTGATGAAACAGTTGTTTGTTGTTGAGCTAAAACAGTTAAGGTTTTCCAGCTTTTGCAATCTGCTTTTGACATCATCCAGTCAGATTTGTTCTATATCAAACTTGTCCTAAACACAGACAAAACCAAAGGGATGTTGTTTTCAGACAGGAAGTCAGTCCCAGCAGGCCTTCCTTCGATTTTATCTTTGAAAGGTGCTCCTATTGAGTTTGTCGATTCCTACAAATATTTGGGTATCCTGGGTGATTAGCATCTCTTTTTTTAAGCTCTACGTGGAAAACCTAGTAAGGAAACTGAAAGTTCAATTAGGTTTCTTGTTCAGAAATAGATCCTGTCTAACTCTGAATGCAAGAAAACACCTTGTAAGTGCGACTTTCCTTCCCTTCATTGACTATGGTGACATTATTTAAATGAGCACTCCTACGAGCACCTTGCAAATGCTGGACGATGTCTATCATGGTGCGTTAAGATTCATAACTGGCTGTAACTATCATACCCATGCACCATTGCACCCTGTATTCACTGTTTAACTGGTCATCATTAACTTCACATAGACCCTCTCACTGGTACATTTTCATCTTTAAATCACTTCTTGGTCTGCTGTCTTCATACATCTCCTACATGTCACTGCGTGAGTGCAGCTACAGCATGCCCTCTCAGGACATTATTACATGCAGTGTTCCTGCAGTGCAGACTGAACTAGGCAAAAGGGCCTTCTCCTACTCTGCTCCTGTTTTCTGGAATATCTTGCAAAAAGATCTGAAGCTCCTGACCTTGACCTCTCTAAGTGGCTTCAAACATCTGCTAAGATCATGGCAAAACCCAGTACAGACATATTCCTGTTTTTAGTTTTCTAAAGCGCTTTACAATGTAGCTGTCTTTGTTTAATTTTTAACACCATTTACTTTTATTTGTTCTTCTCAATATGTATGCTTTTTATGCTTGTCTACTGTTGTCTTTGTTGTCTACTGTTGTCATCACTCTTTGTTAAAATCAGGTCTCTCTTGTAAATGAGTCTCCGTGGCTCAATGGGATTAACCTGTATAAATAAAGTTTGAATGAATTCTTGCTGCCTCTGATTATCAACCTCCAGGTCTGAGTCTGCATGTAGGTTCTTCCACTAACCATACTTTTACAACATCAGTTAGCCATACCTGTAGAAGTTTTAATGTCCATCTAGAAAAGGAGCCTTACATATAAGTATTAGAATTTGCAAAGAAAGTTAAATAATTTTGAAAAAATAAAACAGGCATAGGCAGAACATGAAACTACAGAAAACTTGATCTGTAAGTTAGGGCGCTCTGCACTAAAATCCACTGGAAGGAACTTTTATTAAAAAAATAAAAAAATTAAAATTATTTACTGCTCCAAAGCCTTTTTTTTTAAAGAAGCTAAAAGTTTGATAATTATTTTCCCTTTAGTCATAGATTTTAATTTCATATTTGGTTGTGTGAAGCCCACCACTAACCAATCAATGAAATGCGTCAAATAGCTCTAACCTCATAATTGAGCCAAGCTGTAAAGACAGAGTCATGCACTCACACAAACAGCCCTGCAGGACTCTCAGTCTGTTGCAGGACTCTGTACTGTTTATTGTGTTGAGTGGGAGGACGTTGGATTATTTTAGTGTACTTCGATTTGAGACAGAACGGAAGCATTTCTATTTTTTCCTCTTCTCTCACAATTAAACTGTATGTTTCCTAACACCTGCAGCTGTGCTGCTGTCACATTTCAACTCATATAATTTAAGACATCACTCCTTATAAACCACGCAGCTCCTTTTTAGGTGTCTGAATAGAAGACCAGAATCAGCTGTGATCAGAGTTCTTTGTCATAAATGAAGCCTCGTTTTCTGTTTGTTAACCATCTTTTGACTGGCATTCGCTCTGGGTGGTTAATGGTATATTTGTATAAACTACTAAACCTTATTGAAAGTATTCTATTTTACTATTATTATTATTATTATTATTATTATTATCATCTTCCATTTATAAAAGTCATACAGCAGCCCAAACCACAAGGTATACTGAGATGATAATTACTTTGTGGTAACTGTGGCATGCATGTGCGGCACAGAAAAATACTCCGACATTTTTTTATCAATGGGGCACTATCATTAAGATGTTTGCATTTGGTCTACTAACTTCTAACGTAGGTCTCAAAATTTATTGTTAGATATCTTCACCATCCCTGGTCTTGACTGAGTCACGTGGTGAAAGCCACCCCCTTCTACCTAGATTATTTGCTTTGCAAAGTTTTCAAAAACTACTTTTGACTTTTTGCACAAGTTTGAAGTTCAGTCACCATCAAATTCACTATCCTAAATCTAGATAGTGTGCTGAATGTAAGCTCAACCCTCAATCAAGTTTGTCATGTCCAATCTTACTTTGAAAAACGGCGATAGAGCAAGTCCGCAAAAAAACGAACAGCAAAGTAGCGAGGGACTACTGTACTGTCATGAGAGTTCATTCTGTTAGTGGACCAGATTTAATAATCATTGAGAAATAGGGGGCTCCACAAACCACAGAAAAATGTCCTGCAAAAATGACAAATTGGATATTTATGAAATTTGACACCAATCTATAGAAAAATGTCTTGAGTTCACATCTTAAAGGTAATTATGTACAAAGTGGGTGTTGCTTATATGGTCTTACAAAATTATCAAAGAATCCGTCATGGAGCCTCCATTGTCAGAGATTTTGAAAATTTTCATAGGAAAAAAAATAAATTATGCTAACTGCTATATAATACTGATGTGCACATGGCTGACGGAGTTCTGGGATGAGATTAAGCAGGGTTGACATGCGGCAAGTGGACATAGGGATAACTGGTTGTATGACGCCTGCATCTCCAAATGATCCAATACGTCATCTTTTTTAAAAGTTTTTTTTTTCCACCTCAGCTCTCTGTGTCTAAAATTATTAATGGCAGCTTGGCAAAAGGACAGAGTTTTAAACATGTAGTTATGATACCACTAATTAAACAGCCTAGCCTGGACTCCACAGTAATGTCATATTTTAGGTCAATTTTAAATCACTTTTCTTGTCTAAGATATTGGAGAAAATTGATTACAACCAGTTGATATTTTACTTAAATGAGCACAACCTTCTCCCACTGTTTAGATCTGGTTTTGAAACTCACCACAGTACTGAGCCAGCACTGTTGAAAGTTTTTAATGACATTCTTGTAGCTACAGACTCTTGTCACCATGCAGTTTTAATCCTGTGGAACCTAACAGCTGCCTTCGATGCAGTGAACCATCAGATCCTCTTGTCTCACATAGAAAACTGGGTGGGCATTCAGGGTTCTGCTCTGCAGTGGGTTAGCTCCTATACATGTCAGAGCTGTTGAGTCCTCAGTAGCACCTCTCAATTCAATTCAGTTTATTTATATAATGCCACAACAGAAGTTGTCTCAGGGCACTGTACAAAAACAATGTGTGACTCACATGTGGAGTACCTCAGAGCTCTATACTTGGCCCTCTTCTTGTTTCCCTTTAGTTACTCCCTCTAGGATTTATTCTCCAGAAACGTTGTGTTGCTTTCCATTTTTATACTGATGACAGCTACATTTATGTTCCATTAAAACAAGATAAGCTATACTCCATGAACCAGCTCCTGGAATGTATTGCAAAAGTCAGAGTATGGATATCTATGTTTTTTTGGTTTGTTTGTTTGTTTGTTTGTTTGTTTTTTACATTTTAATGAGCAAAAGACCCAGGTCTAGTTGTTCAAGCCCAGTGACAGTTCAGTAGTCCATGTTGATCTGGGTCCATTAACGAAGCATCTGACTCAGACAGCAACTAACCCTGGTGTTGGGCTGAACAATGAATATAAATTCAATGCACAGATTATATCCGCGATTAAGTCCCACTTTTATCACTTGCAACAACTGGCCATGGTCAAACCATTTATTTCACACACATCATTTTTAGATATTAATCCATGCTTTTGTCACAACTCGTTTAGATCACAGCAATGCACTTAATGTCAGACTGAGCCAGTCATTACTGACTCGACTTCATCTAGTTCAGAACGCCGCTCTTGTCTTCTGACTGCAACAGACAACGAGAGCAGATGAATCCTGTTTTAGATTCACTACGATGGCTACTAGTTTGTTTCCAGATTAGTTTTAAGGTTCTTTTATTTGTTTTTAAATCTTTTCATGGTCTTGCCCCACAGTATCTGTCTTACTTGCTCCGGCTGTGCCTTCCCTCATGCTCTCTCAAATCAGTAGTTGCTGTTGGTTGTTCCAAAATCAAAGAGAAGGCTGAAAGGTATTGAACGTTTTCAGCCACTGCCCCTAAACTGTGGAACAAGCCTGGCTTTTGTACATTAAACAGGCCAACTCACTTCCTGTTTTTAATCCTACTTTTAAAACAAATTGTTCTCCCTGGCTTCTTGCTCAGCTTGAGATGTTGGGATTTAATATTTTCTATTGTTTTTATTGCGCTGTTGTTTTTTATGATTTTAATGGTCCATAATTTCAACAGTTTCAATTAATTTGATTGTTTTTTGTTTGCTTTTATGTGTTATCAGCGTACAGCACTTTGGTCAATAGTGGTGTTGCTTTTTGAAATGCTTTATACATAAAGTTGTATTGTATTGTATTATTGTGTTTATGACTTCATGGAAACCAGTGAGACAATCAGCATT
>JARVGS010000001.1:43328746-43339092 GCA_031762315.1 Hypsolebias antenori | reverse complement strand
TTTTCATTTATCGCAGGTCTTCAGGGTACGGATCCACTGATAAACAAGGGACTACTGTATTTTTTTAAGTGACATGAGCCCATCTGTCTGATAGCTACAGTTTGATTGAAACTTCTACAACAAACCCTGCGTGTGCAAACAAGATTTGTGGTAGGCTTATTTAAAGTTCATACCTTCACACAATATTTGTGAAATGTAAGATAGCAGCAGATAAACGTCAGCAAACCACTGAACCAAAGCATCAATGGACAATTGTGCACATAGTTCAGATCATATTCACTGGAGTCCAGTGTACAAACAGTAATATTTGTACACTGGTATATTGTGATGTATAAAATTAAGAGCTAGGCCTATATTTTCCTATGTCTAATATTGTTATAGCAACTTTGTGGTCACGTATATTCTGAAATATGGTCAAAAACATGTGTTCCTGTAATCCCTCTTTGTTAAAGAGCATAAAATTATAAAGAGGTGTATTGTCTGTGCTAAGAGCTTTCAGTCTTGCAGCATTTGGTCTCATTCAAAAGGAAAACTGTTGTTTCTCAGCTTTACTCGTGTGGCACAATTGTAAGCTGGAACATTTTAATGGTGATGCCTTTTTGATGATCCTTGATCTTCCACAGACTGATCATTTCATCACTAAAGACATGAGCTTCTGTGACCTATCAGCTGGCAAGTTGTCTGCTTTACATCCTTTGAACATACAGTTAGTCAGCCTCAGAGGTAAGCCTGTGGTCTGAATACAAATAAACTGCACAATAACGCAGCTTATGTGCAACAAGGACACATTTATCTGCGTTAGCTTTTCCTCTCGGTGCAAAGTCAGAAGTGTTTTAATTCAGGTTTTTAATGGGGAACTCCACTTTGTTATCCTTGCTGCAAATTCTAAATAGAAAATGTGAAACAGCAAGCGGCAGCCAGCTTAAGGTCTGAAGGAACAAAATGAGAGAAGTACCAAAAAATGAGAAAAATATAAAAAGAGTGAGCCCTAACAGAGAGTGTAAGATGGCAGGGTGAATGTAAGCACCTGAAATAACCCTGAGGGTGGATGGCTAATTAATGTCTCAGTTGTATTAAAATGCTAAATACTGAACCTCAGATCCAAGACATCAATGAGCCGGAAAAGAAGATGCATAAAATACTGAGGAGGAATAAAAAATGACTACAGAATGTAATATAAAGCAGAAAACCTGGAAAATTAAGATGTTTCATACAGAAGAACCTTTAATGCAGGCAACACTCCTTGATTTGGCAGGTTCTTTATTTCTGTGGCTCACGTATATGACATAAACAACTCATCTGTTACAACTATGAGCTTTTTTTTAATTTATTTTTACAATAAATTGATCACATGAGCAGTGTTAACCAAACCATAATAAGACAATAAAGTTATACTGATGCTAAGTGCACCATTGTTTAAATCCCAATTCACCCTGCTGGTAAAACACTGACTGAGCAGAACTGCTCTAAACAACTCCTCACACAAAAAAAACAAAACCAGAATACAAAATGTTTTGTTTCTGCTGATTATAATCAACCCAGGGCATGATACTGCCTCTACCATGCATCACAACAGAACTGATATAAACAGGTAATATACAGTGCCTAATATCCATCAAATTTAGGTCATTTACATGAATATATTATGTGCATGTACTTCTGTACTGGCACATTTAACTTTACTGTTTTATTATTTTTTTTCTTCTTCTTCTTCTTCTTTTGGCTGCTCCTTTCTTCAGGGGTTGCCACAGTGAACTAAGTTGCACCAAGACTTGGAAATTATTTTTACACTGGATGCCCTTCCTGACACAATCACAGACCACCGAGCTACCACAGCTCTCCGTGTGGAGCAGAGAGCTGTCTTCTAAGAACCATGGGGAACAGATGGTGGGGGTTAAGGGCCTTGCTCAAGGGCTTAGCTTTAGTGTATTAATACCAAATATATATTATATCTTATATTGCATGTACAAAGTAGCATACATTTGATTTATTTGTACTTTGAATGGTTACAAAGTACTGACATGTTTAACAAGTTTAAAAAATGGACCTCTTGTTACACTCTGTCATGCTCCAGTGCCAATTCTATAAATTTATGAAAACTTTTATTTTATTTTATCAGGTTTCTCTGGTGAAAATTATTAAATATAATAGTCATAATAGCAATACCAGAATGAACTATTACAATAATATTCTTAAATCCTTCCCAAGTACGACATAATGAAAAATAGAATCACATTGTGATGGATAGGAAAGGTTGTAAATCAATAATTAAGGATCCTACAAAATATTTAAATGATTTCAGCAAACTTTCTGCTCTGTCTGATTATATTACATGAGGCTCCAGCCTTCATCCTTACAAACTTATGTTGTGCATAAAGCTTCCTTCACACTCACAAGAGAACACATCCGCTGGTAAATGGGAGGATGAGGAGTCGTCCATTTCTGGAATGTTGGTGCAAAAAAGAGACAAGAACTTAATGATGTACAAATAGATATACTCTGTAATAAATAAATAAATAAAACAAGATTACACAAAGATACACATAGGTGTGCCTTTCCTGATTGTATTTGTAGGCACTTTACTCTGAGGACGCTGTAATGCTAAATGAATGTGACACACTTGACATACCTGCACAAATTTACTCAGGGATAAACCACAGAGTGAAATCAAACAGCAAAGAGGAGAGCATCAAACATTTTTGGAGCATAATGTGTCAAACATACCTGAATATGTATTAATACTGCGGAAAACAAGAAAAACACATCCAGGCCAAACGATGGTAATGCTGTGCATT
The DNA here is from genome assembly GCA_031762315.1 of Hypsolebias antenori. Classification (NCBI taxonomy): domain Eukaryota; kingdom Metazoa; phylum Chordata; class Actinopteri; order Cyprinodontiformes; family Rivulidae; genus Hypsolebias; species Hypsolebias antenori. The sequence goes on along the minus strand of JARVGS010000001.1, from coordinate 43,336,297 downwards.
TATATGCAAAGAAATTTGTGCTTTGATCACAGCAGAAGCTTTGACAAATTACATATTGTATAAATAGTGTGATAGCATTTTTTTTTATTACCTGAAACCATTATGATAGATTGTGATCTGTACACAAATTCACACACATGCACACACACTCATCAGCCACAGGAGCAGTAAGCAGGCCATCACTCTGACCCATCAGCCATAATAGGTTTTCACAAACACCATCACCATCCAAGCACGCAGTCATCTACAAACACGCCCAGTTCCACCTGAGGGGATTCGTTCTGCGTTTGATATTTTTGACAGTAAACAAATCCCATCATTTGTGACTTGAATTATTCAAAGAAAAGCCCAAAACTATCCTGAATGAGATGGAACCGGAGAATGCCACTGGTTTCAGGGATATGAAAACGGCCATTCTTCAGCAGCCACTGCAAAAAAACCATGTGAGGAGCTGTCCTCGTGACAAATGAGGCTCTGAACTCAGAGCTTTTCAAGAGAGGGAAACCCTTTTTTTTTCATTCAACCTTTACTTATACAGGTTAGTTCCCATTGAGCCTCGAGGACCCATTAACAAGATGTCATAACTCAAGAGAACCAGATGATATGAGACCGAGACAGGCAAGACTCAGGAGGGACAAAAGTTCAAGCGTTTATTGTTTACAGTGAAAAAGGACAACATCTGATTCTCCACTGGAACCCTGGAATGGGAGGAGAGGCATCAGGTTGGAGTCCAAGGATAAGGAGCATTATTAGAGTTAATCCAGTATTTCTGTTCTTCTTACAGATCTTTGGAGATGGAGAGGAGAAGGTGTTGGTCCAAGGAGTCACAGGAGAGGAGTCCAGGCAAGTGACTGGAAGGCAAGGAGGTCCAGGAGGCAGTGGTGTCCAGAATGACAGGTCACGGAGAAGCATGAGGAGATAGGTAACTGAGACACGAGATGAGAGGGACAGAGAGAGAGATAGATTAGACAACTCTTATTCTAATCACAAACTTGGCCAGAAGCATACTACCATCAAGGGAGGTGATTGATCCAGCGGAGAGTAGAGCTTGACTGCAGCCTTAGGTAGTGCTGGATCTATGATGATGAGATGACCTGCAAGTGTGGTAAATTGGTGGCCATCTTGGATCCAGGAACTGCAGAATGTCGTACTCTCACACAAGACAGACCTGTCATGTACAAACATGCAAAGTTGAGGAAATGAGAACACTAGAATGGAGGAAGTTAAAAGAAAAATCACATCTCACACCAAGTCCTGGCCAGGGCACGGTGTAAAAGATGCAACAAAAAAAAAGACCTTGCAACATTAACAGCAACATCATAATACATACCTATATATGCATGAGTAGGTCAACAAAGGCGATGAGTTGTCCGTGGACTCTGCCAGAAAGTTCCAAAGTTCTGTCATGATGGCACATTGTTTATCAGCGGCACAGTTCTGATAAGGCCCACAGATGTCCTCAGGAGAGAGTGGGGGAAGGGTGGAGGGGGAGCAGCAGAGCATCATTTTTCACATAACCTCTGGGAAATTTTGAGATAGCCGGCCTATTCAAGGCCAAGCGAGGGAGCCAGATTTGATGACAACATATGTTTTGGGACAGGCAGACCCTGCTTGATTTTTTTTATGTCTGCTTTCAAAAGTTCTGCTGCTACTTCTCAATGGCAAATTCAAAACAGCCAGATGTATGGTCATTCCACCGGGCTGTGCTTGTAGCATTCCCCAAGATCGAATCCTTCACGCCAACGAGTTCCAGAAGCTGCAAGTGGCCTGCGATTCTCCATGTCCAACTTACGGCTTAGCTCGAGAAGCAATTGAGTCTGGGCGCTCGAAGCACGGCACATTCCTTCACACATGGCAGGCAGCTTCAAAATTGCCAGTTCCGCTGCCGACGTTTTTCAAGTTTGTCGATAAGCCAGAAAACTGCCAATTACAAAATGCGGATATCCTGCTATCATAAATCCAAGTATGTATGCATCTTATACATCCTCAACAGACAATACAGATAACCACACCATCTTCCACCGGCCCCAGGAATCCATGGTGTATCCCGAAGCGAATGTCCCTTCAGGGCATGAGGGCTCTCCTTCCCCTGTCTTCTTGTACAGAAAATTTTATCAGTTGTGTTGAGAAACCAGCTGACCAAATCCACAATTTACAGTTTAGACGATATGTAGAGAGAGGCTCTGAAAAAGCCTCACAGGACAAGAGAACAAAAAACAGGAAGGAGGCAGGAGTGGGTGGAGCGACCATCATCGTCGAGAGCAATCAGGAAGTGAATGGAAGGGAAGCAGGAAGTGAACATATACTGTCAACAATGTGGATCAGTGCCCAACGAAGGATGTTCAGCTCCAGTCGACTGAGGCAGATGGCGGCTCGTCCTGTGCCTGGTTCTGCTGGAGGTTTCTTCCATTTAAGAGGGAGTTTTTTTATTGCCACTGTTGCCATTGTGTTTGCTCAGGATGGGTCACTGTGACGAAGTGAAGCTTCAACGCAATCTGCTGACTTTTTTAGATAACTTCACTTTTTGGCTTTTTATATGTAAATGTTTTTATGGAGTGCCCTGAAGCAACTTTTGTTGTGACTTGGCGCTAGACTGAATTGAATTGTTAATGTCTCAGAACACTAATGAGTCAAAAATGTGAATCACAGCTCCTTCCTCAGCTGAACACTCCTTTAAATATAATTATTTTTCTCTGCTAAAAGCAATATGTGCACTTGAATAATTCCTTTGAGACTCCAAATTAAGTGTGACAGATTAAAATGGAACCTTGTGATTGACACGATCTTACATAAGGCGTACGTAGCCCTTCCCATGCGACAGAAAGAAAGCCATCACAGACGTTGAATCTTTTACAGTTTGTACCAGCAAAGAGACGTTAACGCTTTTTGCCGCCTTATAAAAACCTAACGTGATCACACTCTGCCTCGTGTTCCATTGTTCCTTACATGACTTCAATTCAGATGAGGACAGAGCTGCAGGCACTTGCATTAAATTGATGGTTTCAATGTCATGTAGTAAGATTGACTTTACGAAATTCATCGCTGGCATGGGGTGTTAATGGCCCAGAAATGTCACTCATGCAAAGTCTATCCATGAACCGAGCTTTTCCAGGAGACTAAAGAAACCTGGCTGAATGAAAATGATTTTATTAAAAACCATAACCACCATGATTGCATATCCCACTGCACTTATATGCTTCAAGTGTTTTTTTAAGGGCATGTTAAAATTATGGCATCTGATTTAAACTGTTGATGTGTGGATTTGTTGATGACTCCAAGATAAATTAGAATTTGCACTCAGATTTCACGACAAAGCCTTAGCTCTTATTGCGTTTTACAGTCTGAATAAATGTTAAATAAATACTTTTTTATTCAATTTTTCTGGCTTATGTTTTACTGGCTATGTAAGAACTAAAAATCTATAAATTATTTAAATAATCAGTAGTTTTCTGCAAACACTGTGGAGAAAAATGAACATTAATTTCCTAAAATTGTGTTGCCTGTCAGTGTGCTTGCCAAATTAAGTTTATTTCAACTGTTGTTGTACATAACTTAATTCACATTAATGTATTCATATAGTACTTTAGTAAATAAAATCCTCTTCTTTTTACATAAAATACATAATAATGCACTGAATGTACAAGTGAGTTTTTGTTAGTGCTTGTCTGATCTAATGCAGCTCCGCGTTTGTATGTTCTCCATTATGTCTAATGATTTAGCAAATATAAAATAAGTTGCCAGTGCATGTGTTTCTTTTACCCTATGAAACAAATTAAATAATTACAACAGAACAAAACCACGTCTGAGTTTTAGACTTAATGCTCAGAATCATGTTGGAGCAACCAGTTATGTTCTCCGTGCTGCACAGCAACTTTCTGAAAAAGAGAAACTTTCTTATTGTTTATGTTTTTGTGCAAAATAATGAAAGCAAAGCAAAAAGGGCATTTTTTTAATTTGCTTTACTATTTCTAGCCAATAATATTAGCTACTATTTTACCTCTAATTTTGGAAGCTGTAAGACACTTGGTTAGTTCTGTTCTTGGTCTGTGCAAAAATAATAAATATTAGATTTCAAGGCCCTGATTAGACATTATATTAATTGTTAAGATTGTTATGTCACATGACTTAGTTTGCAGTGAATTCTTCCAAATGGATAATAATAGTATATTATTCTCTATGAGAACACGACTTCTGAAAGAAAGTTTAGTGATTTTTGTTTTGTTTTTTTATTTGAAGTGTCAAAGAAATGCAGAAGCTAATGCTAAACTGCTAAGACGACTGTCACTTGGTCGGCATCACTTCTTTGTCTCCATATTTGAAGCTGTGTCGACATAGTCAGTCAATAGTGTGCCTAATGCACTCTTCTAGACATGCCCACAACAGATACGAATAAGCTTTTGAATTTTGTTTGCGAACTTGAGTTGGTGAAACCTAATTTGGCAGAAGCTAATTCAGCTAACGGTTGCCAAAGTTAGTAAAAGCGCTAATTTGCTAAATGAAAAATTAGTTCCACTATTAGCTGTTAGTGGAACTGTGCCCATCAGTTACCTTGTACCTTTGATTTTAAAATGTGTTATATACTTAAAACCTTGGTTTGCTTATACAGTAATCCGTTGTTTTTGGCGGGGGTTATGTTCCGGACCACCCCACAATAAGTGAAAATCCGCAAAGTAGGGATATTATATTTATTTTAGTATGTATACCGGTATATATTTTAAGGCTTTAGAAACCCTTCATACACTCTTGAAATGTACTAAACTCATAAACCTACATGATTTTAACAACATACGAATATGTAGTTATTAACGTTTACTCACCTGCTCTGCAGAACAGCAGATTGGTTCCGCCTCTGTTCTGTTTCTGCAGACCTACCCTGCAGCAACAAAGTCCAGAATGTTCTAAACTCTTAAACCTACATACTTTTAACAACATGCATATATTTACTCATCAGCCTGCAGAACAGCAGCTCAGTTCCGGTCCGGCTCGGTTCCGTTTTGACATACCTACCCTGCCCGTTTGGCTCTCTGGCTCGGTGGGTCCCGGAGAGAACACCGGACCCACAGGCGGCACCTCCCTTCTTCAGGGAAATGTAGTCATTTTGAGTGAAAATATAGGCTTATTGAGAGAAAACTACAAAATGCCGGCGCCTGTCCGATGTGTTTTATTTTTTGTTGGCTTTTTACTGTACAGTATCCCGTACTGTCCCAATCACATGAATAATGTTGAAGTTGACAATTGTGTCTTGTGCAACTTTTTGTTTACATTCTTAATTTGAAAAACCTCAAAAGAGCAATTCTGCGACAGTAGAACCGTGAAATAGCGAGGGACTACTGTAACACACATTTCCATACAATGTAATAATTAGTGTCACGCCTTTTCATGTATGTTTGTGTAATTACTCTTACAGCCATCATAAACCTGCCGGTGTTACTGAGCTTTGGTGTCAAAAATTGATTACATTTTTTAAAAAATCAAGCCATTGTTAGGTACTAAATATATATGATGCTATTTTATGTTATTTCATGCACAACCTCTCCACTAATTTCTGCTAATATCATAAAACCACAATAAAATTTGGTTTCAGTCAATTATTTCCATTTAACAACTGAAAATTGTATTTTCGCTAGATGAGATGTTTTTGATAGATTACTGTTATTGATGATTATCTGCCATTGTCTGAGACTGATTTTCTTAGACACAATTATGAGACACGATAACATCAGTATTCTTACTCTTCTTCCAATTAGCTTGTCTACTCTGCACTAATTAAAATTCCATCCTTGCCCTCTTTTCAGCTTTACGTCTGAAAAATTGCACCGAACAAATGCCACATCAGCGTAATGGATCACGGATAAACAACGCTGCACTCACACGCATGCATCACAAATGAGTGCACACAAACTACGATATTATGGATGTAATTGGTGGAAATATTTCTTTGTTTCCACATATTTAACGGTGAAAGAACAGGCTGTTAAATTACAGCAGCTGGAAGCAAAGTGAGATAAAGAGGCAGCGCACATTTCTCGCTCGCTTGTTCTCAGCGGTAACACATCAAACTGTCATCTTTGATCACACATCTCTCATTAAGAGTCATTAATCTGCCTACCCATAAAACATACAGCGCATTGGTTGCATAAAACACTCCTCCCACAGATCCTCCTACAGCTTTAAGCACTTACCTTCAGCTTGGACTTGTTCTTTTACTTTCACCTCTATATGTATGTGGATACATAAAATACTTTTTCCTGCCCATTCAACTAGATTTATATCTCCTTCGCCCCTCTGCTTGGGGCATCGTGTTCTTTTTTTTTCCCTCAGTGATGTTTTCTCATCAACTTTAAGAAGTGTTCATTGCCAAAGCATTATCGAACAATTTCTTGCAAAATTCCACATTTCTGTCACTTTTTAAAACAATGAAAGGAAATGCGCAAAGGAAGGTTAAGCAAATTTGCAGAAAAGATCCAATTTGATTTTAGTGGACCTTTCATAAAACACATAAAAGAAAGCATCACCTGTGTCCAGTTGGAGTTCTGTTGGGTTAAGTATGCAAACATGGTCCCTGTTGAGCCACTTTCTCCTTCATTTTTAGTTCCCTTACTCGCTCTTGAAGCATTAAACTCAGAATTTAACCTCCACCTACAGACATCAGTATTTTTTCTCTACCTGGCAAGCTCTCACCCCCACGCAGGGCCACCCATGCACTCACTGTCATGATTCCAGCAACAGCATCCACGAGAAAAAAAAAAACATAGTGAGCTTACTTTACTTCATTTCTGAATTTAAAAAAACTTTAATAATTCACGTGACATAAAACAGACACAGCAGCTCTCCCTCCTCGCTTCAGATTGGCTCTGGCGGTGTTGGTTTTATTTGCAAATGAAATTACTTTCATAAATAAGAGCTGTAGGTGTGTAGTCATAGCAACGTAACACTTAGCTGAGAGAAGATACTTTTTGTGTCTCTGGCGCTGACATTTATCTCCTTATTTTGTTCTGAAAGTGTTGCTTTTGTTTTGTCTGTATATTTAGAATGGTTATGTCTCTTTTGTTTTCAGTCAAAACTGTAAGTCATCAAGTTCAGGATCTACAGACAGGGAATCAAATGTAAAAATAAAACATCCCCAGTCGACCCACTTGAAAAAGTCTTGCACAGTTAGTGGGTTGGGTTCATTGCTCTTTAGTTCTGCTCTATTAAATATATGTGTTAAAGACAAACACGTGTCAGTGTATCTACTGTAAGTGTCCATGGCAAGCAGAAATGTAGTGTTGCAGCTAATTACCACCTTAAAACTCTCTGGCCGATGAACAGTGCTGAAACAGAAACTATAATTATCCTTTTAATTGAGTCTAGTCATGCTGCAGACTTAACACCCCTTTTACTTTCCATCCATCAATTACCTTTACCCGCTTATTCCTGTTTGGATCGTGGGGGCCACTGGTGCCCATGGGCAGGGGACACCCTGGACAGGTCACAAGTCCATCACAGGAACACATAGAGACAAACAAGACAAACAACCATTCACTCTCTCACTCACACCTAGGGACAATT
>JARVGS010000001.1:43312075-43323122 GCA_031762315.1 Hypsolebias antenori | reverse complement strand
TGATCAATGGATGTCAAATAAAACACATTTTCAATTTGTCAGTGTAAGGTTTCCCTCCAAATGACAGAGGATGTTTTTTTAAGACTGTTAAGCTAAGCTGGTTATTAAGTTTAATTAAATGATTTCAAAATTAATATAATGTCTGAATAGGCATGAACATAGAAATTCACTGTAAATTTCCATTGACATATTTTCCCTTACACATTATGGAGTTGGTGCCTTGGTTGTCATCAACAGATTTGCAGGAATCTCATGTTTACCTACCACATGAAAAACAAACAAAAAAAAAAAAACATTTGGTTTTGTTAGGGACTAAAGATCCATGATCATCTTTCACAAGAACAGTAAAGTGTGTGTGTGGTCATTGTTACCTTCTGAGTTGTAAACTATGAATTTGTTCAGCTCGTCTCTCAATTCAACTGATCAAAATTTCTCAACAAGAAGACAAGGTGAAGGAGAGTCCACTTACTTCAGAAACATAATTGGATTTCTCATAACTGGATTCTGCTTTTTGGAGTTGGTGGAAATCTGAATTATCGACAAATTTGGAAATGTCAGCAGCTGTTTCAGCTGTCTGGAATGTGCATGCTGGGCTTGGCAACACTCAGACTCTGTGCAAACTAACGTTGCATACCTCTGTGTGATAGACGATTCGATACACATCTAGATACAAAGGTTACGATTCGATTTAAAAGAGATATATTTTTAAAACAGAATGATTCGATACAGGTTAAGAGCGATACGACTGGATTTGACTTTCAATTATACCTTTTAACCATATGACAGCAATGGCAAGTCCTGTTGCTCTTTCCACCACTGTAGTGTTTTTTTTTTTCAGGGGCAAAGGATCATGCTCTCTGTACCTCTTGACTTCTTCACTGGCCTGGTCTCTTACAGATTTAGCCGTCATCCTTACTTCAAAGTCTTCTCGCACCAGCTGTTACAGGGCTGACATTTTCTTCTTTTCACAAGGAGGTTTAGCATCTGAAATAGAAAACAATTACTAATGATGGAATCTTATATCTGGGCTCTAACATTTGAGTCAAGTCCTGAAATCCTTCCCCGTGCACTATATTGTACAGCCATAAGCCCTTATCGATAAAGCAGGTTATTGATGATGTTATATCCTTAGCGCATGATGAATTGTGGTCAAGTTGCCCATAAAATTTAGTGATAACGTTACCCGTCACTCTCTGTGTGACAGCTGCATGCTCCTGCTCGTTGTTATGGGACTTGAGAAGCTCGCCATACACCTCTTTGTGTTTTCTCGTTGCATATTTGTCAAGGTTTGTTGTGCTACCAGTGCATTTCAGAGATGCTCTGCATAGCTTACAAATGGCGTGGCTTTTGTCGAGTCTTGTGCAATTTTTGTAAAATCCGCAAACGTTCCAAACTTTAGATTTTTGTCTGGCTGATGTATTAAAAAATGTTTTGTGGTGGCTCGCTAGCGCTGCTACTATTTACATCCATTCTTGTCTTCTGTTTTGGTGATCTACGGAGCATGTGTGAGAATAGCTTTGAGGGCATTCCCAGCTCTTGCATTGTTTTAGAGACGCACTGTCAATTTATTGCTATCTCACAATACCCAGTCCATGTCGCTTCAACAGATTCATCTCAGGATTTGTGGCTGGTTGCTATCATTTATATGGCTGTTACCGATGCAGCCATATTGATAGCTTGTCAAAACAGATATCCGGTAGTATCGACTTATATTTCAGAACCCTAGAGTGAACTATCTGTGGACCTGTATCAGAGCTGAGAAGGCAGGACTGTGGAACTTTCTGGTGGTGTCCACAGACAGTTGGAAGAAATAGGTCTTGGAGAAGCTGTAAGCCTGAATTCGGCATAAGTAATCATAATTCAGATTCGAATTTGGAATCACCATGAGATGTACTAGCAAGAATGTAAAGACAGAACGCGGAAATTAATGAGCTCGGCCTGACCCAAAACAATGTTGAAATCTGAATCTGGCTCTGGTCTTGGAAAGCTGACCATCTCAAATTATCCTTGGATGTTTCAGAAACAAGACCTTGCTCCTGCTCACCCCTCACCCCCACCCCCGAGAACATCTGTGGACCCTATCAGAGTTGTATCGGCTGATAGACACTGTAACATCCTTTATCAGAACTATGGAAACTATCTAGAAGTGTTTGTGGACAATCACACCATCTTGTCGTTGTCCTCCTCCACCACTCTGCAAAATGTATTATGTCTATCTATGTGGCTTTTGTGCTGAAGTAGATTTTTTTTGCTGCCTTACACTGTGTCCTGTGTCCAAGGACACGTGTAAGAGATCTTTTTTATACCTTCTCTCACGTTTTCTTCCCCTTTTCTAATCTAAGCAATAAGGGCAGCTCTTCATAGAAGCTGCAGCCCTGGTACACTTCTGTCTACCCTTCAGATAGCTGAATGGAAGATAATTTCCCTGTACATAACTGTGCAATGACAATAAAACTGATTCTGATTATAGACACTAGAATGTCATGTCTCAGGTTGTTTGGGGGAGAGTTGTAGTTTCTTTGTCTGGCTAAAACACACTTCCTGCCCCCCAGCTTTCATCATCCACAAGGACTGCAGATAATTGTCAGGGGAGCTTATGGCCAAATCAAACATCTTTCTCTCAATCTGTAGCATTTTCTTGTGCCTTCTGCCCATACATCTTGAGCTTAACCAACTTGTGACAAATGCACACACAAACACACAAAAACACCTTTAGTTGTCAGACCATTGATTACTTTCTATGTCATCATCAAATCTCCTCCTTCAGCTCAAAATTGATTGTTTTAGTGGGTTTTTTGGTGCCTGCTAACAGTAAAGCAAAGGTGCTCTACAACAAAGGGCAAATGTGACCAAAGAGCTCGTCACAATACGTATAAAAATACCATTTAAATTGTTACTCTAATTGTCTTTTTGGTCTATTTTGCTCATTTTAAATACAATGTTAAGGACTAGCGTGGAAGAGGCTCAATTACCCATCTAAATCAATACAAAGCAATAATGCTTTGTGAGTGTCACCTTGTACTCAGTTTGACCAGTTTAATAAGGTGGCATTCTGAAAGAGAAAAAGCTGTGTTCTGAAGGATAAATGAACCATCTTTTTGTGGGGGATATCGTCACATATACCCAAAGACAGAACAAATCAAACCCATTAATCAAACTGATTGTGTTCAAGTGTGTATGCATGTGTGCCAAGAATGTGTGTGTGTGTTTCACTGTCAATACACCCAATAATATAAAACTTTAAATTCCCCATCTGTCAACTCGCAGCAGTCTTGTTCTCCTGTGTGGGATGATTGATCACTAGAGGAGCCCCTGGTTGGATTCTAATTTAAAGGGAGATGTGAGCAATCAATAAACAGCCTTCTGAAGAGTAGGAGGAAGTTGAAGATTATCTTTTAGTGCTATGGAACTATCACCATCTACCACGCCAGATGGACTGCACTCAAAGGACGTAACGCCTTGTACCAAAGTGGAACAAAGTGCTTTAGGATCTGTGCCTCACATTCATTCATTCACAAACATGCCTGATGAGACAGCTGTCATGTGAGGCACAGAGGTTTCCATCATGAACAAACTAAAGTTCAGTTTCCTGAGACACTTTGTCCTGTGGACAAACTGAACTGGGGCAACCCTGAGATTAACGACCGACCTGCTCTACTTAAGCAACAGCTGTCCATGAACAGCCTCGCTGGAAAATACCTTTATAATACCAACTATGGGTTCTGTTTTACAACAAAGCCATGAATAAAGCAGACATTTATGTCTTTCAAATGGGAAACTTTGCAGTGCTTCATGCAGGTATAAAATGTAAAAACAGAAGCCAGCACCTTAGAAAAGAACTTCTCTTGCTCTGTCTTGGTTACCATGGTGATTAGGCAGAAACTAAAGGCTATTTTTAAGGCTATTTTTGGCATTCATCTGATAAATACATGAAGAGAATATGTAATTTAATTGTTTGTCAGGAGATTTGACTAGTTTGTGTCAAACTCAGACATGGGCTTGATATAAAGAGCACAAGTTCTGCCTCTGCAGTGAAGATTTACATTAACAGCATGGTTGTGATTCCAATGATGTGAAGCAGCAGAACACAAACACAAGGAGAGTCGCAGCTTAAAGACAATGCAGAACATGGAACTGAACAAAACATAGAACAAGAACTTTTCAACTACAGAATTTCAAAAGTGCTTCAAAAATAAAACACAAAACTTTGAACAAAAACTCACAGTCTAAAAAAAGCTAAGTCTGGTGAGAGGACATTCAATGTCCAGAGGACATTGACACACAGTAATCTTTGACCCTGACATTTGCAAATCAAACAAAGACTAAAGCTAAATATTAGGTGACAAGATGTGACATCAAGAAAAAGAAACAAATGCTAAAATTGTTCTTTTCCTAAAGTATCTAACCAGACTTTCTTAATGGGAACGCTCACAGTGGTTCCACTTAACCGTCATCTACCGTGTGGTGCATTTATTTATAGTTAAGACTTCAATTTAATAAATTACATAAAAACATTTTTGAGTTGTATTTTTACATTATGTATGCTAATCTTGTGAATTTGACACACAGTGACTTAACATTTATTGTACCAAAACGTAAACTAAAATGGGTTTTGTTTGTTCGTTTGTTTGTTTGTTGTTGTTGATGTGTGGTTGTTTTTTTTTTTGTTGTTGTTGTTTTTTTGTGTGTTTAAAGTCTTTGTTTGGTTTTCTGGTTGCAGCTGAAAAATGTCACTCAGAGATTCTGATTTGTAAAAAAAAAAAAAAAAGTTGCTGCTTTTGTAAAAAAAAATCTTTTCTTCTTGTTTTATTTGAAACTCCAATCTTCCTCCTGCAACCATTCCAAACTAGCCATGCTAGTTCAGTTTTTTTTTTAATCACTGTGTCATGACCTTTGACCTCTGACCTGCTAACTGTGACTGCAAATTTTGAGATGGAGCTTGGTTTATTTATTTATTTATTTTGTATTTCTCTCTAAGCATTGCACGGTCTGACTTCAGGGTGAAGCAGGGTTGGATTCTCCGTTCTGGCTTCACTTCTGTTTAATAAATAACAGCGTCGTTTGGAATCTGTTGTGTGTTTTGGTCCAGTTGAGGTTGGCTTCACCTGGTTCAGACCAGATCTTTTCACTGTGTCCTGACACAGTCAGCTGTGTGCAACATTTACACGACAGCTTTGCCTTTCAGGACTTTATTCATCACATCCCCGAGATAAACAAGGAGCTAAAATATGGTTCGCAGAAGCTTTGGTAGATCATTTTAAATGCACACAACTGTTGGTGTCATCTGCAGCTGAAGGCCAAAAGGCAGTTATGTTCTTGCCTGTGTGCATGTGTGTGTGCACGGATTGTCTGTACTGTTAGCAAATACTGTATCCTGCACATACCTGATGAACCACTGGACTGATTTTAATGAAAGTATCAGGAATTAATCATTGGATGTGCACTAACAGGTGATGAACTTCATCCATCCATCCATCATCTTCTGCTTGTTCTGAAGTCAGGTGGTGGGAGCAGCAGCTTGAGCAGGAGGTCCAGACATCTCTCTCCACAGCCACCTCTTCCAGCTCTTCTGGGAGGACTCCAAGTTGTTTCCAGACCAACCGAGATACGTCTCTCCAGTGCGTCCTGGGTCTTCCCAGGGGCCTCCTCCCAGTCAGATATGCCCTCAGCACCTCCCTTGGAAGTGGCCCAGGAGCATCCTCACCAGATGCCTGAACCACCTCAACTGGCTCCTCTCAATGTGGAGGAGCAGCGGTTCTACTCTGAGTCTCTCCTGGATGAACTTCTCGCCCTCTCTCTAAGGGAGAGTCCAGCTGCGGAGGAAACATTTCAACCTCCTGTGTCCACCATCTCATTCTTTCAGTCTCTACCCAGAGCTCGTGACCAGAGGTGAGAGTAGGAACACAGACCGACCGGTAAACAGAGCTTTGTCTGACAGCTCAGCTCCCTCTTCACCACAACGGACCGGTACAGAGTCCGCAATACTACAGACGCTGCACCAATCCATCTGTCGATCTCACGCTCCGTTCTTCCCTCACTCGTGAACAAAACCCAGAGATGCTTGAACTCCTCCACTTGAGGCAGAACTGAAGAGAACAATCCACCCTTTTCCAATTGAGGACCACGGCCTCAGATTTGGAGGAGCTGATTCTCATCCCAGCCGCTTCACACTCGGCTGCGCACCGCTGCAGTGAGAGCTGGAGGTCAGATGATGCCAACAGGACCACATCATCTGCAAAGAGCAGAGATAGAAGCACCGTGAAGTTCTTTCTACAAAAGTTATGAACAGAATCAGTGACAACGGGCAGCCCTGGAGGAGTCAAACCATTTCAAGATGGCCTCTGCAGTCAACTCCTCATAGAAACCTCCAACATGGCTGACACTCCGTCAGTCTTGCAGGTATTGAGCTAACACTGTGTGTGGTAGTAGCTGAGAGTCAGTCCCTCTAAACGTGACGTGGAGTTTACACACGATGTTATTCTCAAGGTTCGACTGAAACAGCTTCAGCTCTAATGTTTCAACAAAAACTTTGTCATGAAAGACAAAGAGTGATGAACAAGGAATGTAAGGCTTTGATAAAAAAAAAAAGAAGAAGTTAAATGCAAGCAGAAGTCTTTGTGTGTTTACCTCCTCTGTGCTCATTTCCTCCGCGGCCCTGCTGACTGAAGTGTGACAAAAAGTCTTTATTCTGAGCTGAAAATGATGCAGTGATGATTGACGAGACGTCGAGGGAACAACAAGCTCTGAGGGCGACAGAAACACTAAAGTGTCGTGTTAGAAAACATTCTCTGCCACCTCTGAAGTTTTCTTTACTCGTGTCTGACTCAGAAGTTTAATGACTCTGAAATGATGCAGCGTCACATTGTCGGTGGCTGACAGAGAAGAAATTATTCCCACAATAACAGGACTGACCTTTGCAGGAAGTTCAGACACATCCTGAGGCACAGCTGGTCTTTTCTTTACTTAGACTAAAACTAAAACATGAGTCACGCTGAGTTAAAGGCCCGTTTTGTCCCTGTTCTCTTTTTGCTGCTGCCCTGCTGTAAAAAGCTGCACCGTATGTGCACGTCGCACCAACATATAAGTGGCATTAGTCCAAATATGTCTAACAAAGAGGAAAAATCCATAAATATGTTGCTTCGCCGCATACGTCACCGCTGGCAACCTGGAAATGTGGGCTGGTGTTGTGTCAAAAATCATTTGTTGGCCGTGGAAGTGTGCACGGGAGGACTTTAACAAGAATTTAACAAGATTAACACTTAAAAACAATTATTTCTTTGCTCAGAATTATAGCAAAGGTGTGTCTCAGTTTAACTTTTTCTTAATAAATGCACTTTGACAGTCAAATCAGCTGCATTTCTAAAGGAAGTATGAATGTGCAGAGGAACAAGTCGCTGCGTTTCTTTGAAATTTAACAAGATAACCTCCTCAAAACGTTTATTTGTTTGCTCAACTTTACAGTAAAGTTGTGTCTCAGTCTAACTTTTCCTTAATAAATGCACGTTGACAGTCAAATCAGCTGTGTTTCAAAAATATTGGCTGTCTCGGTGCTCCGGGAGCACGCAGACGAGGGGAAATCAGGAAGGAGGAATGCTGCACATTTCTTTGAAACTTAACAAGATGAGCACTTAAAACAATTGTTTACTCGACTTTATAGCAAAGATGTGTCTCAGTTTTACTTTTACTTAATAAATGCACTTGTAGTAAAACTAGCTGCATTTCATCGGGGTGGAGCAACGAAATGAAGCTGATTGTGTCATTAATAGCCACTTTTACCTATTACATGACCAAACGGTATGCCATACAACTCAAGTGCCATCTAGTGGCTGAAAATGTAAGTGTTCAATATTTTCAGTCAGAATGAATGAAAACAGTCATATCTCAGCCAAAAATTGGTTTATAAATATGGGAAGAAAATCCATAAATGCGCCTCTTCAGCGTGTAAGTTGCAAATTTTGCACAAAAAAAAAAAAGTGATTTATACGCCAAAAAATATGGTACCTGTTTTCTGTGTGTCCGATGTCCATTTCTGCAAAAGGTAGGAAATTATTAAGAGCAGAGCAAAACCTTTTATCCCAAAAGCTGCTTCTGTGAGGCCTAATTCAGAGGTTTGAACTCAACCCTAAATCACTTCAGTCAAAGGTGACGTGGACACAAGTAAAACTCTGAAACAAAGCTTCCTGGCAAGATGCTGAAAAGAACACCTGAGTGAAAAAAAATCAGCACGACTGTTCCCAAAAGACAACGAATGAGAGGAAACTAGAGCATTTATCCAGACTGGAGTCTTACATGTTTATCTGAACGTGAAAGTGGAGCGATAATGTTTTTGTCCGTGCCTAAATGTGTTATTATTGTCAGCCAAATATCTCAGGAACCAATTAACAGGTTCTGATGAAACTGTTAAAAGGTAATCAAGATGGCTGCCACAGCCAACTGAGGTGTTAAAACACACACAAAAAAAGGATATTACAGCTAATTTCACAACCCATAGTCCAAGCACTACACTTGAACTTTGTCTGTCTGTTAGTAAAATATCTCATAAATCAATAGACGGATGTCAATGAAACTTTCTGAAACTTTCTGAGAGTAATCACTGGATTTAAAGGTGAAGCTGATGAATGTTCACTCAGTTCAAACTAAAACATTAGTCAACACAAAAATGACTAAACTTCAGTGGATTTTACAGATATTGAGCTAAACGTTGGTGTGGAAGCAGCCGAGCGTCGTTCACATCACGTGCACTAAAAGATCATGTGAAATAACGTGAGTTATTGGAATATTGCATGAGTTTGCACAAAATTTATTCAAGATTGGAACAACTTGGCTGGAACTCGTCATTTCTCAAAATGGGATGATCGCAGTTGAAAACTGTGGCACAAAGGCGCGGCGGTGTTCATTCCTTCATCGTTTCCTTCCACCGTAGAACTCTGGTGATTCTGCCTCAACATGAGCAGAACGCACCAGACCATCGTGGAACATCTGATCCTGCGAATCTGCACCTCTCTCGGATCGTGCACAGGCCTTTTCGGTCCAGCACGACGCCGAAGCTGCTGCAGCCTCCAGAACAGGTGTGATTGAAGGTGACACCAGAGGTAGAGCCCAGATGAGGGTGCACCTCTGCAGGAAGCACATGAAAGACGGAGCTGCCACGTCTTCAAAGAGCAGGTCTCGTCTGTTCATCTTCACATCTCCCGTTGTCTTCATCCTCCTGTTTTCTCCTGAGAGGGAGAGGGGGACAAGCTGAGGTCAACCTTCAGCTCTCGTTCTCATTCGCCTCTGAATTATCCTCGTTTCATTACAATAAATTGCTCTTTTGTGCTGTATCTCCTCAAACGGCGCAGATACTTCAGCTCTTTGAGTCGCCTAAGGAGATACTGATGAAGCTGATGCTCATATTCTTTTTCTTGATGGTAACCACGTCATTTTATACATTTTATATATGAATATGTTATTTCTGGGCTCAGACAGGAGACTCAACTGAAAGCAGAAAACATTTATTAAAAGAACATATTTAAAACAAACACAACCAGCAGGAACATGACTGCCCTTTAAAAAAAAAAAGAAGAAGAAGTGAATCTAATTGTAGGTTTCTTCACGAAGCAAACTATAAACTAACACGCAAACAAAATTAAAAAAAAGGAAAGATTACAAACTTACAACTGTCTTTTTAAATAAAAAAAAAAGATGTCTGTTTCTGAGATTAAACACAACGATTGAATTTTAATGCAGTTTGGTTGTAGTGCAAAGATTTATCAATGCAACCATCAGACCTTCTTTATTTCTACATCACTTCAAAGTCTGCGCATCGTTTTACACCAGCCTGCTCAAGAACTAACCGTAGACGTGCACACGGATGGACCACGCCTTCGCACCACGTCGGGAGCTGAAGCCACATGAAAATTGCCGCGCTGGATTTTTGTAACCAGAGTCTGTGCAGTGGCGATGTGGTCGCTTTAAGTCCCGCCTACTTCCCTGCACACATACATGTACTTTCTTTTAGGCGTGAAAAACTAAACATGTTAAATTTGTCGAAAAAAAAAATAACTGAACATCCAGCAAGCAGCAAAGTAAGATGAAAAAATTAAAATAAAACACAAACAATACAAGAAATGTATTTTATTGTAAAGCTGCAAAATGCTGCTTGTTTCCACAGAGGGGGCAGGACTTAAAGAGATAGTCTGGTCATTTTTGACATGAAGTTCTGTCAGACAGTTATGAATTATTAAAACCTTATCAGTCACAAAGTTTGGAGACAAGGGCAGAAGTCTTCATCCTTGGCTTGTCAAATGAAAACCTGTTGTTTATTGTTTTTCAAGGTTATTAAACTTTTAAAAAAATGACAATATGTTAAACATTACATCACCGGCTATTAGACCTTTTCATTTTTTACATGAGGTTTGTTTAGTTTGTTGCTGATTTTCCAGTCAAACAACAATCATGATACTACACGAATGTATGTGCGCTCAGAATAAACAGCTCATGTAGTTGGCGTGACCGTTTACTCCACTATTTTTACACGTACAGTAGTCCCTCGCTACTTCGCGGTTCGTTTATCGGGGACTCGCTCCATCGCGGTTTTTCAAAATAAGAGTGGACATGACACACAGCTGGCCGGTTGAAGGAGGAGCCGCACGATCGGCATGACATTTTTATTTAAAATAAATTATTTAAAATTATTTAGCACCTCCTGCACTTTTGTGCAGCACACGCTGCAGGATTAACTTCCTGCTGCAGCTGATCAGCTGATCTCCGTGCAGAGCATAGAAGTGGGCGTGGCCAAGAGCGCTTGCAGGTGACAAAGAGCAGAGGAGGCAGGGAGCTGAAATCATGACATTCTGTGCTCTTTTAGAACATTTAGACTTGAGAAACATTGTTTAGTATATTTCAAGAGTGTGGGAAAAGTTTGAACCACATTTATATGGCTGTCCTCGAGTTCCGACGCACGCGACCTACGGCGTTTCGGATTTACAAACGGCACCTGAACGCACCATATGACGTCATCCGGCTGCATACGGGCGGCACATGGTGAGTTTTTTTTTGTCTGTTA
>JARVGS010000001.1:43277904-43294453 GCA_031762315.1 Hypsolebias antenori | reverse complement strand
TGTGTGTGTGTGTGTGTGTGTGTGTGTGTGTGTGTGTGTGTGTGTGTGTGTGTGTGTGTGTGTCTGTGATATGTAAAGTGAAGTGTTAATGCTTGGTTGAGCATGTTGAAGGCCCGTGCATGAAACTGCTTACAGGGCAGAGAGAAAAGGTACAGAAGGAGAAAAAAGAAAAACATTTATTAGAAAAGAATAGACGTTGTTAATTAGCTGCCACTTACAATAAAGACTGGAGAAAGACTCCAAAAAGTTACCTTCCTTATTATGTTTTAGTTTAATATAAACCGTAACTAGACAAGAAAAATCATAAAACAGAAGCTTGTGATGTAGTAATGTTTGTATTTGGTTTCTAATATCTGCTGTGCTAAACAATGGCTTTAGTCACACAAGATGGCTGCAAATGCCAACCTTTTCTATTCATAGAGAAGTTTACTCTGAAAAGCAAATCCATAGCTGCATTTGATCTTTGAGGTCAGTGGGTTTCAGACCGGGAACTTTGGACGTGTACATCATTTGTGTGATTGTGATACGGGAACTTTAAAGGTGGAATCTGTTTGTCCTGCTGTTACAGAGCTTCTTTTTTTTTTTTTTTGTAAACTCAAAAGCTATTACAATAAAAAGCTGCTGCTAGTGAAGTTCTTTGCCACCAATGAGGTCCAAAATACATGAGGCAGTTATATCATAAAATAATCAAAGCTTTTCACTTATTTTGTCAGTGGTTTTTATGTTACTAACTCGGCTTTGATGTGAAATTAGCATGCCTTGAATAGATGCATATGGCCTTGCGTGCCAAAGTTGTCATCAAAAATCTGGTGTAATCTATTAGTGCACAAAATATGTGACAGGGATGATGCTCAGTTACTACCACATCAAATCTTAGTTCAATATATCTAAAATCGACTGAGTTAAAGGCATTTTTTTTTGTTTTCTTAGGTTGGTTAGCTTCTGTTGAAGTTTCACCCAACATCTAATTATTGCTTTCTAAGAACTGAATTTAAATCTTGCCCAGTGGTTCATGGGATATTTTGCTATCAAACAGGCAGATGAACAAATACAGGCACACAGACATTTATTTTGCATTATTTATTTTTGCATTATTTTATTTTGCAGGCGTTCACTGTTGGCAGCTTGAATTAGTGCTCGGACAGTTAAGCTGAATTGTTTAAAAATTGTATATTTCTACATCGGCAAATTAAAGCATGACCAAGAACAAAATATAAATTAAAGTTTAACTGTCTCTCAAACACAGTATGGATTCTGGGATGTGGTACTGAGCAATAAAGCAGAGCGTGAATCCTTGGTCACTGAGTCCAATTATGGCAGAGCAGGGTAGACAGGTGATTACTGGAGATCCTGAAGCAGACAGAGAACAAAGTTGGATTTTTTTGTTAACTTAAGACCTAAACTTACTGTTTGGCCTGATGGGTAGAGCATAAGGTAAGTCAAAGAATTTACAAGGAGTGACATGGAGACCAAGGAGCAGCTAATGAGCCACAGGTGAGTAAAAAGAACCACAGGAGACGCTCTGAGAGACAGACGCACAGCAGGGGAAAGCAAATACTGCCAGAGCATATCACTAATTATATTAATGATTCAAAAAATGTTTTCACTGTAAGTCTGCTAATTATAGTTCAATACTGAAATCAATAATAGAGTTCACCATTCTCAAGCAGAACTAGAAACCCAGCCGAAAGCTTTCACCTGAAATAACGCATGCATATTCTGGACATGAAGAGAAAAACAAAAGCTAGTGCAAATACCGTATTTGCTTGCCTATAAGTCACACCTTTTGCATAAATTTGCAAGTCTTGCGACTTATACACTGACGCAATTAATATACATTTTTCCCCCCATATTTATAAACTAATTTTTGGCTGAGAGCTAACAATTTCATTCATTCTGACATGGAAAATATTAAACATTACCATTTGCAGCCACTAGAGGGCTCTTAACCAATATGGCAAGCTAAGTATCTCATTAATAGGTAAAAGTGGCTATTAATGAGACACTTGGCTTGTCATACCAAGCCACCTTCATCTCACTCTGGAACTCCTGGAGCAAACATCAAATCAGCTGCGTTTCGTCGCGCTGCCCAGGCGAAATGCAGCTGATTTGACTATTAAAGTGCATTTATTAAGGAAAAGTTAAACTGAGATGCACTTTTACTATAATGTCGAGCAAACAAATAATGTTTTTAGGTGGTTATCTTGTTAAATTTTGAAGACATGCACAACGCGATCTCCCTCTTCGCGCTCCCGCAGCCGCATATTGATTTTTGAAATGCAGCTGATTTTACCGTCAAAGTGCATTTATTAAGGAAAAGTTAAACTGATACACGCCTTTGCTATAATGTCAAGAAAACAAAGTTAAAGTCCTCCCATGGCCGCCATTTGGCAGCCAATCCATTTTTGGCACAACACCGGCCCACGTTTCCGGGTGATCAGCGGTGATGCATAATAGATGTGACCTATATGGCAAGGCCCTTAACCCCCACCATCTGCTCCCTATACAGGTCTCTCTTGAAAATGAGTTCTCATGGCTCAAAGAGACTACCTGGATAAATAAAGGGTAAATGAAAAAAAAAAAGCACAGAGGAAATAATCATTAAAAAAATGCAATTTACATCCAGAAAAAAGAGGAATTAAAGTTTTCAAAAGCAACATCCCAGAATGAAAGTAACAGCTACTCCAACATGCTTGAGCAGCACAATTCTAGAACAACCCAGTCATCATCAAAACATCAGCTAAAAGCAAAAACAGGAAAATTAGCTGAATGATAGCTAAAAGAAAAAAATACTAAAACTGTATACCTAAAACCATCAAAACAGCAGGTAAAAGCTAAACTCACAAACCTGTAGCTAAAACAAGGCAAATATGGCACAGACTTCAAAGATCACAGTTTTTTTATGATTTCAAGAGTTCTTTACTCGTGTAACAAGATGGAAATTATGAATAAAGTCAACTATTTCAAAAAGTTGAAAAGTTACATAAACCAAAAGTCATAGCTGTTCTTAGTGAGCTGATTATTGTATATATAGATGGTTATAATAGCTGAAAGTTTGATGAAGTAAACACAAAAAAAAAAAAAATCACAAAATACAGTATATCTATGAACAGCAAAATTCTGTGTATGCATTCACACAAACCCTGCTTCTTAGGAAAACACAACAGGTGTTTTGTTTTCTTTCAGTCCATGTGTGGATGTTTCTGCAGCTATTATTACACAGACCTGATCACTCATTTATACTCAAATAACTAGGATTTTTATTTATTTATTTATTCATTTTATTACTGAAGCTGGTAAACAACCCAAAGTGCTCTGAGTGAGTTTTGGAAAACCCCTCTTCAGTTCGTCACGCGCATCTGAAATCCATCTGGCCAATAACTTATCATGTCCCCGGATATTGAGCCATCAAATCCTTCAATTTCCGTTTCAGCAGCTAATGCCACGGTATCAGACCACTGCCAGTGTTTACCGCATCATGTTGGTGGCTTCACATATTCATATTCAGACTCTTTAAGAAAAAGCTGTGGCACAGTGCCAGGGGGAAACGTCGCCTACTTGTGTAAATCCCCTCAAAGCCCCACATTATCTCCGCAGCACAGCTTTAGATTGCCTAATCCAATGCTTTTTGTCAATATATATTACAGCCCAGACATCGGACAATTCATTTCTCAGACAAATATTCTCAGACAGAAATGTATTACACAAACTGTGTGTCCTAACAAACCCAAACATTAGAAAATTTAGTCAACAAATACAAAATATAATCATATTATTGACAGTGCCGTGAAAGCTGCACAGAATTAGTCATGTTCTTGAAAAATGGCCAAAAAGTTCTGCTTGTTTTACAAGCTTATACATAGTTGATGCTGTTTGTTGCCTATTTCAGTTCTTCACCTGATTTTCTACTTTGATCAATTATTTGGATCAAAAGCAATTTTCCTGCACAATAAAAAGTTCTAACACCCTCATTAAGTTTGCAGTAAATTCAAACTGTATTACAACGGCAAGCGCTAAGAAGCCATTACATAAATACTACACAGCTGAGTTATGGGCATAACTAAACCAATTTTACAGATACTGGAATAAAATTTGTTGTGGTGATGACTGACAGTCATTCACAACACATACTTTAAGCACTCAAAGAATTCACAATATTGCATGAGAGTCAACAGATTTGAGCAAAACGGCTGCAACTTGATCATTTCTCATTATAAGATCTTGGCCTAACCTGTTAAATGAAAGATGTTGGGCAATATGCATTGTTTAAAATAAAACCAGACCTTTAATTATTGTTCAAGTCAATTCTGTAAAGCTCTCTCTTTTACTTTTAAAGAAAATGTATTGAGTGTGCGTGTGTTCTGTTGTTGTCATTGCTTTTGGATATAAACATCATCAATCACTAAAAACGGTGATGTTATATATGAGGAAAACTGACTTTTAAGGATCACTGAAAAAGACTTTCATCAAAATTTGTGGTGCGTGATGTGAAACGTGACTGTCTGGTTGCACTTTTAACTAACTTTAGCTGAAACCTTTATCTGAGGAGGTGGGAATGACTTAGTCCAATAAAAAGGAAGTGTCTGTTAGATTAATGTTTCTGATTATCGTAATAACGTTGTTTATGGAAGCCATGCATGGCTGGGTTTTGTCTTTCCAGCCCCATCACTCAGTTACCTAAGAAACTGGGTGAGTCATGGTTACAGCTCGGTGGAGATTTAAAAAGTGATGGATATCAAGTGAGGGGGAGGTTAAAAACAGTAATCTCGAATCTGTCTAACACCCACTCTGATCCACTCTCTCACACACACCCTTTCCTTGTCACTTCTTAGCCATTTGTGGAGGAAATCTCTCTGCTTCAACGTTCTTAGTTTTTTTCCTCTTCAGAGAACTGAGAGCGATGTTGAGAAAATCGGAATCAGCTTTATTGTCATTGCACCGAAGCACAACAAAATTGCATTTCAGTACAGCCCATCCGAGAGAAACATAAACAAACAGACATAGAGAGACGGAGGTGACTGAGACCGCCGGCATCGAGAGGCGCAGCCCTTTTTTTTTTTTTTTTTCAGATAAGGAGAAAGAAACACGAGGGGGAGAGAAGGTGTAAAAAAAATAAATAAATAAATAAAATCTTGTGCTGTGTCCTACATGGGACACCGTATGAGATTTGCCAAAAAAAATGACCTCAACACATGAAACAGCAACATACTGATGACATTGTAATGCATTTATGCATGAGGAGACCGACAGGGGCTTGAGTTGTCCGTGAAGACTGCCAGAAAGTTCCATAGTCCTGAAAAAGATGGCACAGTGTCTATCAGCCGGCTCAACTCTGACACATACATAGGTATCCTCAGGAGGGGAGCGATGGGGGAGGGGGAGCAGAGCTTCTCAGTCACATAAACAACCAGGAGAAGTTTGAGACAAATGGCCAATTCAAGGCCAAGTGGGGAAGCCAAATTCAGATAACAAAATTATTTTGGGTCAGGCAGACTGAATTTCCATGTCTGCCTTCATAATTCTGCTGGTATGTCTCACTGGTAGTTCCAAATAGCCCAATTTTGTGGTCACACTGCCAGGCTAAGAAGGTCTTCTCCAAGGTCGATTCCTTCCCGCCAGTGAGTCCCAGGAGCTACAAGTGGCCTGCGATTCTCAGAAATCACGTCCAGCTTACGGCTCAGCTCATGCAGCGTCTCAGTCTGAGAGCTTATCACTGCATTCATACAAGGCAGGCAGCTTTACAACTGACAGAACCACTGCTGCTGTCTTCCAAATTTGTTGATATGCCAGATACCTGCCAACTCCAAAAAGCAGAAATCCTGTGTACCGGTCTTCTATGTCCTCAATGGACAATACAGACAGATATACCATCTTCCACTGGCCTCAGGAATCCATAGTATATCCATCTGCGAGTGTCCCTTCAGGGCATGGGGGCTCTCCTTCTCGTCAAGAAAATTGTATCAATTGTGTTGAGAGACCAGCTGACCAGATCCATAATTTACAGTTTGGAGGATGAGGCTTCAATAGGAATCACAAGACAAAGAGCAAAGCAGGAGGGGAAAGAGTCCGTCTTCATCAAGAGCAAGCAGGAGGAAGAATTTCACAAAAAGTCCTTACCTGCAGCAATAAACTTTGTACTTTCCAACCATTGTACACAATCAATGAAAACTATCAAGTGGCATCAACAATTTTAAATTCATGGAATACGTCATTTATTTGTGAATTTTACTCGATGAAATTGCCATGAAAAAAAATTAGACTTTAGGTTATGTCATCGACAACTTTTTGTTTTTTCAGGCAGAAACATTTGCTGCTTTACCATTTATTCCATGCATTTTCAGTTATTCTCCATATTTTTAATTCAAATGTTTAAAATTTTTAAATGTCTCATTCATGACAAAGATGTAGGGAAAGATGTCACGCAACTTGCCAGCCCTCAGTGAGTGTGTGTTGAGGATGACCACACCGAATTGTTGCTCATTATCTGTAAGGTTGATGGATTTATGACCATTTTTGTGTTTACTTGTTGCTTAGCTGTGAATATTGAAATGGGGTGACTCAAAAGTTCTACTTAGACACACATATGAAGGCAATTTTCTGAGACTTTCATTAAAATCTGTATTGTGGTTTGTGAGAAATTTTGCTAACAGACAGCAAAACAAACCCACAAGATAAAGATACAATTTTTGATTTAGTCATTTATAAAAGCTTTTTTTAATTGCATTTGTTTACTTGTGTTTTTATTTCTTAGTGAAACCAGCAACAGTTATCTTTGCATCACAGGACGAGCTAATCTTTCACGTTTACTTGGAATTGAGATTTTTAGCTGAACTTACTGATTGATTTAAATCATCTGTTTCAGATTAATACCTTTGTTTGTTTTTTTTGTTGACCATTGATGACTTTTATGAGTTATATGTGATTTCTCTCACAATGAAAGCAGATTGTTACAGATTTAAACAAATTAGTCTTTTTTTTTACACCTCATCTCTAGTTTTGTATTCACTTTGAGTTGCTCCTGTCTGCAGATTCTTGGCATGGCACAGAATTTGTGTGTTTTGTGCGCATAAGTGTGCACACCTGTCTGTCTGCAGCCCTTCCACGTGGGCATGCTGGTTTATTTGCCATATGCCAAGGACTCTTTGGAACAGAGGCACTATTATCCATTCATCAGGCCTGTAGCATCAGTGTCCTGCCAGCTTTCCATGATCTATAGCCCAATTTACACCACCAACGCAGACTCTCCCCATCTTTAAAACCACTGTTGACACAAAGCCGGGTTCACAACCATAAATCTGCACATGTTGCACCACTGCAAGTCCCACCAGTCTGTCTGTACGTGTTTTCAAAGGCAACAGCGTTGCATCGATCCGCTGAGCTACTGAAAGACAGATAAAAACCCTTGGATCAGTAAACCACAACTGACAGTTTCAAACTTTAGGTATTTTACACTAACCGTTATTTTAAAGTTGACATTGATAAGCAGCTGTGACAGGGCTGCACAGATCAGGAAAAAAACAGTTTTTTTTTTTAATGCAACAGCTGCAATGAGACGCCCTTCAAGTAGTCTTTGTCTCGCCTACTTTCATTATCTCTCTTCCTCATTTCCTTCATTGCCCTTATAGCAGCTGCTGTGGGAACCAGGTATCGATTGTATGCCGAGGACTAATAGCCATGAGAAAAGTGGTGTGAGGAGGCATGCAAGAGAAGGAGGGGGAATGAGGGAGAAGTAGATGAGTAAGACAGGCAACTCTGCCGTGCCATTCTTAAAATAATAGCTGCAAAAGAGAGAACAGAAATCCAGGAAAAGACCTTTGTGATGTGGAAAATGCATATCACCCACTGCCTTTCACGTGTTGAGTGTTAAATGAAAAATGTCTTATGATGAAGCTAGAGTTATAGCTGACAAACTTTGTGTGATAGTCATGGGATATTGTGAAATGTGTTAAGACAAAGTATACAATGAGGGCGGCCATCTGCTAATACCACACCAAATTTAGGTCAATATTTGTAAATTTGACTAAATTATAACCATTTTTTGGCTTAGCTAAAGTCAGTTGGCTGTAGTGTAGTGTTGTGTTTACTTCACTCAAAATGTTAATCACCTTTAGATACATCAATAACTTTCTGAGAGTTTCAATAAAATCTGTTCAGTGGTTCATATTATATTTTGCTAACAGTATGCATGCAGACATGGGTAAAAACACAATGAGCCCACCTGTGAAAGGCTGATAACAAAAATGGATTATAATTAGCATTACACCTTCAGGACGTAAGATCAACTTACAAATTTGTGCTTTTTTTTTATCTGCATGTTGAAAGCAGCAAATCTGAAGGATTTGTGTTGCTCACTCAGACACAAAGTTTTAGTTTTGTTCCCATATCTTTACTTTGTTTAGAGTTACATATTGCAATGTCTTGCAGACCGGCCAAACAAACAACTAAATTTTAAAGAACTTTTTTCCTTCTTCTAATGATGATTGATGTATCCATTAATTTAAAAATTGTAAGCAAAAATTGCCAACAGCTGCCATACCATGTGTTTGTTTACCTACAAAAACAGCCTGTGACTTAAAATGGGTCAACAATGGTGACTTCTATGGAAGAGCTGTTTGGGATTGAGAAGTGTGAAAATTTTAATGCATTGGTACATATTTACATTCATTTGTTGAATGAAGTCTGTTGGAGTCAGCCTCCCCACCATCACAGACATCTACACCTCCAGATGCAGGAAGACGGCCTCCTGCATCATGAAGGACTCCACTCACCCAGCACACTCACTTGTTGCCCCACCCCCCTCAGGAAGGAGGTTGAGGAGCATTAAGTGTAGAACCACAAGGCTGAGGAACAGCTTCTACCCTGAGGCTGTTAGACTCATGAATATCTAACCAGAATAATCACTGTGAAAAAAAATTCAATCACATCATGTTGCTGCTGATCTGTGTCATGTTGCTGCTGATCAGTTTCATGTTGCTGTGTTCATTCGTGCTCATCTGCTCATACAGACTCATGTTCTTGCTGCTGTTCAAAGTAATGTTTTTATGCTATTAGTGCCTAGTGTATTTTTAGTTGATGTTTTTCTTAGTTCATATCTTAGATGTTATTACTGTTTCTCTTTTACATTTTATTGTTGGATGTAACTGGGACCCTGTGTACATAATCTCATTTCATCACATGTGGTGCGAATGACGATAAAGAATCTCTGACTCTGACATAATGAAAAACAATGAATATAAATTCTACCCATAATCCCTCACTGATGTCATGTGATCATCAGTCAACCACAGCAGAATGCTACAGTATAATGACATACAGAATTTATTCTAATAAAAGCAGAAACCGTAATGCCCTTAAACATTTACTGTGTGGATGCTGATAGTGTTCACGCTGGTTCTGAAACTTCCATACCATAATTTATGCTAATTTAGCAACTGTCATAGGTATTTCAGGAGTTGAGCACTATGATTTTGGTTTTTGTAACTTTTCTACTTTTCAAATTATTTAACCGTATTTACAAAGGTTGTTCCTGCAGGAATGCGTTGCGAACTTTCGCAAACGGGGTTCAGATATTTCCTCTGTCTTTGTCCTCTACTTTTTCTTCTTTTAGCAAATTAACTCACACGGAGACTTGTCAATTGTTTTTATGCCGGTTGTCCTTCCTGACACAACCACAGACCACCAAGCTACCACAGCCCTCTGTGTGGAGCAGAGAGCTGCTATGTAGGGTGACTGGAGGAGCAGATGGCGGGGGTTAAGGCCTTGCTGAAGGGCTCAAGGTGAGGCAAATGAGGGTGGAGGCAGGTGTGGGTGTTTCACCTCTCCCACCCACATTTCGATGTTGTTGGGCCGAGTAGTTGACCCGGCGATCACAGGCCCACTTTCTCTAACCTCAGCTTTTAGCTTCTGATTAGCTATATTTAATGTTTTCCTTCTTTAATGTTTAGCTAACATTCTTCTTTTAGCTTCAACAACTCAGTCTGACGTTTTCAGTTACTGAATTTCAAGAGTAAGCAGAATGTGTAGAGGTGTGATAACGACAGAAGAGTCAAGTTGCCGGACTCTCGGGGACTGTCAGGATGTGCAGCAAAACTGCTGGCACATCCCTACAGAACCTCACTGACCTACACAGGGCGAGGTCAGTGAACAAGGCCAGGCTGATTCTGGCAGATCCTGATCACCCACTCCATGTCTGGACGCAGGTATCTGCAGCCCCGATGTAGAACGAACAAACTGAAAAACTCATTCGTCCCTGTAGTGACCAGACTTCTCAACGAACAGTAATTGTGTAGTATGGATGTTTTATGTGAATGTGAAACAAATTGCCCCTTGGGGCTAATAAAGAGTCTTGAACTTGACCTGGTGCAGAAGTGAGGTAACTGTCAGTGAGCAGCAGGATGGTTCATGCAGAGAAAGCTCTATAGGTGAGATGTTTGAGAGTGCTGACGATCAAGTATAGAGAATATGTTGGTAGATGGATAAGAAGATCAGAGAGGATGTCCGTGGATGTAGTGGAGGAGAGGAGGAGACTGTGATTAACACAACAGCAGCATTGGAGATTATTTCAGTTGTAAAGATAAACTTTTCGGGCGATAAATCAAAATCTAAATGAAGAAATCTCCACGTTGTTTTTCATTCAACCTAGATTTTAGGAATGTATTTTCTTTGTTGTGTATCCAGTGCATCAGTCTGTCGGAGCATGGCGACAGGGGGTGAGCAGCCATCATCCAGTCATCATAAACACACCAACAGGTTGGCCAAGGAGAGGTCACCCTACCTGTTGCAACATGCACACAATCCTGTTGACTGGTGAGTTCTTTGAAAACTCCAGATTTATACACGCCCTCAAAACTAGTTGGAGTAAGAATTTACAAATTTATCATTTGATGGTGTTTGTTTCCAGGTATCCGTGGGGACAGGAGGCTTTTGAGAAGGCGAAAACTGAAGACAAACCAATTTTTTTATCAGGTAAAAAGATGGATTTCTTTCATTTTTTATTAGCAAAACTTCAAATATTTCTGGAATTTTTTTTAAAAGTGCAAACACACACACACACACACACACACAAAAACAACAACAAATCAAATCACAACAGAGACATTTAAATCATTTCCAGCTGATATCATTAACATAAAAAACCAACAAGCATAAGCTGATACTGAAACAGAGCAGATATCAGCTTAAGTTAAAGCAGCTGTCTTGTGCTACGACTTGCACTTCTCAAAAATTTTTAGAGTAAGAGGCTAACGGCTCAGAGTAGGAGGCTGGAGTCATTTCCAACATCACCATGTAGCTGTTCTGTTTGGTGAAATGTTGGTGAAGGCAGACTGTTTAAGCTCTGATCACTGATGAAAATGTCTTGCCATCATCACAGACATGAAAAGGAGTTGTGAAGTCATAATCAGCAGCAGCTGTCAGTCAGTTTTGTAGTGCGAGACAACATACATGTTCAAGAGTCTAAAAAATATCATTGAACAATGAGTTGATCTTTATTCTGTATCTTGCAGCAGTCCCAGCTGAATGCATGCAGCTCAAACTTCACTTTGTTTTCTGTAACTACAGACAAGATCATGAAATCTGATCCACATCAAATGCATAAAATTGTGAACATTTGAATAAGACGGTTTTAAATCTTTAACTTTATGACTGTTCATGTTCCTCAGGGGAAAATCAACCACCTTATTTAACTGCTTAAACATTAGTTTTAAATATTTTTTTCCACAAGAAACTAGCGTCTTAGAGCTGTCTCAGCTTGAAATAAAAATATCTCATTTAAAATATTTATTTTAATTTGAACACTTTTCTGTCTGCGGCCCAGATGTTCATTTACACTACACCATAGCCCCACTCTTTGAACCCAGAGGTTTCTCAACCCGCCTCTCAGAGTGGGTTTTCGGGAGACCGACTGTTGATAATGTCAACATTTCCCGCAGGCGTATATTTCACGCACGCACAGACCAATGGCATTTTCTATCAACAACAATGGTGGTGGAGTAACATACTGCTTTCTGTGTTATGACTGATGGAATATATTTTGGGTCTTGTACTTAATCTATGCCAGAGTGTAGCTGCTGTGACCGACATCTGTGTTGGGAAGAGACGCCAGTTGAATATAGTTCAAATGTCGAGGCAGGCGGATGTTTCACGCTTTGTGTTGGACTATAACATACTAATTGTGCTAAATAACAGTTTAACAACAATAAACAGTATTTCTGTTATGTAATGAAGCTATCTGAGCTAAATGAAGCTATCTGGACATTATGTAATTCAAGTTATGTCATTTAAAAGATGCAAAACGTATTTCATGTTATTAAAGTTGAAAATGAAGACATCAGGTTTAATTTTTATTTATTCATTCAACACCACAAACTGTATGCCAAACAAACACTGATAATTAAACTGAACACTATTAAAAACACATTAACCCAACTGTAAACTACATTAATGTAATCTTCCTCTTTGTTGTCGTTCTGGATACTGACGCCATTTTGTTTATCTTGCTTGTACAGGTTGTCACTTCTTTGCTTAATGCAACTTAAAACATTGAATGGATTGAATAAAAGAACTGAAGTGAATAGTTAATTGAAACATCTCTCTCGGGCCGAGGTGTAAGCTCGTTCAGAACCGGTCTGCCTCTGGAGGGAGGATTCTCCTAGCAGGAAAAATAGAAACAGTTGGTTATTGTGTAACTTGAGTAAATACAAGCAAACATGATAAAGAACGTTGATTTACCTGCTGTAAATCAGCTGGACTAGTGAATACTACAGTAGTGGGAAGTCCGACATCATCCTCGTCAGTGCTGGTTCGCTCAGCGACTGGTGTGGAGCTGTTAGACGAAGCAGTCCTGACTGGCATCAAATCTGTCGACTCATGTCCAAAATCCAGATTTAAGTTTTGTTGTTACTGGGCTATCAGCCCAGAGGAAGGACCTTACAGATGACTGTCCCGGGCAGCATGCATATGCATTAGGTGAATGTAGAAAATTCACAGCACCAACAAATGACCTGGCATGGCAACTACAGCGGATTCGGGGGGGGGGGGGGTTGCTGCAGTTCAGTGTAAACACTGAAAATGCTCCGTGTCAATGCAGATCTTTTCCTCGAATCAACATCCGATAAAACCTAAGTTTCTCCCAACAGTGTCTGTGTAAATAGGGCTTAAAACTGACTAAACTACACACAAACTACACCCTAACTATAAAACACAAACACGCTAAATCTCTCTGACCTCATGACTCACTCCTGCTCTCACTGTGACTTTATCATGAGGAACTCTATTCATCTTCTGCGTGTTCTTCTTCTTCTTCCTGTAGATTTTTTGTCGCTTGACAAATAACTTCAAACCTCCAGCAGAAAGCGGTGTGTGTGTGTGTGTGTGTGTGTGTGTGTGTGTGTGTGTGTGTGTGTGTGAGAGTGCTAGGTGATGGGGGTGTTTTGTCCCTGAGACTACCCGTCTTGGCTGCAGTCTCTCTAACGCACTTCAGATATGACGATGATTTTCCGAAAAAAGATGTGACGTGGATTATTGATCATAACTCTGTTTTTACTTGACCAATCAACACAATTTAAAACTTAGCGTGTAGTTTGAAGTCTATTTTACACTTTAACATAGTCTCTGAGAGGCTGTTTCTTTCCCCCTAGAGCAACTGAAATCGGTCATGTGACTATCACGTGCTGGCGTGTCCATTTGACTCCGAAGGGGGTGGGGGGAATCTTCAGTCTGAGTAGGTAGTGATTTGCTGCCTGTTATTAAGAAGGAAGCCATGGAGTGTTTGTTGTTAATCACTCCCAGCTACTACCAGATCAAAGTGTAGCCAAATAAATGTAAAAAGAACAAGGTTTTAGTATTTTTTTTGTGTTTGCTAAGCTTGATTAGCTTGAATCTTGAATCAGGTTAACTTCAAAAGTTAATCAGGTGTAGTTGTGTAAATTCAGGTATTACTTTCAGAAATTTTCATTAAAATTTGTCCATCCATCCATTATGTTTCACCCGCTTCTTCCATTTTGGGTCAGTGGGGTCACCGGTGCCCATGCCTACCATGGACAGGTCTCCAGTCCATCACAGGGCCACATAGAGACAAACAACCATTCACTCTCTCACTCACACCTAGAGACAATTTAGAGTTACCAATCAGCCTAACATGCAAAACAAATAAATTAAAACTCTATATGAATTTGTATCATTACTAAATGGTGTTGCATAATCTTTTCATCACCCCAGCTCTGTGGTCAAGGTCACAAACCAAGGTCAAAATGAAAACAAGGTTTTTGCTTGCTTGTCCAGGACAAAGTTATAGATTGCTGTATTGATGTATGATAGTTTGTTGCCGGGCGCATAATCCCTTATGTGATATTCTTGTTTTGAAGTGGAGTTCTTTGGAAAAGTTATGACCAGTCAGTCTAACAAATTGTACGTGGTCCTTTGAACACAATTTTTGAGCTAAAAGTGTGTGTGGTAGTAGCAGCTGAGAGCAGTCCCAACACAGACTGCGATCTCATCAAAAGTTCAAGTTCAAATCGTAAATCTCTCCAGCAGTTCTTCAGATACTTTGTTAATAGACACAAACACACCTTTGCATTTGATAATTAGATGATAATAAATAAGATATATATTTTTCTAATTTAATAGTCTGTTCCACAAATCCGGAAAAGTCAACTTTTTGGAGCCAGATTCAACTGTCTGTTAGCAAAATATCTCATGGTCTTTCAAAAGATGTCTTTGCAACTACAGTATTCATCTTCTGTATGGCTGCCACAGCCAAGTGACCTTAGAAAACACCTAAATGGATATAATTCGGTAAATTTTAAAGATATTGTGCCTAAATTTGTTGTGGTTTCAGCTGGGAATCATTCACAACAGCCTCCCGAGTGCTGCCCACTGGGTTGGAGTCAATCATTTTTGTCTGTTAGCAAAATATCACATGAACCACTGGGTGAATTTTAATGAAACCCCCCAGAGTGTAGATTTACAACTGGATAACTTCTGTAGTTAATCAAATTCAAGATGACCACCACAGCTAAGTGATAAAGTCACACAGAAATAGAGATAACTCAGTCACTTTTACAGATACTGAGCTCAAAATTGATGATGTACAGGTAGTAGTAATCATTTACAACACATACTTTGAGTGTGTGTGCACATAACGTCATTTTGAAGGATTAAACAAAACTACAACTCGTGTTATTTTTCAGCATAAGATGATCTGAGTCCAAAACTGGCATGAAGGTCAATCTGTATTCCCTTAAGGATGATAGGACTTTAATTAAACTATGGCTTCATAAATAGATTTATTTAGGATTTTTTCATCATCTGAGCTCCAGACAGAGTTCAGTCTCTAAAGTGACTGAATTCTTACACTCAAATCCATAAGGTTCATTATGTTGTATCATGTAGGCAACCAAAACCCATTTTGAGACTAAACTGGTCTTCAAAGTCAAAGTTGTGTCCTCAGAAGACAGATGAAAAGATTCAACTTACAACAGGCCTAATATTTAAGACTGACCTGCCTCATCTCCTCCCATTTTCATTGGCTGTTTTTAACACCAACAGATGAAATCAATTAATTCAGGTTCTTGTGTGAAGGAAGCTTTTTATATTAAGAAGGAGACGCAACTACATTTCAGCCGAAGCTTCGTGAAACTACTTTTCAGGCGAAGCTTCGTGCAACTAAAAGCTTCTTAGACTGTGTAAAATTACACAGTGTATGGTTACGCAGCTGATGGGAGCTCATCTCTGGTTCTGTGAGGCCTCCTTTGTCTGAAGACATGGTGGCCACCAAGGTCTGGAATAGAAGAAGAGCAGAAAAGGTTACGCGCCGAACTGAAAGAGCACAGATAATAGTAAAGAGAAATACTTAAAACATAAGAAACAAGCCAATTTAAAAACAGGCTGATATACCGGTACCTATTATTTTATTTTTATCTTCCACTTGTTTCATCGTCACTAAGAAAACTTTCTCTTCACATTGCTGGAATTAGAGAAGTACAATGAACCTGACGCTCACCACAGAGGAAGAACTTTATCCTCTCAATTCAAACCAGCTGTAACATCTCACCAAGTATACAAACACTCTGTCATCACTCAATACGTTACCAATCAAGCCACTTCATCAGTTCATCACTTGAACTTTAATTGTAAACATTTGACATCATAAACATGAGACAGATAAACTTGAACATTAACTGAAGAGCAAAAATCTGAAGAGCCGACCAGGATGTAGAAATTAAAACTCTGCTTGTAATTTCTCAGTAAAATGACATTTCCTCTTTGAAAGAGCATCTTGTCATTCAGTCTTGGCTTTCTTCTTTCTTTTCCTCCTTTGTCTTTGCAACACTCATCTGCTCTTTTCCTTCTCTTTGCTTTACTGTATTCTTCTTTCTATCAGTCTTCCTATTTTCCTCTGTTCTCATTCTCTTCAGTCGTAGCCATCTCACCGGAAGATCACCGGTTCAAACCCCGTTACCGACAACATCAAGAAATGTGGGTGGAAAAAGGTGAAACACCCACACCTGCCTCCACCCTCATTTGCCCTACTCTGGGCCCCTGAGCAAGG
>JARVGS010000001.1:43228500-43239386 GCA_031762315.1 Hypsolebias antenori | reverse complement strand
AAAGCAAGTACTTATTTACTTTTACTTAAGTAAAAACATTAATATGGTACTTCTACTTTTACCAGAGTACATTTTTGTCTGTTTATTTGTACTTTTACTTAAGTACAGTGTTTGAGTACTTTCTCCACCACTGGTCTTCAGTTACAAGATAATCCTTTAAGCTATCAACAGAACATTTAACAAGAAGCTTTGGCACGTGAACCACAGCTTTACCATGCCATCGTACAAGCAATACCCTAAAATATTCTGTTTTTAAGACACAACAATTAGCTTATTTCATATTTTTTAGTTTACCCTTTATTTATCCAGGTAGTCTCATTGAGCCACGATAACTCATTTTCACGCGAGACCTGTTTAGGGAGCAGGTGGTGGGGGTTAAGGGCCTTGCTCAGGGGCCCAGGGTGGGGCGAATGAGGGTGGAGGCAGGTGTGAGTGTTTCGCCTTTTCCACCCACATTTTTTATGTTGTCGGTGCCGGGGCTTGAACCGGCGATCTTCCACTCACAGGCTCACCATATCTAACATCTGCGCCACCACTCCCCTTGGTGTGATCCGGCTTTGTGTAAACTTGCAACATTCTGACGAAGCCGGGGTATAAAATGTAAATAAAAACAAAATGCAATGACTTGCAAATCTCGTTAAACCATTTTTTTTCACAGTGGAATATGGATAATAAGCAACAGGTCAGCAGGAGGACTGGGTGTGTACAGAACGTTTCAGAGAGGCTCTCGGAAGGAATGATGGGCAGAGGTACACCAGTCTGTGAACAACTGTCTAAAAAGAGTGGAACATTTCAGAATAATGTTCCTTAACAGATAACTGGAAAATCGTTGAATATTCCATTCTGTACAGTTCACATCATCAAACAACTTCAAGAATTTGGAGAAATCTGAGCTCAAAGGACAAGGCGGAAAGTCAGTATCTTCAGGTCCCCAAGCACTTGGATTAAAAATAGGTCTGATTCTGTTCCGGACATCCCCGTATGGGCTCAGGAACACAGAAGATTGTCTGTAAACACAGTACATGGTGCCATCCATCATTACAGGTTAATGCTCTATCGTGCAAAAAGAAGTCATGTGTTAACGCCATCCAGAAAGGCTGCCATACTCTGTGGGCCAAAGTTAATTTGAAATACACTGAAGAAAAGTGGAAAATAGTTCTTGGTTAAAACAAATTACTTTTTTAATAAATTAATGTTTTGGAAACCATGATCAGAATGCTAAATAGAAGAGAGACCATCAGGCCTGTTAGCAGGGGTCAAAGGTTTGCGCCTCTGATGGTATGTCGGTGCATTCATGCCTTATGGGCTGCATACACATGTTAAAAGGCACAAGCTGTGCATAAAAAGCATATTCAGCTTTTAGAACAATTCAATTCAATTCAAAAATACTTTATTAATCCCAAAAAGTGTTGTCGTAGCTCATCATCCTGGTTTCCTTCTAGAGTTGTTATAGATGCTGATGGCTGTGGTCAGGAACAATCTCCTGCAGCAAATCTGAAGAAAGTGGCCACAGTTACCAATCTGTCCACCCAGATCCAGCTTGCTGTCAGATCCAGGGGGCTCTCGGTCCTCCTAAGCAGCAGGACTGCCCAAATGCCGAGCAGAATTCCTCCCTGAGCGATGGTCACTCTTCCCAGCAGCCTGCCGAGCTCCTTGTCACCATGGACAGACAGCTGAAGGTCCCGAGGGATGATCCCAGTCCTCCTGTTGTCACGAGCTGAGTTTCCCAACATTTCCAGGATCTCTGCAGTCAGGTACTCGAGCACCGCCGCCAGGTTGATGGGAATCCATCCACGGCGCCTCCTTTTCAACTCATTTGGGATTTGGGGCTGTAGCTGAGGTATTTGAGCTTTTGAGATGTTAATCAGCAGCTCCCACGTATAGAAAAACACCTTGTTGCCATGGTTACACATCATAACAAATTCCCAAAAGTAAAAAGGTTTCAGTAAAAATCCTTCCAGCTGCACAGCATCCGATACCAGAGGAACTAATCATCCGAAAAAAAGTGATTTACATCCAGAAAAAGAGGAATTAAAGTTTTCAAAAGCAGTCTCTCCGAACGAATGTTACAGAGCTACTCCAACATACAGCCACCCCGATCGTCGCAATTCTAGAACAATTCTAGCATCTAAGCTCCCATTCAAATGATGAATTTTATTTCAGCAAGACAGTCCTAAACCACATTACAACAGCAAGGCTTTGTAGTTACAGTCAGGATGCTGACTGACTGCCTTTTGGTGCACCATGAAACAAAAAATACAACAAAAAGGACCCAAGGCTGTTTAAAAGCTAGCTAAAAGCTAAATAGCTAATTAAAAGTAGAAAGTTCCTGGAGAAACTGACGAGGACTGCCACGTGGCGGCCATCTTAATATTTAGATGACAAAAATGCCCACATTTTGATAAATATGTATGTGTGTCTTAAAAATGTGGTGGTAGGAAGAGTTTGTTTGATGACACAGTTTTTTATAGAGACCTCTCCACTCCAGGTCATGTGACCTCACTGTGGCAGTTAGAAGCTTCAGTGTTTTTCATTGAGAAAACTGGCGTCTCTGTTTGCAAATTACGTTGCCACAGTAACTTAAAATGCCAATAAAAGTAATAGCACACATCACACCTTTAGGTGCACCATGAAATATATATTAAAAAAAAAAATCTAACAAAAAGGACCCACGACTTTTTAACAGATAGCTAAGCTAAATAGCTAATTAAAAGTAGAACGTTCCTGGAGAAACTTTGACGAGGACTGTCACGAGGTAGCTATCTTAATATTTAGATGACAAAAATGCCCACGGTTTGATAAATAATATGAACGTGTGTCTTAAAAGATGTAGAAGAGATTGTTCAATGACTTACTAAGTTTTGTTCAGAGACCTCTCCACTCCAGCTAACTTCTCACTGCCACACTCACTGTAGCAGTTAGAAGCTTCAGTGTTTTTCAATGAGAAAAATGGCGTCTGTTTGCAAATTACGTCGTCACGGTAACTCAGCAAAGGGCAATAACAGTAATATTTGCGGGGGTACATTTGGCGGTTTGGGACACATTAAAGTTGAAGGAAGAGTAAGACTCTTTTCAGGTGGATAATAATAGAGGGCTGCCTTCAGGAAGGAAGAGGGTATACTTCATGGCTCTGTTCAAAATTTAAATGTGTTGCTGCCAACAAGTTCACAATAACTTGATTTTTTTAACAACAAAAAAACAGTACAACTTCTCATGTTTTAGCACTATTTGAACAAAATATGGGTTTATGAGATTTGCAAATCATTGCATTTTGCTTTCAGAATTAAAAAAAGTGAACAGGATATTCTTTATCATTATTATTATTATAAATTCATTGTTGGTCAGTCTGCAGCTTTGTTGAACTTTTGGTGACGTGTCAATCTGTCTTCTTCCTGAAGAGATCTGTCCAAAAGTTAGTTTTAGCAGAAGTGATACTGCATAGCTTTACTTTTAATCCTGTGCCAGTTTATAATTCCCCACAACATTTAACTGCATCATTTATTGTGTCTTATTTTAAAATGTTGTGTCTTTGGCTTCACTCAGAGCCCTTTTTGTTCATGTTGCCTAGAAAGCACTAAAACAATAAAAAAAAAAAAAAAAACTTTTTTTTAACTATCCACACCAACCTTCTTGACAGTGTTAAAAACTTTTTAAATTTGATGTTTCAGACTGTGCTGTCTCCAACCTTTGGGTTTTTGTTGTTTTGATAACATTGTTTCTGAGTCTCTCAAACCTTTGCTGTATTTTTAGCCATTCTTAACATAAGCTTCAAACAAAACGACCATTTTATGCAGCATTGTTCGATGATTCAATCACAGGAAACTTGCAAATTACAAACAAACACATCCTTTTTTTTTTTATCTATATGCCAGCATAGAAATGTACTAATGCATGATCCAAAAACAATTTGCTTGGTTTTGCTGTCAGGAACTTTTAAATAAAATGTCTTTCCACTGCTATTATAAATAATGATAAATAAAAGAAATGTTTCACTGTGTCCATATGAGGGGTCTCTGAAATATTCCATTCTTCAACACAGTATATTCAGTTTAAAATGATTCAAGTTCTTTATGTGTCATATGCACGCACTACATGGTACATGTAAATTGTGTACACAGGGTCCCAGTTAAATCCAACAAAAGTATAAACTGTAAAAGAAGATATGAACTAAGAAAAATGATAAATGATAAAGGATGAAATGTTTCACTGTTGTTTAGTTTTATCTATAAATTGGATTATATGGCTTTTGAGGTTTGATGTAGTGGTTACCTCTAATTTGAATGATTTACATTCTACACATAATGTTACACTTAAGGTAAAAATGTAGTACATAATAGGTCTAAGAAATGCATTTGAATGAACACCATACAGTAATTAAGTTCCTTTTTACCAAATGTGCACATTATACTTCCTATGTTAATGATTAGCTTTCATGTTTTCACATTGTCTGCTCTGTTTGTACCACTGTAGTTCAGAAATACAGTAGCCCCTCGTTTATCGCGAGTGTTTGGAGCCACGCCTACCCGCGATAAATGAAAAAAGAACCCACAAAGTACACATACAGTAGTCCAAGTTCAATTTCAATTCAAGTTCGGTAAACTTTCCCATGACGTGCCAGGCTGTGATCACACCCTGTTACTCCCAATCTCCCTCAAATAAACAATTTAAAGTTAAACACTGGAACATTTTAAATAAACAACCCAGGATTGTTTATTTAAACTGTTACAGCGTTTAAATTTAAATTGTAGATAAGAGAAGTGCAGCAGGACATCAGTGGGATGTCACACAGCTTCAGCTCTGCAGCACGGAGCAGAAATGTCCTTCTTGATCAATGACGCTTCAACAACTGAACATAGAAGTTCTAATATGATTAAAAATAACTTTTAACACTTTTATATTTTGTGATTATGATGATTTTTACGAGCCCTGTGATGGACTTGCGACCTGTCCAGGGTGTACACTGCCCCTCGCACAGTGATTGCTGAACATGGGCACTGGTGACCCCCGTGACCCAAAGTGGAAAAAGCAGGTAAAAGATAATGGGTGGATGGATGATTTTTACGATGTGACATATTTTAAATTTTAAGTAGGAAGACAAAAGTCGATCGGTGCATCTGGACAGCAAAGGGTTAACCCTTCGTAGCAGCAGGAATGTGGCAGAAAAGGAAATCAGCTGATCGGCTGCGGGAGGGAGCTTCCCCTGCACTTGTGGGCTTCACACATCTTTAAATCACTTCTTGGTCTGCTGCCTTCACACATTTCCTCCTACATGTCTCTGCGTGAGTGCAGCTACAACGTGTGCTCTCAGGACATTATTACCTGCAGTGTTCACTCAGTGTGGTCTGAACTTTGCAAAAGGGCCTTCCAGGAATACAGTATCTTGCAAAAAGATCTGAAGCTCTCGACCTTGACCTCTCCAAGTGTCTTCAAACATGTTAAGTTCCTGGCAAGAACCAATGCAGATATGTTCCTGCTTTTAGTGTTCTACATTCACCTTATAATCTAGCTGTTTTTGCTACTTTTTTTGCCGTCTTATTTTAATTTGTAAATAAATAAATAAATGTCTATGCCTCTTTTATAACTGTCTGTTGGTGTCGCTGTTATCCTGTTGTCGTAATCCTTTGTTGAAATCAGGTCTCTCTTGTAAATGAGTGCTCGAGGCTCAATGGGATTAACCTGTCTAAATAAAGATTGAATGAACACAAGGTGCAAAATCATTTAAAATAATTTATTATAAATAAACAACTCATTGCTCATCCATCAGCCAACTGTCATTTCCAAGCTTACTGAGAAAATTTGCGATATAGCAAACCCGCGATAAACGAACCGCAACGTAGCGAGGGACTACTGTACATCATTTGACATTAAGATATCTAAAAGTAATTGGTTTTATGTTACCAGCCTACATGGCTTTTTCATTTATTACAAGTAAAAACATTTTAGCACAGGGCGATTCAACACAACTGCTCAGGGGCCAGTTACTGAAAGCCAGCAGCTCAGGGACTGCATATCCAAATTAAAAGTCATTATGTAAATAAAGCATTTCAGTGTTACCTTTAAAATTGGTTGTTTGTTGCAATGAATCATAAATGCAATAAACAGAACCCAAAACAAACCCAAACACAAAATTATCTTTTAAATGAACTCATTGGTGGGTCAGCTTGAAGTCACCCGCGGGGCCAAAAGTGGCCCGCAGGCCGCCAGTTGAATGTTTTCATTGATAAGATTATTATCTAAGAAAACTAACATAAAAACAGTGGTGTCCTGGTTATATTCAGTTATACAAAAGAAAAGCAACATTTTCAGTGAAAACTTGTCTTTATTGATAACATATACATGAATTATCAATGAGAGAAACCTGGCAAAGAAATATATATAAAACCACCCCTGTGACGAGGTGCTACAGGGACCAGCTACAGGTGTTTTCATTTCTCACACACCTTTAGATTTCTTTATCAACTGAGAAAACTGGGTGTTGAGAAGTCGACCCTGGATTCTGCGCAGTCCGCCTGCTGAACTGATACACCACAAAAGAAGTGAAGCACTAAGAGGGTGCTGGAGACAATGACAAGAGGATTAACAACAGCTCGCAGCTCAGTGTGGATTTACAGACGGCATTTCTGCCAGACGTTAATGAAGGAGTTTCTGACAAGCTGCTCAGTCTGGTGCTCTGCAAAGACCCCTGCTGGAAAAATCTGCAAATTACGCCAAGTCCATTTCATATTGTGGCGCTATCTTCCATCTTTTTTACATCATGTTGCTATGCAGAGCAAATCTTCCCATTACCGGAAAGACTTTTAGGACATTTATAATGCTCAGAATGTGTGAAGAAAAAAACTCTTAAAATCAAATAAAAAATGTAACACATTTCATTTTTAGCAAGTTGACCAAATGTGGCATTTTTAACAAGAGATAATTGAAGTAAAAAGGATTTTAAAATATTTCCTTAATTAGAAAGCAACAGTATGAGCTCTGGGCTTTATTTAAAAAAAGGAATAGCCTCTTTTGGACTCGGCAGCACCACAAATTCCTCCACAACACATTATATCCTCATGAGTATTATACAGGTTGACCTACACAGAACATCAGTACATAGAAAAATAAATAGTTTGCTAAAATGAGGGTAAAAATTCTTTCAGTGATTGTACCATAAATCATGTAAAAAAAAAAAAATTACACGTTTCTTTTTATCTCTTTACATTAGATTGAGTTTCTCATAGTTCAAGGGAAGAATACATAGAATAACTTTTACAGAAATGACTACCTAAAAATATACAACAGACACAAACGTGAGGAGTAAAGCCAACGAAATGAGAAAACAGTGCAGCGTTATCAGTCTTTACATGTCTTGGTCTGCAGCTTTATCAGGATTTTAAAACATGTTTGGAAAGCTTGAGCAATTACAAAAACTTTTTTTTTTCTCTCCCTATTTTACAATCCAGTTAAAACTTTTTAAAATATATTTAAGTAGCAAATTCAAGAAGTTTTCTGTCGCTATATTTTTTGAAGACGTTTCAAAGCAAACGATTCGCTTACGATAAAACAGATGAAGAATTAGAAGGAAAAAAAATGCTTTGGACTCACAGCAAATAGTAAAAACAGTTTGTGTTTTTTTTTTCTGATTTGTTTTAGCTGAACTGAGACCAGTGAGCCTGCCAACAGAGTGATGTCTGATGATTTACCAAAGCAGAGGCTTACAGGAGTTATTACATCACAATAAGAATGATTAACAGCAATACTTATACATTAATATACTGCAGGTCTCAGATGTTTTACACTTATATAAGCAATAAGATATATATATAAAAAAAAAACAATACAGGTCAATTTTATAAGAAAAATAGATTGGCGTTAATAGTGGAAAACAGTGCAAAGAATATTCTGGGGTGTTACTGTTTACTTGTCTATTTTTACAAATACTTTACATAAAAAAACAAGTTTAAAACAGAAAATAAAAAGCACACTTCTGTGGCATCTGGTGCTTTTGTCCAGACACGCTGCATACCACCTCCCTCCTGCACCTCACTGTTTTGTGCCACAGATGTATGTGTTTGTTTGTTAGAGTGTGTTTGTGTGTGTGTGTGTGTGTAAGTCTGCGCTTAAGATATTGCGTAGTGGTTCTCAACTCCGGTCCTCAAGCTCCGGCACTGTACAGGTTTTTGTTCCAACCAGGTCCTACAAAAACAAATAATTGAGTTTTTACAAACTGAACGTTTTTAGGTGCACACACACACTTTACGTCAAAATGAAAAGCATTTCTTCCCAGAGACACGAACAGAGCAGAAACAACGAGGTGCGTCGTCAAGGAAAAACGCACGAGCTTAAAGAGACCCGAGGTTGGAACAAGAACCCACTGACACGATCGCAATGGTGAGCACTCAAGACGTCAGAACACGCCAAGTCTCGCCGCAATCTGTGGCGAGAAGGCGAACACGGAGCCACCGCTGCTTCAAGAGGTCTAACAGGAGCCAAAGCAGCAAAGGGCAGAGGCTGAGCACCACTGGTTATGTGCAACAATATGCAAGAGTGGGGTTCTTTTGAGCTTCCCTTCATGTGACAGCAACGAGTCCCATCAGTCCATCACGCCTCTGCTTTAAGACTAAACATTTCTGTTGTAAACAAACACATGTGCTCTATGTTGACCTCTGACTCATCTCGTTCACGTGTTGGGCTCAGGCAGATGCCGATAAAAGTTTAAGATTTCTATTTTCTCAGCCCTCTACTGGGATGACTGGGAGTTGTCATTCTTGCTCTCCTGACTGGAGGGAGCCTTGTTGTTCCAGGGCGAGTGTGCCCCCAGTGCAGGCGAGCTGGTGAAACTGTCCTCATCGTCCAGGCCATTCGCCCCATCGTACTGCGTGTTCTCCAGCCGCGTGATCAGACGCTCGTCTTCGTCACCAAACTCCCCTCCCATCAGTGTGGGCTCTCCCACCATCATCACATCCTAAAGGGGACAGCAAGGGCCGGTACACATTATCCCCACAATACAGGGGGTGTGTGGAAAGTCTGACTGCACAGACAAGTGTTTAACATATGGCCATTCTGGGTTCAGTTTCACTGTTTCAAATTGATCTTACTAATACAATATTAAAAAATACAAGCAAAGTTTATAAAACCCATTAACAACAAGAAAAGGTGTCAGGGCATCCATCCTGACTGAATCCCTGCTCCGTTTCAAAAACCAGTGCTGAAGGGCTCGGCCAGCACTGGGCATCCTTGGAGTGCTGCATCACAATGGGGGGGGACGGGTTCCACCTCGGGTCTCATACGCTCAATCAAGAACCAAGTGAGTAAAAAACAGCAGGGCTGTGTGAATCATTTGCTCTGTACTTACTGCTAACAACCAAGTCAATGCAGAAAACCCAAATGTCCTAGAGAGGAAAGCAGAACATGCCAACCCTACCCTATGCCTGCAAAATATATTAAGTACTACTGAAAGAGAAGGTCGTTTGTATCTTCTGTGTACAAGCTGATTAAACTG
This sequence comes from Hypsolebias antenori, assembly GCA_031762315.1. Lineage (NCBI taxonomy): Eukaryota > Metazoa > Chordata > Actinopteri > Cyprinodontiformes > Rivulidae > Hypsolebias > Hypsolebias antenori. Next base: position 43,229,905 of record JARVGS010000001.1, on the reverse strand, counting down.
TGGTCCCAGAGGACCAGGGACTGCCCTCGTTACTGGTAAACATAAGTGGTCTATTAAGTTTATCAACTTATTCTGCATAAATTACAGAAATTAAAACTGAATCCAAACCTAAGTAACTTCTCAAATTTGTGACCTCTTAAATGCACAGCCCCCACAACCCACCCACTACACCACAAATGCCTTCTTAACCTGCTCACCCCCCTTTTCAACCCGTCAACCTGCTGTCGTTTTCACCTTTGCCTTTTTCTGCTGCAGATGCAGAAATCTGTCAAGTAGGTGTAATGCTTCCAGGTACCTGGCTGGAGAGTGAAAAGCTGTTGGCTGGACTCTTCTTTTTGCTGTTGCTGTTGTTGCCACCGCCGCCGGAGCTCACTGTGCTTCCACCGGACACCTTCCTTTTCCGCCGCTTGTTTGGAGCTTGTCTGGCAGGTTCGGCTACAAATACAAACAGGAGAACAGATAAGTTCAGTGTCCCCACGTATTACAATCAGTGATTTCTAGGTCATCTGTATATTAGAAATCATCACCTGATGACACTTATCGGTTTATAGATAAGCTACAACTTTTAGGGTTACCTGGAGGGGCTACCATCCTCTGCCACTTCTGGAAAAGACAGGTTTTCAGACAGTCTCTGGGGCTCAAACTGTAGGTTTTATGTCTGGACATCAATTCTTGCATTGGCTCCAGTATCACACATAGCTACAGGGAAGAGAAAAACAAAATGACCAAAGGTTGTGTTTAATACATTTAATTCAAGTAACTTCAAAGAGATATACAGTAGTCCCTCGCTACTTCGCGGTTCGTTTATCGCAGACTTGCTCTAACGCGGTTTTTCAAAATAAGATTGGACATGACACACAATTGGCTGAGTGATGGATGAGCCACATGAGCGCCTTGGAATTTTTATTTAAAATGAATTATTTTAAATGATTTAGCACCTCCTGCACTTTTGCACAGCCCATACTGCAGGATAAACTTCCTGCTGCAGCTGATCTCCATGCACAGCGTAGAAGTGGGCGTGGCCAAGAGCGCTTGCAGGTGGCTGAGAGCAGCGGAGGCAGGGAGTTGCAATCATGACATTCTGTGCTCTTTTAGAGCATTTAGTTTAGAAACATTGTTTAGAAAAGTGTCCCCAACCACCGGGCCGCAGACTGGTATCGGGCCGTGGGTCAAGTTATACTGGGACGCACAGAGGAAAAAAACTTTTATTTTGAAAAATCACCGGATTCTCTCCTCCACGTCTGTCAATGATTCACTCTTGACGCAGGTCAACATACACAAGCAGTAAGTTTCAATTTGTTAGACGCATGTGCAGCTTGGTTCTACATTGCCCGTTCGGGTGGAGTAATTTAGCTGCGTGGTCCGGAGCAGACAGGAGGAGGCGTGCGGCCGTGTCTGCGCATTT
>JARVGS010000001.1:43196570-43211150 GCA_031762315.1 Hypsolebias antenori | reverse complement strand
TATATATATATATATATATATATATATATATATATAATACTGTATACTGTATATAATTCCACAGCAGAGAAATCTTTGTAGTCTCTGTATGTAAAAATATTGGTTATTGGCCAAATAGGTTTTAACATATTGGCATATCGATATTGACCAAAAATCCATGCATCCTTACTTAGTAATTAAATTGTACAACACAGTCTCCAGTTAATTTGGTCCAGTGGTCCATTAGTGTGTTAAAATGTCCACTGGGACTTTTGAACTGCAAGTGTAGCACAATGACTGCATAGGACGTGATCAGCTCCAACTAGATGCGCAAAAGTGTCACTAGTTGGCAAAAAATGTGTAACGGTAAGAGTGTTTGTTGAACTTGTTCACCAAAAGGTTAATTGTATAACTAGTGCATTGTAGTCGCCAACTAGTGGGCAAAAAGTGTGCTTGAGATCAAATACTGTATATTGAATAAATACACAAATGGCTTGCCATAATCGTCTACATGAATGCCAGCGCCAACGATTTGGCAACATAACACGTTCAATGATCAGTGTTTCTTTACTTTTCCAGTGGTTTAAAATCCACACTGATTGTTTAATTTTGCAAATATGATTGAAAGAAAACAAATCCAAGCAGGCAGAGACTTAGCTAGAAAAGTTTCCTCAGAAATTACAAAAAAAAAAGGTTAATAAAGTCAAAATCTCTGCTCAGATGTGCTGCGCAGATTGCACTGCAGACGCCACTGAACATGTAAACAAAGGAGTCAGAGATGCTCCGCTGGACCAGCTTTGCAATAACAGCTGTTTATGTCACCCCAAGCATCTTCTGTTGCATTATACTCCAACGGGTAAATGTTTTCAGATTGATAGAAATATCATATTCACAACTGGCTAACAGAGATAGATTATTTGCTGTAGAATAGGTTTTGCTGTCATGTCAAATAAAAGTAATTGTTTAAAACAGCTTCAATAGTTGGTTCGCAGTTGATATAAACATATTTTGGACTGTAGAGAACCATTATGATAGGAATGTGTATTTTAAATGACATGTGGAAATTATTGTATCTGCGAAACTCAGTTGTTTCAACTATGTGGTGGAATGTGTATTATTTATTTGTCTGTTCTGGATGGGGTTGGTGAAAATGCTGTATATGTTGCAAACCGCCTGGATCTGCAGCAACAACAAAGCCCCCCACAGTTGAGTTAAAACTCACTTTACGGACTTTGCATCCCCGTTTCCTGTCGCTCACATCTTTTGCACTAAAAGACAAAAAAAGGTGCCTCTTCTAAAATCTGAGCTGACGAGCACATTCCCCACACACCAGCGTACAGGCAGAGGCGTCACAGTTAAATGTCACACACAGTGTCAGACACCGCCGTCAGCACCAAGACACAATGAACAACCCCGCGGGCCTCCTCTTCTTCTCCTCTCTTTTCATTTCCCCTTCACACACACATACTTTTTGTTGTTGTTCTTTTAGTCTGCGAGTGCTCTCATCTCCCTGATGTTTTGTTTCTGCGCACCTTGCACAGTGTGTGGGCTCGACATTTACAGAAGCTGTAAAACGGGGACCCCCTGAACGAAAGGAGACGAGATTCGTTTTCCAGAGCTGTTAGAGAGGAAATCAAAAGACAAAATGTGGGAGAAGACACAAACGAGGTGTGTGGATGTTCAGCATCTGTTCTTTTCTTCTCACTCTGCTTTTCTTTAAGGTGCAGAGATTACTGCTCTGTCAACACAACAGCACATTGCTCAGAGAAGCTCTCAGAGGCAAAAATGGATCCCCGTCTTCTGTTTGCTTCCCTCTCTCCGCGGTGGGAACATGTAACGGCAGCAGCTCAATGACAATATGTGACAGACAGCAACATGCTTGCACACAGACGCTCTGCTGAGCGTACAGGGGCACGCGTGTTGTCCTCCTGCAACAAGCAGCTGCGTGTAAACAACCTCATTCCTTGGCGTTTCTCCACAAAGCGTGGTGACCCTCGCACCTCACATGAGCTTGTGCCGTCAGTAGTTACCGCTCGAGCCTTTTGTTTTGTTGATACTCTCGCAGACGCACTCAAACATCCGTCATGTGAGTGATTACCTTTGTCTTCTTCTGGCGTCTCTCTCTCTCCCCTCGCTCGCTGGGGACAACAACAAAAAAAAAAAGTCCTCTCAGGTCAGCCACGCAGAGGAACCCGAGCAGCTGCGAGAGAAATGTCCTCTCTGATGAGCAGATGCAGATAAGAGACACAAATGGACGAGTGGGGTGAGGAGGGGGGGATCAAGCAGTGTGCAAATTGGATGATGACGAGGAAAGGAAGGATGGACAGAGGAAGAGGCGAATGGGAAAGTGTTGGAGGTGGGGGGGGGGGGCTCTCAGCTGCACTGGTATGAATATGACGCAGAGGCCACTTCTCCTCTCCTCTCATCCCTACGTACCCGCCGAGAAAGCCGATTGAAAGGGAGGAGAGAAAGGGCATTGTAGCCATGGCAACGGCAGAGCAGCGGTGGGTAACAGTTTGGGAGAAGGGCACAGTGGTGCTCCTCTTATTTGTCTCTTTCACTCGCACACATATATGCTTTCGAGTCTCGCAGCTCCCACGTGTACAGTGCACACCGTCTATGTACTGCAGCTGAGGATACGTGCACGCGAGCGTCCATCGAAACCAGGCTGTTTGGGCCTGAAGGGACTGAAGAAACTCGGAGAGGGGTCTGGAAGGAAGCACGAGTTTATCATACCATTAAGGGGCTGCACCACCAAAGCTTTATTGTCTAACACTGGTTTGAATTGTTAGAGATCACATTCAAGACCTTAAATGTTGAACAAGATGATGTGGTTTTGAAAATGTTAAACTTTGCGAACGTTCTCGTGGTTCTTGAGCAGTTAAAACGCATGTGCTGGAGAGAAAAACAGTTCAGCAATAAAGGCCATTTTGAATTGGGGTGACCTGAAGTTAATCAGTTGTTGATTACTTTCTGAGAGTTTTATTAAAAATCTGTGTTTCATGACATATTTTAAACAACAACTTCATTTACTTTCTGCCGCAAAATATTAGCATGTGGCATTCAAGGACACACCAGATGTGTCTTTCAAATGTATTTACCGGTAATCAAATTGATCTTTTTTTTAGTTAACATTTTATTTTGACATCATAATCATCTTTATTTATAAAGCGCTTTAACACAGCCACAGCTGAAACAAAGTGCTGAACAACAGTTAAAAACAAGATAAAAAGAGAGCATTAAAAAAAACTTAGCTACAAACCCGAGCACACAGTGAACTGAAATAACTCAATTTAAAACACAGTAAAATGACAAGTTAAACAGATAAAATCAATATCACTAAAAAATGAAGTAAAATCAAGTCTCAATTGGGTTGAAGGCCAACAAGTAGAGATGAGTTTTCAGATGGATTTTTACATTGGACAGTGAGGGGTCCTGTCGAATGTGCAAAGGAAGAGCGTTCCATAACTTAGGAGCAATAACAGAGAAGGCCCTGTCTCCTCGAAGCTTCCTCTTACTCTTTGGAATGACCAGGAGCAGCTAGTCAACAGACCTGAGTGACCGAGGTGGAATGTAACAGTGGAGAATCTCTGTTAAATAAGGTGGGGCAAGGCTATTAAAAACCTTAAAAACAAACAAGATAATTTTAAAATGAACTCTAAAATACACGGGCAGCCAGTGGAGAGAAGCCAGGACAGGTGATGTGCTCTCTTTTGCGTGTTCCAGTTAAGAGATGTGCAGCAGCATTTTGCACCAGCTGCAGACGTGCAAGTGAGGACTGGCTGACTCCGATCCATCATTCATGTGTCACTTATCTGTACAGATCTGGAGCAGACTGCGGTTGTTTGTTGCCTTGTGTGAAGCCTTTTCTTCCCTTGCAACAAACTAGTTGTTTCGTTTTATTGGTTTGGTACAATAGAAAATATGCCAAACACAAACAAACTGTGACCTGATGCATCCCCTGTGTCTACATGCTGTCTTTGAGGAAGCTCTCTCAAAGTTAATCATACGTCTTGCATTAGCTTGGACTGAAACTGAAATGCAAACCAACTCTATTCATTACACACACAAGACAAATTGTTAGACCAAAACAAGCTGCCACAAAGTACGTGTGTGCTTGTAATGTGTTGCTTGGCCAACCGCTAATCCATTTTCTACCAGAGGGACACAGGGAATTATGGCTTTCTAAGCCATGTAGCATGAGTTGTAATAAAAGATGCATGTATTTGAACTACTTTATTCACTTCTTTATGTCACCTTCTTTTTATTGTACCTCCCCTACATGTATCACTTAATTAAACAAACACACACACAGAACATCCAATGCCCTGTATTTCTAGCACAGCTTTGACAGGTAAGTATTTTTTTTCCGCCTTCATCTCATCATCAGTCACGTTCTTTTTGTGCAAATTTGTATTAGGATGTAGCTTATTCTAAAGAGTTAAATGTATGGACTAAAATTAGAAAATAAAATTACTCCAAGTAGTTGTTTTTTTTTTTCTTAATTCAAATTTAACAAAGCCTCAATGTCTTTATGAAATAATACAAATTTCTTGGTCGTATTTGGCTGCAGATGTTCAATAATATGCTGTATAAGGTTTGAATAACTGTGTGTTTTTAATTTTCTAGGTGAAACATACATAAAAATCACTTACCGGTATGCGTTTTCACAAATATTCAGGTAAATTATTAAAGAAAAACTGTGAAATTTTGAAAGAACAACTAAATTGTGACATATCTGTTTACAAGAGAGTCATAAATTCATCAAACTGTCCCATTAATAATAAAGTGTAGGCACTGTTCTGCTAAAAGCTATTATACAATCATCCATCCATCCATTCTTTTCCACTTATCTGGGGTCGGGTCGCGGGGTAGTAGCCTAAGTAGCCTCACTTGGGCCAGCTCCTCCGGGGGAATCCCAAGGCGTTCCCAGGCCAGCCGAGAAACATAGTCCCTCCAGTGTGTCCTCAGCCTGTCAAATTAAAAGCCCTTATTATGTTGCTGTGTCTTTATATAGATTTACCTCAGATAATGTGCTAAGACACACAAACACACACAAATGATATCAGTAATAAAATGTTTTCTTACTTTGGCTTCTCTTAATTTATATTTTGTTTTAATATTCCATGGTGTTGCAGTATAGCACTGGAAGTGACTATTATCACTGCTTAAAATTTAAGAATATGCTTCAGAAAAATATGTGCTGTTTAGAGAAATGTACCTTGTGTACATTTTTTGCCCATTTGTTTTACAGTAAATATGAAAATATTATAGTTGCTACTCAGATTTTCACACCATTTTCAAAATGTATTATATATGTAAATACAAAAAAATAATTGCATAAAAGTATAAAAAAAACTGTGTACAAAAACTCAAGTATGTTAACAGCACAGAATTGCAATCAAGAGGGCAAACTAAAGCTAATAATTACTAAACAGAAAAAAAAATTGAAATGCAGAAACATTGGGACACTTTGCAGCTGTGAGATGATGTTAGATTTCTGCAAAAATAAATAAAATAAAATAGAACATTTTGATGTTTTATAATATGAAACTTTTAGAACGTGTTAAAAATAGTATTAATTACCGAATACTATATTGGAAGCTGTTGTTCTGCCGGATTATTTTTTTTTGTATTACTGTACTGTACAGTATTGGCATTGTTGTTAATAGAGATGAGTTCATGCATCTGTGAAAATGTATACAAGTAAGAATGACATAATTCAGATAATGACAGGATTCAGATAATGTAGACACATTAAATCCCCGATTTTTTTATTTAAATACCTTGAGAAGGAAAAAACTACAAAGAACTACAAGGAAACGAGCTTACGCAGTGCTTGACGCTCAGCGTCATTTTGCGTCACTTTTGCCGGGAATGTGGAACCACGTGTCTATTACCGGCTCGCCTGGCTGATTCACTACTTTATATCCGTAACGAGTCCAGTCAGGGAGTGGGCTTGTAAGATGGCGGCGGAGGAGACGATAGCAGCGTGCAATATGGATTTATTCCCGATGGAAACACTAGGAGAGGTGAAGAATAAATTCTGCACTTCATTTTTTCTGCTCGTAGTGTCTTTTATCTGCAATTTTTTTCCACGTCGGAAATAGTCTGAACAAGCTGTACTCTTCTTTCTGCGCATGGAAAAGTGACACGTGGATGCAACAGTAGTATATTTTACTATCCGTTTAAAGAAAAAAACAACTTACTGTTTTGTGACAGTTGTGCGTAGTTGTTAGAAATTGATGTGGCAGGTGTTCGTGTTGTTTAATTTCTGTGAGAAACAGCTTAGAAGGTTTTTTTTTTTTTTGAATGGGTTTAGTGTCCAGTGTCAAGACACAAACGTCGGAACACTGAAATATCTTGCCGGTTTTACTTTACCAAATTCTGCACAGGATGTGCAATACTAATTTTAAATCTTTACATTGTTTGGTGCTGCCTGGTGATTTGCCGGTGTGTAAATTATGAGTTTTGACACAGGTCGCATTGCAGCAAACAGTGTTATCAGCTCTGTATAATACACATTGTAAGAGCTTCTTAATTTATTACAGAGTAATTGTAGTTAGTGTACACAAAACATGACTGCAGGCTTTAATACTGTTTCAGATGGACGAGTTTTCATTCAAAATCCGTGTGTGTAAAGCCACATGTGGTGATTCACATGAGTTTGATTCACGCATGCGCAGAACAGAGTAAAAAAATGTGTTGTTTAATCTACAAGTAAATGGTGCTAGCCGGTTTTAGGATAAGAAATTGTAGTGTATCAAGAGATTTATGACAAAAAGACGCTATCCTAGTAGTGTATTTTGCTTTGTAGACTTTAAATTATTTAGTTTGTTGTAGTGTGACTGGCCTTCCTGTGTACGGCGAAAGGGAAGGGTCAAACATGTCTGCGTTCTGTAGCCAAACACGTGGGTTACTGTAGGAAAAGACTGAAAGCTTCTAATTTTGTCTTTTTTTTCAGCATATTGTACGAATGTTGTTGCTTCTATTGACATGATTCATATTTCAAGGATAATATAATAGCCGTGATTTATATATTTAAATGATCAAACAATTATCAACATTTAAAATAGTTGAGGGTTCTGGTGTTTATTTTAGTGTTCATTTTCTATTGCAATGTTCTACATGTCCATTTAGTCTCCTTTATGTTTATTTTACTTTGTAGGACACACAAAAAAAGTTTTTATTCTAGAAGGAGTTAAAAACTTTATGTAATTGTCCTGTTTTTGTGCTAAATAATAAACTTGAACAAAGATGAATTTGTAGACTTTTACTGGCACTAAGCTCACTTTAGATCCCTTTGTGTGTAAATCAGTGGAAAGCTGACTTGTTTTGCACCTTTTTTTGTATATATTAATTTTATCAGTGTTGTGTTTGTGGTTTCAGTTTTTTTAGTTTATTTGCCCAAACCAAAATCTTTAAACAATTTCTCTTTCTTTTAGACTGGACTCCGCTCAGGGGAAAGTCTGGGGGCTTTTCAAAGCTGTTTAGACCCCTGCATCCTTTCTATCTTTGGGGACACGTCAGCACTAGAGGCAAGACAGATGTTACTTATGTATTTAACATCTGTTTATTTTCATTCATGCTTTGATCCTAATCCTTGTTGCGGATGTGTTTGCTTAGACTAAAGGCTTAGATGAAGAGAGTGAGACCACACTGCTGACAGCCCTGACAGAGATCTTGGACAATGTGGATGATGAGAACCCGTCGCCATTCGACATGCTGCCTGACTCGGACTTGCTGTCTCATCAGAAGATCAGGGAACACTCTCCGGTCAGTGCCCGGCTGTTAACATACAATCAACCAGACGGCTCCTGTATGACATTTGCACTTTTTTTCCCATTTAATGATCTAATCTAGTAATACTGTACCGTCTTCTTTAGCTCAAGAGAATCCTGTGTTTGTCTCATTCCCTCCAAGACAAAGATACTCACTTTACCACCAGATCATCATCATCTGAAAACGTAGGGTTAAGGACTCTTCTCAACCTGTGTAAATTGCAGTTAAATGAAAGGTTGGACTGAATATTTGTCTCTCCATCTATACTCAGAGCCTATTCAAGAGTCAGACAAACGCTCTCCAGAGGAGTGATGGCGAGGAAGAGGAGGATGGCTCCTTCACCCTGAGCCCAGACAGACATAGCTTGTCACCTGACATCGATCTGTTTGGTTGGGAAGGTCTGGCCCTCCCTCTTCCTGTCACCTTTGAGCAGGAGGATGAAGATGGTTTCTCAGTGAACCTTGGAGACTTAGTCAGGCAAATGCACCCGTATTGTATCCCCATATCTGTAGAGAACGAGGAAGGGGAGCACCTGTTGCCTGAAGGAGGTATAGTACTTGAAGTTGTGGATCAAGGAGAAAATGGAGAACCTATCTTGGCCATCCAAAACATGAGTCTAGCTGACTCTGGGCCTCTCAAAGAATTGTGTTTGGAAAATCAGGAGAAAGTTTCAGGTGAAGCAGAAGAGGAGCCTTCTGATGGCTCGGAGCATATTGTAGTAGACGATGAAGACGACGTGCCGCTCGGGGAAAAAAGTGAAATTGCCGCTATGGTCACTTCAGTTATGACAAAGGAAATTGTCGTTCGGAAACAAAAGAAAGATAAAACAAGAAGTCCCTCGCAGAGAAAAAAGAAAAAGAAATGCAAACAAGAGCAGCCACCTAAATCTGTGGAGGGAAGGGTTCTGAGGAGTGGTACTATCACAAAACCAGCACAGGAAATGCAAAAAAAGCCTGAAAGAAAGTCTGTCAAAGAAGAAACAAAGCAAAAGTTTCCCTGCGTTTCCTCAAATTCACCTCCATCTCTTCTGAGCTGTGAAGAACTAAGGCCTTGTGAAACTAAAATGCAAACGGAGAACACCACTACAGCATCACTGACTGTAATAAATGAGAACGCTGCTCCATTGCTGTCACCAAATGTGGACACTGTCCCATCAAATACTCCCCTTGACAAGATTCAGCCTGAATGTTCAGCCAGTGCAGGATGTGCCCAGCAGCCCTGTGGTACTCCACAACAGCCCATCACACCTTGTGTTGAGGCTGAAAGCTCGCCAGCAGCTTCCTCTGTTCCCCCCTCCTTGATTTCTTCTGAAAGCTCCACAGCTGCTCCAAACTCTGAGGTTCCTGAGATCGCGCTGCCTGGTGATGCCGCCCTGCCAGTCCCAGAACCTAAACCCAAGTCGCTCAGTCTTGAGGAGTACCGGCGCCTTCGACAGCAGAAAAAGCCGGTTCCAGTGGAGAAACGAGACAAGAACAGCACCAAGTGGCCCACGCTTCCAGAGCTTCCCAAAGAGCTCACCCCCATCCCATGCCTGCCTGACCCGAACCCCAAGGACCTCAGACGTCCCAACACCCAGGTAGTGGAGGAGGTCAAGCCCGCTTGGCAGCTGAGGGGCCCAGGAGCTCCACCCACCCCTGAGGCACTGTTAGTGCCACCAGCCTACATGATGTCTTCATCCAACAAGGTTGCATCAACTGCTGCCGTTACTAAACCCCAGCAAACACAAGACCTTCCCAAACCCCCTCAGAAGCCCCAAACTCCTTATCCCGAGAAGAATTTGGCTACACATCCTCATGCGGCTCCTGCAAATCCTACAGTAGCTTGTGTTCCTCAGCATTGTGCATCTCCAGCTTCTTTAAAACCTGCAAACCACTTTGTGTCTGCAGAAGATGGAAAACGTTCTGAAGTTTCAGGTAAACAGGATGGCGCAAACGTCCTCGCCAAGCCGCAGCCCGTATCTTCAAAACCTGGAGATCAAACTAAATTATGCCCTGTAACCGCTGCAGACGTGACCAAACAATCCGCTGCTTCTGGATCTGCTCCAAGCGCCCCCCAGAAGAGCGCCGCGATTTCTCAGAAGTTACCCGAGGTCACCGCTTCTAGCAAATCCTCCAAGTTCACAGCCAGTAGTGTTAAACCTTCTCCTGATGGTCGTCTACATAGAATAAAAACACAACCTGTGGTGCTTGAAACTAAAGAAAAACCAACTAACCAAAGAACAAAGGATGCCACGCAGGAGTTGATTGAGGCGTTTGCCAGTGAAATAGGTGAGCTAGGAGTTCGTCTGTTTTATGGCGTGCGTTTTACTTGTGGAATAAGTAAAAATGTGTAACTTTTTTTCATATGTATTAGTAGTTGGTATATACTTGCACAAAAGTTGGAATGCATATCAATTGTCATCTTTCTTTGCATACATAAATAAATGTTAAATCAAAATACTTTTCTCTTTGAAGGTATTGAGGCTGCTGATTTGACCAGCTTACTTGAGCAGTTTGAAGAAACTCAAGGTAATTATTATTATTAAAGTCCAATTGTGTCATATCATAAAAGTGATTAATTTGGTGTTTTATTTTTCTTCCCAGTTTAATTCTGATGTGTGTTGATGCGGATCAGTAGCAGTGCAGGTCACATTTAGCACTAAGCTAAATGTAGCACTGAGCTAAATGTAACCACAGGCTCCATTTCCAAGTTTTGTCATGAGAAAGAGTAGCGCACAATATTACATATACTGTTGTAGGCTATCAGTAGTGGGTCATATATATATATACAGTATATATACACAAATACACACATACATAAATGCAAGGTTTACCATACAACTTCATTAAATGTCTCAATATATTTTTGTGCTAGTTCTGTGTTGCAAAACTTCCTTCCAATAAATAACTGTTTACGCGGTACTTCTGGCTGTTTATGACAAGATTGAGCTCTACTAAAACATTTTTCAGGAGTTAGTCCTGCAGGGGGCAGAGAAGCTTCTGTCTGCTCAGCTGCTGGAATTTTGCCTCGTCTGCAAGTTCATTTATCTTTTACACTGCGGGCTTTGTTTGGATAGATGTACAAGGTCTGGCACAATATAACAAATGGTTGCTCTGCAGTACATTGTGTTCAGTCATTCTTGTCTGCACCAGTTATAGGCATGTCATGTTTTTACTTTTATTTACAATTTCTTTATATTCCGAGAGAAAATCTGGAAATGTTATAAATGCAACCATTTTCTGACAAACTCAGTGATGCGCTTTGGTTTTCCTGTCTCTTCTGCTGGTTCCTGTGCTGATGTGCTTTTATCCGTTTCCTCCTCCATCAGTGAAAGACAAACGATGTGTGTCGGAGGTCTCTGGTAGAGCAGCAGCTGTAGGAAACTCGAGGTGAGTTACCCTACAGCCCTCACGCTGCTCTGTATAAGTGAATGACAAAAGTTGTCATAATTGGAAGAATGAAACCAGTTTGCTGTTGTGTAAATGTGTGTGTGACTGGGGTGACACAAGTACACCTTTTGCCAAGACCTACCGCAAACCTCTGCCATTGTCTGGCCTCAGTAATGATCCTCTAACATTCATATTCAGTCTAAAAGGTCACAACAATAAGCTGAGGGTTAATTCACCCTGCTTGCTTTGCAGAACTGAACTGGTTCCAGAGAAAACTGCCGTAGAGCGTCTAAAAGCTAATGATCTTTCAACCGCTGCAGGTAAAGCTGTTTAGAAAGTTGTCAAATAAGTTTTATTTTTTAATATGTGTTGATTCTTTTTAATGATGTGCCTGTAATGCAACTCTGTTCAGAAGGTATGTTTCCCTAAAAAGTGGCATTTTTCTGGTCTTTCTTTCCCTGTGCTTTAGCTCTGACCCCTCCAGCCACACCTCCCCACCAGCTGTGGAAACCTCTGCCTACTGCAGCACTGCTGGCAAAGAGCAAAGCTGCAGAGACCCCCTCCAAGGTCATTCAGATCGAAGCCCAGCCTCTACCCTCAGTTTGGTCCCGTAGTAAAGCCACTGCTGCTGCTGCGTCTGTAGGTCCTGACCTGGCATGCATGGATCATGATTATTGCCTCCCCGACAAAGGCTCCACCACTGAAGAGCCAGCCAAGCGCTGGAACGTTAAACAACAATCTCTTATCACGATCAAGCCCATCCAAGCTTCAACCACTACACAAACACCCCCAGCTGCCATGGCTCGAATCCAACCTGCTAAAAATCCTGCGATTCCCGTCACAACGCCAAGTTTTCCACAGACTGAACCCTTAGAGAAGAAAACTGATGGGACTGATGAAAGTTTTGTTCTGGAGACTCCAGATGCTTCACCAACCCGGCAGGAATCTGAATCTTCATTTAAAGTCAGGAGCCCCAGAAGAGGGCCCTTAAAAAGGTCCTACCGTCGGCATGCTGCTTCTCGCTCACCCAGCCCCAGATCCAGTCCCAAAAAAGGAACATATGGGCGGTCGAGAAAAAGATCCCGTCGTTCTCCTAGTCCTACGCCTAGCTGCTCAGACTCCTGTTCATCTAGGTCTCGGTCCAGATCGTGTTCCTCAGCAAAGAAAAGGTTTGTCCTTCTATTGAAACATTAAATTAGTTCAGTCACACATTAGTTTCAACAGTTTCTAATTTGTATTCATTTATTTATTTTGATCTGTAGGTATCGATCTCGTGGCTCGGATTGCAGTTCCAGTTCGTCACGTTCCTCGTCTCCATCTTCTCCCTCCCCTCCCAGGAGACGGAGAAACTCTTATTCTTCTTCTCGCTCTGGCTCCTGGAGTCGGTCCAGGTCACGGTCCCCTCAAAGACAACCACAGTGGAACGAAAACAGACGATTGTACAGGTATAAAACAAAACAGTTCTTATTTTAGTTAAAACAGCAAATAATATTCATAGCTGTCTAAACTGAGCATCACAAATACTGACATTAAAAAATAAATAAATAAACATCCTTAATTTTTTTTTTCTCCAGCCCTTCATACAGGCCCATAAATCATCATAGCACAACTAGAAGTATGGAAGAATCAAAGATGCGCAAGGAACGAGCCATTGTAAGTTTCATTATGAGCTCAAAAAATATTGTAGTGTATTTACTGCATCTAATGTGATCCACTACTTTCTTAGGAGGAGCGTCGTGTTGTTTATGTTGGTAAAATTCGGGAAACGATGACCCACAAAGAACTCCGAGAGCGCTTCTCTTTCTTTGGTGAAATTGAGGAATGTACCCTGCACTTCAGAGACCACGGGTTAGTACATCTACAGCAGGAGTGAAGCAGTTATATTGTTCCCGTAATAAGGATATGCGATATTTGCACCGCCTTTGAACCTATTGGTCTCTTCTTTGACCTCTGAGGGATGGCTACAGTGCTAAAGCAAACTCAAGCTTGTTCATAACTGGGGCTTCCTGGCAACACATCCTGGCTGCTCTTTTAAAAGCAAGCTACATTTTCTAAAGTATGGACAAGATCAGTTGCTACTTTCCCTGGACACATTTTAAACCTGTTGACACGATCGTTTTATAATTTTCCACAGGGACAACTACGGGTTTGTGACTTTTTACGACACCAAAGATGCTTTTACAGCGATTGAGAATGGGAGTAAGCTGCGCAAACCCGACGAGCTGCCATTCGATCTCTGTTTTGGTGGACGGAGACAGTTCTGTCAGTCCAACTATGCTGACCTGGGTGGGTATGGCTTTAAATTTCTAATGCAACAAAAGTATTATAAAGTTTTCATTTTGTTTATATATGTCTTTTCCTACCTTCTCGTACCAGATTCGAGTAGGGAGTACGATTCATTACCTGCTAAAGGCAAGTTTAATGCACTAGACTTCGACACTTTACTGAAGCAGGCTCAGCAGAATTTGAAGAGGTAACAGGAGGCCTGCACCAGGAAGCCGCTGAAATGCACCTCAGTGGATGGGTGCTCAGCATCTGCAACAGTCTTTATGTTGTGGTTGTTGCATTATTTTGTTTCTGCAAGTTTACACCTTCTATTGAAGTGAAACTTTATAATAAAACTGGTAAAAGTAGTAAAAAAAAAAGACTACTTAAGATTTTTGTTTTTTAAAAGTTTATTTAAATGTACAACTACATTAAATTGTATGGAGAGAATAATTTTAAAATGGAATGGAACTCCATAAATATTTTGGAAAGCATGTAGTACATTGAAATGTAATACAAGCCTAAATAAAAGTATTTTGTCTTGCAAAGTGGCTGGTTCTTTTTACAGTTTTTAATGTAAAATGATGAAACTTGTTTATTTTTATGGTAAATGGACTAATTGTATAGCACCTTTCTTTCTTATCAAGATCCTCAAAGTGCTATACAATACAATCTGTGGTCCTCGTTTACCCATTCGTACAGCACACTGCTTTATCTGTAAAAAGAATAACCAGTGCTTTATCACATTTTTTGCATTGATTAATCTGTAATAAAGAAAATCTATCAAGTATGCCAAATATGGCTTTGGAAATACAGGTGCTGGTCATAAAATTAGAATACAGTATCATGACAAAGTTTATTTATTTCAGTAATTCCATTCAAAAAGTGAAACTAGTATATTTATTCATTACACAGACTGATATTTTTCAAATGTTTATTTCTTTTAATGTTGATGATTATAACTGACTGAAAATGCCAAATTCAGTACAGAAAATTAGAATACATGTATTGTGAAATGTTCATTATTGAAGACACCTGGTGCTACACTCATCTAATTAACTCAAAACACTTGCAAAGTTCTTTATTAAATAGTCTTTCAGTCTAGTTTTTAGGCTACACAATCATGGGGAAGACTGCTGACTTGACAGTTGTCCAAAAGATGACCATTGACACCTTGCACAAGGAG
>JARVGS010000001.1:43182377-43195980 GCA_031762315.1 Hypsolebias antenori | reverse complement strand
GGTACTTCTACTTTTACTAGAGTACATTTTTGTCTGTTTATTTGTACTTTTACTTAAGTACAGTGTTTAAGTACTTTCTCCACCACTGATAATCATCAACATTAAAATAAATAAGCATTTGAAATACATCAGTCTGTGTGTAATGAATGAATATAAAGATACAGGCTTTACTTTTTGAATGGAATTACTGAAATAAATCATCTTTTTTTTTTCATGATATTCTAATTTTATGAGCAGCACCTGTATAATGCAAAAGTTAAAATGACAAGCTGGTTTTGCAGGGGCTGCTTAGGTCTACAATCATGACACATTTTGTCAACAGTGCCTCAAATATTCCAAGAGTTCTACTAGAAAAAAAATAATGGAACACTTAAAATGATCAAATTTTAGGTATAAATCTTTGGAGCAGCTCACCAAAGTAAACCACACTGCACTTTATATTGCACAATATATAATTTCATTCTGGAACATCTCAGTAGAAAACATTTTGTACTGTGGCTTGATTTGTCTGCAGGGTGAAAGGCTTGATGCACAAATGCCTTCCATTTTTCTCTAACATTTACCACCCATTGTTTATGCAATAGCATTTTGTATCAATAAGCACGTGAATATCACTGAGCTCCTGAATTTGCTGACATTTAAGTATAAAATAACATATCTGTTCTGTTTGAAAGAGGTATGAATCATTGCATTTTTTTATACATGGATTGGCAATCTCAAGATAATTCACTGTTCTTCATCATTTGTGGAGTGGCCCTAATCCTCTTCCGTACAGATCAGACCACGAAATCTGAACTTGTGTTATTAAAAAAAAAATCCACTTACATTTAGCTCCCTTGTTCATTTCTTGTTTTAGCATTATTTAATTGTTCTCTTAATCATAACATACAATTTGTCATTTGAGTCGTTGGGAGCGAGTTGGACAATTTATGTTTCATAAACTAATAATAATTATTATTATTCCACTGACAATATTTTTATTTATAAAAATAAAAAACAATGGCAAAACATTTTGAGGAAAATTAGCAAATCTACTATTAAAGCTTTCGTAATGCAGACATTTGCCTTGTAAGGCGTTAACTATCTTGCGTGCGTAATGTCTTTGCGGTGTTTTGTCACGTAGATCCGGTTTTGACTGGTTTAATCTGGTCGGGTGAGCATGCGCATTCGGTGTAAACAGGAAGAAACAGCGAAAATTAGGGCAAATTTTTACCGTATGGAGGAGGGAATGGTCGCTTAAAAACGGACTAACGGCTTGTATTTTCTTCATGAATTTAATGATATATATGATGTTAACCGCTTGCTAGTGTTTGTATTCAGTAAAAAACGAGGGGAATTAAAAACAGATTTACTAAGCTGGTGGACGTTAAACAGTGAGTGACGCGGTTTATTTCCTCCCGACAGTCCCGAGTACTGTAAGTAGCTCGGTGGATTTGCATGATAAATATCTACATTTAGCGAGTTATCTGGATTTTGTGAGTGTATCGAGGAAAATCAACGATGGTTCAGAAAGATAAGACGCTGGAGACTCCTCAACTGGATGTTGAGCCAAGCCCCAGCCCAGTCTCTGGAGAGGCTTGTGTCGAGGCCCCTGGCCCAGTGGCGGCCACCGACATCGGAGTCGAATCGACTGGTCTCAGAAAATTCATTAGTGGGGTTGTTGAAGGTAATGGAAAAAAATAAAAATACATCAATCATACTGTAAGATCGAAATACTGCACCAATCCTGCGTGTTTAATTTATTCATCTAAAATTGTCAAATTAGGCGCGTGTGCAGCCAAATTCAGTTAAAACTGTTCAGTGATCAATATTTATTTTATGCAAATGTACAGTGTATTCTTAAATATTTAAACGTTGTTTTTGCACACACGGGTGTAATACCTATGAAGATTTTAGATTAATTAGATCCTGTGGCCTCATTTTCAAAAGTTATTCTCAATTGGTCTTAAACATATGTTTACATACTTGTATAATTTTAAGTAGCTTTAAAATACAGGCAGGATATTATAAAGAATAACGTTGATTTTTAAGCATAATGATGATACCTATTATGTTGGAGGTAGTGTGATTACTTGTATGGATTAAAACACTAAAAGTTTTTGTCATTTACACCATGTGATACATGTGGTGGAACCAAGTTGTGTACCGGTACACAGGGTCCTAGTTAATCCAACAAAAGTATAAATTGTAAAGAAAAACGGTAATAAGACCTAAGATATGAACTAAACACTATGTGTGGGTATACATTAAGCTTTATATTTGAAAGTGTTCCCAGCACTCACACCAAGGGCAAATTGTTGTAGCAGCAATACGTGCTGAAAATTTAGATAAATGATACTGTAAACTGCATGGGAACCGATTTATATTGTGTCTTTCATGCAGGCTTTTATGGGCGTCCATGGACAATGGAACAGAGGAAAGAATTATTCAGAAGGTAATGTCTGTCTGTGATGTCTTCTTTAATAAGGTTATAGTACAAACATTTGTATTGTGATCCTGGGTTTATACAAAATATTTTGTTTGTAGGCAACAGAAATGGGGGCTGAACACATACCTCTACGCTCCCAAAGATGACTACAAACACAGAATGTTCTGGAGAGAACTGTATTCAGTGGAAGAAGCAGGTGACTATACTGAGTAGATTGGTGGATAAGCTGTTTTAGGGCCAAAAAATGTGAATTGTGCCTTTTACACTTAGCAGGCTCCTTGTGTCTGATAAATTTGAATGAAAACAAAAAACTTTTATCAAGTAACTTGTTTTTCCTTACCTTATTTTGTAGAGCAACTCATGACTTTAATCGGTGCTGCCAAAGAGCATGGAATAGAGTTTATTTATGCCATTTCCCCTGGATTAGACATAACTTTCTCTAACCAGAAAGAAGTTTCTGCACTCAAGAGGAAACTTGATCAGGTTACTATGCAATATTTTTACATTTTCATTTAAACATGCATTGAAACCATTGACTTGCAATATCTCCAAGCAACATAATTGCTAGCTTCCATTTTAAAGCTAATCGGATGCCTTCCCCTTTAGGTTTCTCATTTTGGCTGCAAGTCATTTGCCTTACTTTTTGACGATATTGACCACAACATGTGCCCTGCAGACAAAGAGGTATTCAGCTCTTTTGCACATGCTCAGGTTTCTCTTACCAATGAAATCTACCAGTACGTGGGAGAGCCTGAAACCTTTCTTTTTTGCCCCACAGGTATGTCACTTCTATATATGACCTCCTTTTCTATATTCTTTGTTTTGATCTGCATGTTTATTTGTTGCTTTTGTGTTATTTCCCTTCAGAGTACTGTGGTACTTTCTGCTATCCAAATGTCTCACAATCCCCCTACCTTCGGACAGTTGGAGAAAAACTTCTGCCTGACATTGATGTACTGTGGACAGGCAAGTTTAAACGTTTTCTTTGAATTAATGAACACAATTTTTACTGTTAAGCCCAGACTCATTTGTCTAATTGTCATTTGTCCAAATTATTAACATATATGCTGTCTATTTATAGGCCCCAAGGTTGTGTCTAAAGAAATCACAGTGGAGTCTATTGAGGAGGTGTCCAAAATCCTGCGAAGGTCCCCTGTAATCTGGGACAATTTTCATGCCAATGATTATGACCAGAAAAGGCTTTTCTTGGGTCCATACAAGGGCCGCTCTACAGAGCTTATTCCAAGGCTAAAGGGAGTCCTCACCAATCCCAACTGCGAGTTTGAAACCAATTTTATAGCAATCCATACTTTGGCCACTTGGTACAAGTCCAACATGAATGGGGTTCGAAAGGATATTGTCATGAGTAAGAACCTAATCAGTCATGAACTTGGTTCCGCTGATATTCCAGCAGAGCAAAGATTATTTAATAATATGCTTTATTTCTCTCTTCATCTTGTCTTTTTAAGCTGATGGTGAGGAAAGCACAGTCTCTATTCAAATCAAGCTGGAGAATGAAGGCAGTGATGAGGAGCTGGAGACTGACATGCTCTACAGCCCACAGCTCGCGCTGAAACTGGCTTTGGCAGAATGGCTCGGGGAATTTGGCGTGTCTCATCAGTACAACAGTAAGAGTGATCCCAAAGTTGAAAATGTCACTTGGAAAAGACATAACAATTAGAACAGGGCAGTGCAGTAACATTGTTTTCTTTTAGGCCGACAGGTGCCTCAGAGTGGCTCTAAAAGCACAGTCATAGACGTATCATCGATGACAGCTCCGTCTCTTTGCTCCTCCACATCAGTCACGACTGTGTTCCAGCAACCGATCATGTCTCCATCAATGCCCCCCCTCTGCTTGGATCCACTGCCACTCCCCATGGCAAAAACACCTCAGGAGGAAGAGGAGGTGTGCTTTAGTGATTCTTACTGTTGAAAAAGAGAATGTTGCATTCGCTTTAAATTTGAACTTGCTTCAAGTGTATTTTTTATAAATTTTCAGGACCATCTTGTTGATTCGGTTTCCCTTGTGTAGTTAAAAGACATTAACAATCTTTGCTTTTGCAGGTGGATGTGGAAAAGAAGGATTCAGATGAGGAACCAATGGAAATGGTTGTTGAGAAACAGGACGAACCAGAAACCGAGGCTGATCCAGAGGAGAAAGATGTCGCTCCCATTTTAACTGAAAAAATGACTGAAGATCTGAGACCCATGGATACGGACAAGGAAAGTCTGACAGAGTCCAAGTCCCCTGAAGAATCGATTCAGGAGGACTCTGGGAGTGATGTTGCCCCTATGCAGACAGATGATCAGCTCAAACAGGTACTGCAGAGATTTATTTATTTTTCTGTCTTTTATACTTTTACACTTGTAGTACAATATTAAAATTAATTTTTAAGTCACAATGTTGCTGCGTGTGTCCTCAGGATGTGTTTGTGCCTGGCCCCGATGAGAAGCCCCTGTTTACAGTGGACCCTCCTTTGCTTGAGGACCTGTGCTTACTTGCAGAGCTCTTTTATCTGCCTTACGAGCATGGACCCAAGGCCATGCAGATGTTAAAGGAGTTTAACTGGTTAAGAGCCAACAGCAGCGTCGTCAGTGTCAACTGCAAAAGAAAAGACAATGAAAAGGTGGGCTTCTTATTTGAAATTAAAAAAAAAGAAAGAAAGAAAAAAACATCAGATGAATAGAATAAGGTCTGTGTGAGAACTACATTATTAACTAAACAGGCTGGTAATGGAGCTGAAAACAAAATGGTGGATGTGTATTACCCCTACCGCCCATTGGGTGGCGTGGTTTTGACTGGATTGTTTGCACTGCAGATAGTGTGCCATGCTTGTTGAAACTCCATATACGTATATATATATATATATTAAAAAAATGTTCTCCAAAGGACATTTTGACAGTAGAAAACACTGTCAAAAAATATAAACTGTATAACAGTGTAATGGGTTACACATGTATTTTATCTGAACAGAATCTTTGCTCACTTGACTTGAATATTAGCTTCTTATTTTTTAATGTCATTTTCAACTCTTCCTTTTGACTACTTTTTTTGTTGTTGTTGTTTTTGTTTCTAATCTGTGATGCATTCAGGTTGCAGAATGGCAGTCACGGGCCGAGAAGTTCGAGGAGATGTGCTGCTCCGTCATCCACATGTTCACACGGCTTTCTAACACAGCCAACCGCACCATTCTGTATGACCTCTACCCCTACATTTGGGACATCAAGAGCATCATTTCTATGGTCAAGTCTTTTGTTCAGTGGTTAGGTATGTATACAAGGGAACCTGGGGGCCTCTTTTCTTAGAAAGTTGTATTTTAGCGTCAGGTCTTGAATTTAGTCATTTTCAGGAACACATTTTGTTAAAATAAATTGACGTTCACATTTATTTAACTGCATGTAAGTTACAGTCAGAGCTATGCATTTTTTTCACTAAACTACATGAGATTGTTTTTTAAGACATCTGCTTAACAGATGGTGTCTTAATCAGTAACAAAACACCTCTTATAGAATACAGTATAGTTATCACCAATGAATTTATGGGTGATACCACTATCTGTGAGAGGTAGAACATTTTAGATTAGCTTAGCACAGATCGAGCCTAAGGCTTCACTTTGCAGCTAAATGCTCTGTTATTCACACATGTTGATTATTGTTTTTTTTTTTTTCTATCAGACTGAATGCTGCTTGCACTGTTGGTATCCTCCATGTTTAAAATTAAAAAATTGTCATTACCGTAATGATGTCTAAACTGAGACTCTGTGGAAACTGTCCCAGCGGGGTTTACTGCTGCTTGCTGTGTATCCAGTAACATCACTGCTGCATTCCCACCCAGATATGCTACTTCCATTTCCCTGGCTGTGAGGATGGGTGCCAGGAGAAAGTCCCATCCTCTTCCCTCCATGCACTAGCGCGCGCGCAAGCTTGGAGAGCAAGTTGACCAAGTGTGGAAGGCCATTCTGGTACATAAACCAAGAACCGAGCTAAATTTATATTTTGTTAGAATATGGATGCACGTGTTTGCACCATTGCCTTTCTTGAGTTGTCTCAAAAACAAGGCTGTTGGAAGAGTTTTTATTCTCCATATTATTAGCTCAATCTGTATCAAGTTTATTCCCATAATTATTATTTTTTTTTACTTGAGAGAGAATGGCTTTCTCGCTAACTGTTCTCTTACCAAAACAAGCTGATATTGAACACTTGATACAGTTTGAGTGACATTCACTGAGAGATAACACCTCCGTCTTTTTTGGAGTGTTGTTTTGATGATAGTTAAGTACCAGCATGGCCTATTGGTTACTCCCTGTAACCCAATTTCATTCACAGGTTTCTGTCCAGTTCAGCTACATTGTAAAGCTGGCCTCTCAGCGCACAGTACTACACAGCAGGCAGCATTCCCACACTGGCAAAACCACTTCAAACGTTGACACTTTTGGCCTGACGCATTAGTAAATACTTATTACTCTGGCACTGTTGAAGAAATCAGTGCCTCACATTTGGACAAATTGTAATATCAGCTTTTTAAACTTTCAATATACTGACAATTCGTCGTCCTTTTTATAAGTACTTTATCTTTCCCTTTGAAAACTTTGCAGCCGGCATTTAGTCGCAATCCCCTTAATTATTGTACTGCAAATATTTACTAATAACTATTTTCTACTGTTTTCTCCCCTCACTATGTACAGATGGAAGAATCCACAGTACAAGTTTCTACTGCTACTGGATCGACAGTGGCCGATGTATGCACAGTGCAGGCGTTGTCTTTTTTTTTTTTTCTTTACTTCGTTAATGTTTGCAATTGGTTTATGTATTTTTTAAATCTTTAAACTAAATTCATTCATTAAAAGATTCAATTGGAGGAAAGGAAGTCGCCCTCTGGATGAAGTCACATCTTGCGCAGCGATTTGAGTTTGTATTCCAATTGTTAACTCCCAAATTTTTCTCTTTGGCAGCATCTGTCTAACTTGTTTTTGTTTCTGTCAGTAGGCTAATAGAAATGGCTCACACCAGCCTGATGCACCTACACAGAGGAACTTGTACTTGGCTTTAAAATGTAATAATGCAACTTTATTTTATTTTTTTCCTGCATGCACTGGAGAGCTCAGATATAAATGGCTGGATAGATGGAACAGGTGCTTGGTTGTGCTTCCTGTTACACATCGATTACTCAACTATCCAGACTCAGTCTGTAATTTAAATTAAATTATTTTCACTCAGTATTGTGGGTTTAAATTTGGCTTGCCAAGTTCACAGTTCCTTCATGTGGGTGCATCTGAAGGAATTGTTTTGATCTTGTGAGGTTCACACGTAAAGCAGGGTCAAAGTCCTGCACGCGCGCTGCATTTTGCTGGTCACATGACAGGGCTTCTTGTCAACCAGGGTTAGATCTTGCTAGCAGCAACGCAGCTGGATACAAACTTTTAAAAGCTGTGATTGCTTTAGATATTTGCTGCTGCGTGTGCTTTTATAGTGGATTTTAAATTAAGCTTAGAGGCCGTTTAACTATGGAGTGGGGTGCATCCTGTTCTGTTTTCCTGGTTTTTAATGACTCATGTTTCTCTGTCATGTGACAAGGCAGATAAAATGAGAATGTGACTTCACACAGGGTGCTAAGATTAGTGGGGTGATGGCAGCTAAAGCATTCTGTTGGGATACAAAAATACATATTTTGGTGGTTGGTGTATTTATTAAGTCCCAACTTTTTAAGTCATCGCCTTAATTGTTGAGGGCAGAGGATAATCAAACTGCACAAAATAACCTAAGATTTGCAGACCATGTTTTAAGAAGCTGGCTGATACTACTGTAGTAACAGATAATTTTAAAAGGTGCAGAGCTCATTTATATAAAATTTCTGACTCGCACTTAAATTCTCCAAACATGAGATTTAGGTGCCTGAGCCCCATTGCGTCAAAGATGTTGTTTGAGCATAATTATTTCGCATTAGGTCCTGTTTATGTTTTAATAATTGAAACAAAATTAATTTATATTATTAATGCTAATAGTTACAAATTATTACATATTACCCCCCCCTTCATTCCCATCTCCCCACTCCTTTCATCTTTACTGGAGCCCCATCCTGTGGTAACGATGTCCGCTTGGCTCTGCTCCTAACAGGGTGTCGTAGTCAGTCCTCAGCACAGTTCCTTAAAGGAGACCAAGAGCCCTGGGCCTTTAGGGGAGGTCTAGCAGGAGAGTTCCAGGTATCTAATGCACTAAAATAACGGTAATAAAATGGAAAGAAAAAAAAGTGCTGCAAGGAAAAAAGCAACTGGTAAATATGTGTAGGTATGAAGGGGTTTGGTCTGTCAAAGGTGAGCTGATTGTAATGAGATAACTAGACATTAAAAAAATCCTCCTAGTGTTAATGTTGGAAGATTTACAGAATCTGTAACTGGATCGATTGACCTTAAACATGCAGTGACAAAAGGATATGCAGCCAGAGTTTGGCATGGCTTGTTCTTATTGTTTAAAACAAACTTTTTTTTTTTCAGCAACTGACCAAGGAGATGCTACTTTTCCCTTGCGCATGCGGCGCAAGCGAGCATGGCTAGGTTTTTATGACATCTCATTTCTTTGCAGGGAAGCACAGCGCACAAAATGGCAACCCTTTTCAAGCGCACGCGCGAGCAGCGCAGCGAGAGCATCGCAGCGAGCGCGCAAGCTTGTATGCACAAAGAGAACTCTTAAGATTAAACACACCTTTCCAGTGTAAAACTATTCCCCAGCCAAGGCTCACTGTCAGCTTGTGTGCTGTTACGGAAGTGAGCTTCCATTTGATTTTCCTTTTGTGTTTTTCCAGGAGTTCTCTGTATTTTTGCGCTAGCATCATTATTTTTCTCAACAGGAGGCTCCTGCGCAGCGAAATATGACGATGCTTTGTGAAAGGGAAAGAAGCATCTCCTTCAGCCAGTAACACCTTAGTCAGACCAAAATACAACCCATGTATTTATTAGGAAGGCTCTGTGTATACTTTGTGTTCCATGGTTTAAAAAATAGACTAATGTGTTGTTTGCTCTTGTTGTCTACTGTCAAATCAACAAGGAACACCGTTAATATTGTTTCTTCAACAGTAATTGTAACTCAAAGCTCTAAAATCTTTTAAAGTTGTTCCTTTTGGGTTGATAGTAGCTCAACTTGGCAAATATGCACTGAGGCAGTCAGCAAAAGCCACTTTTTACTGTGTAACTAAACCTGCTCGCTTTTGTAACCCACAGAGGTTACTGCCGATAGATGGGGCAAACGATCTTTTCTACCAACCTCCACCTTCTTTGCCAACCTCCAAAATCTATACAATAAGGCCTTACTATCCCAAAGATGAGGTAAAATTCTTCTTAGTGTGTTGTCATGTCTGTTCACTCCCTTTTTTTTTTTTTTTATAAGAACCCGAGTAATTTACCGTAATTTCCGGACTATTGAGCGCACCTGAATATAAGCCATGCCCACTAAATTTTAAAAGGGAAGAAAAAAAAAATGTGTACGTATATATAAGCCGCAGGTGTCCACGTTGTAACATGAGATATTTACACAGAAAGATTTTTTTTAAACGTTTAATTAAATACACACAGTATTTTAAAAAAAAATTCTGACCAGTGTCCACTGTGACCTGTTCAGTAATTTCATTGGTCAGTTGTTTTTTTTTTACTTTATTTATACAGGTCACCTCACTGAGTCACGAGGACCCACCTCCCAATGGAGATGTATATTGGGCAGCTATAGGAGTGCCCGGGTGTGACAAGGCTAAATGTTTTTGTGGCATGAAGCTTGTTACCCCATCAAAAAAAAAAAATCCATAAATTAGCTGCAGGGTTCAAAGCCTGTGAAAAAGTAGCGGCTTATAGTCCGGAAATTACGGTACTCATCAGCCACTGTTCAGCTAAGTATATGTATATAACCACTACAAAAATCTGCTTTTCATACAGGCTTCAGTTTATAAAATATGTAAAGAAATGTACTGTGAAGGAATGGAAGATGTGCCATTCTCTGAGGAGGATGCTGACCTGATAGGAGACAGGTAAAGCACAAAGGTGTCTCTGGCTAAAATCTGAATTGTTTTTTATCCCCTGAAGCACATGACCAACAAATCCTTCCTGTTTGTTTACAGGTTGGTCGGAGGTTTCCTGACACTGAGTTCAGACTACGGTTTCGTGCTGGAGGATGACGAGGGGATCTGCGGTTATGCTCTGGGCACCGTAGATGTGAAACCTTTCATCAAGAAGTGCAAGCTGAGCTGGATTCCTCACATGCAGGAGAAATACCACAAGCCTGATTGTGAAAAGGATCTCACGGAGGCCGAAGTATGACCTTAATTCATTCATCTAAGTGTCACGACATCAACAGAGACGTCGCACCCATTTTGTCTGTTGGTACATTAATTTTACGCTCTGCTCCTTGTCCCTGCAGAAGATGATTCTGAGTTTTCATGAAGAGGAGGAGGGTCTTCCAGATACCTTTTTGTCCAACTTTCCCTCGCTCATCAAAGTTGACGTTCATGCCAAAGTCACTGATCCCAGTGTGGCAAAGAGCATGATGGGATGTCTGTTATCTTCCATTAAAGCAAATGGTACGCAGCAGCGTTCTTCACTTGTGTCGGTGCATTCCGTCAAGAACTTATTTCTCTTCATGTGAAAACGGGCGTGCGTTTTATTATTGATGTATAAATCAGCCCAAAAATCCAAAACAAAAGGCCAAAAAAAAAAAAAGTCTTCAATAATTTATCGCTTTGTTTATTTTGTGAACTAAATACAATGATAATCTTGTGGTTGTCCAAACTAATTTTTTTTTTATTCCATTTTAGGCTCCCATGGTGCATTCTGCAAAATTCGACAGACTGATAAGCGAATGTTGGAGTTCTACAGTAAACTGGGATGCTTTGAAGTGGCCAAAATGGAAGGTTTTCCCAAAGATGTCATCATTATGGGACGCAGCCTTTGAAGAAACGTGCCGATAGAGTAACAGACTGAAAAAGATCATGTCAAAACAGCTTGAACATATTTGTGAGAAAAAAAAAACTTGTGATGATTTTATACTACGTTACCATTTGGGCTCGCCCTGGAAGAACCTTGTTTTTACCGTTTGTGTCAACAAGCACAGTAGTTGGACACAGATTACCTGTGGCTGCCCTTAGATGTTTTAGCTCATTTGGATTTGGCCTCCAACCAGTGATCTGCAAGTGCTCCGATCAGTAACGTGCAGGTGTTTAAGCACCGATTCCTCGGGCTCCACTTCTTGTGTACTTCCATGTGGAAGGAAGAGATGTAAGCCTTTTTCTGATTACATCAATTGTCCACTACATGGATATTCCTCCATACACTTTACAAAGAAGTGTTTGAAATGGCAGCAGTTGTGAAATTAGGTTGTCTCCTTCAAATCCTGCAGTCTTCTTGTTTTTGACATTGAAATGACACAGATGTTAACAGGATATGAGGTGCTATGAGAATCTGCCTTTCAGTGCCATCTGGCAATGTGTTGATTTGCTCTGCAATCCATTTGGAGATGAAGGCCTTTTGAAGTGTGTTCAGAAATTAAAATGTGAATACTGGGTCTGCACACGAAGGGTGGACAGCTGTGGTCCGTTTCGTGTTGCAGCCTCGAACAGAACTTCACAACAGCCCACCAAGAGAACTGAGTGAACCACACGCTCCTCTTTTTGTTGATGTAGTTGTACAAACGACGGCAACAAACACAAGTTTATAAATGTTTTATTTTTAATCTCATTTCACTTCCTTATTGCCTTTTGGTTTGTGAATTTTTCCCATCCAGTATCTATTGTGATCACTTTTTCTAACATTAGTCAGGCAGTCGCAGCAAAAGTGATTTTTGTATATTGGGCTTGTTATGCTCTGTAGAAATGGCTGATTTAAAAGTTGTTTTTTTTAAAGGTTATGTATAATTACACATTTATTAGTATTGAGGTTTTGTCTTTCACAAGTTGGTGTCTTTTTGTTAAATAGTAAAATGTCAAGTTGCTTTTTAGAATAAAAATTAAAATCACCTACCTAGTGGGACCAAAACATTCAGTTCTAGTTTTATTTGAGATAGCAATTCCTGATTTAAAAACACTAGGTATGCATAAAATTTGAAGCTTATATTGTCTTGAGGCCTGACTTTGAAATGAAAAGGCAACTAGCTGGAGCCACCCGCATTCTGCTTAGACTATTCATACATCTTTATTTTTCAACATTTCATACGAGTAACTGTTCTCAGTCGAGCATCTGACATCTGTGTTAGGTCAGTGTTGTATTTGAATACTAAAGAGCTCCACGCTGTTCATCAGTAACTTTAAAGGTTTGCAGCCATTTCTAAGGATCCCCCCCCCCCCCCCAGTTATTTAGATGTTTTCTGTTCCAAATCGTTTTCTGTGTCTTTATAACAAATCAGTAGTTTTATTTTAAGACAACTTTTAACAATTCAACTGAAGTGTTCTGTTGGTTACGTGTGCTACGAGTTGCTCTGTAGCTGCCTGTCAATGTGAGTTTTCAATACTGTATGTTCATAATGTCATAATGTGCATGAAGTGTTCTGCATTTCCTGCGGTGGACATTTGGGAAAAATATCGTCTGGTGCCACATCGAGGAAGAAGCATGCCACTTAACAGCTAAAACATAATGGTGTTGTGCTTAGACATTCTGTAAACACTGTATTCAGACTGATTATTTGTATATAATTTTCTGTGTTGCTCAGAGGAAAAACTGATCCTTTCATACAACCCCTTGTTTTTTAGAGTCGTACGGTCTGTCAGCAAGGAGTGAAACTCAACAGATCTGCTCTCGTGTCATAAAACAGGCGTTTAATTTCCTATTTTAAATGGTTCATTGTGTAGTTTACTGATGTTTTGGCCTTTTCCCAACGATCAGACAAAAGTGATTGAAATAGGGCTCTGCCTGTACATTTTGAGTTGAAGGTCCAAATGGGGGGGTGTTATTGAACAGCTTGTCTTTGTACATTTTTTTTTTATGTAAGATATGTAATAGAAACTAATAAATCATTAAGTTGCTGTACTGGTGTGTGTTTTCTGTATAAATGTCTGGATATTCTGTTTTTACAGTATAGAAGAGGAGAAAAAATGATGCAAAGAAATACTGGATCAACAAAAATTATTTTCATTCATTCAACCTTTATTCATACAGGCTAGCCTCGTTGAGCCACGGGGACTCATTTACAAGAGGGACCTGTTGC
>JARVGS010000001.1:43156778-43175339 GCA_031762315.1 Hypsolebias antenori | reverse complement strand
TTCTTTTCAGAGCTTTCTGGACTTCACCCTCACTAATCTTTCCCGCTTCCTGGTCCACAGTTGGGCTGTATAAATAATAACAAATTTGTAATAATGTTCAATCATTTCTATTAAATAAGACATTTTTTTCAAGTTGTAGTACTTAGCATTTTTACCAAAATTAAAAAAAGATATGGTTTATAGGTTAATGAGTGCCTAAAAACCTGAATACAAATAAATATTTGCACCAGAACTAACCAAGAAAGAGTAATGTCATCTAAGAGGGGTGTAAATAAAATTATGTCCCTTCAACCTTTTGGAAGGACATTAGTTTTATATTCTGTTTTTAAAATCTTCAAATTTCCATCCTTAAGCAGTCTAACCCTAAATCTGAAAAAAAAAAATCTGCATTTGTCAAATTTACAGTAATTTCTTAACAGAAGCTGTTTTATTTTAAAACACTTGATGAGCAGCAGGCTACATGCAATAATAACCACAGCAATTGCATTTCCTATAAAAATGCAGTGTGAATTGCTGAGAAACAGCTGAAATTAGTAAAAAAAAAAAAAAAAAAATCTGAAATGGAAGAACAAGCCCGAGTCAGCAGAAGAAAGCAGAAAGAACACACATTTGCTAAATGTGGTTTAAATAAGCAGAAATGAGCGCAAAAATTAGTATATTAGCTAAAATAACTGAAATTAATAAGAAATGGTTGAAAAGTAGCTGAAATGGCAGAAAGAAGCTTAAATTACCAGAAGGAAGTGCAGGGAATATAGGAATGTGCACAAAAAAAAGTGGAAATTAGCTGAAAAAAATAGCTGAATAGTAGCTTACAAAACAAAGTAGCTTAAATTACCAGAAGGAAGTTGAGAGAACACCTTTTTGCTAAATTAGGCTGACAAAAGGTTGAAATAAGTGCAAAAAATGTGGAATTAGCTGAAAAACTAAAATTAGCATAAAATGGCTAAATAGTAGCTGAAATAACAAAAAGGCTGAAACTTGCAGAAATAAGCTGAAAGGAGCATAACAGCAAAAAGAAGTTAGAAGAAGCACACAAAAATGTTGTAGTTAAGACTCTGAAAAGAGTACAAACAGCTAAAATAATTTTTATTTTATTTTTTTTATAAAAACCCAGCTGAAATTAGCTCAAAGTAGCTGGAAAAAAAAGTTTAAATTTACACAAGGAAGCAGAAAGATGCTGAACCAGAACAAAATGTGAAATGAACAGTAAAAGGCTGTGAACAGATCTAAAGATTTGAAGGATGTAAAAGGAGCTCAATTCATTTTTTTATGAGAAAAACAGGCAGAAAAGGCTAAATATTTCAAAAAACTAAAGCTGCACCAATACCAAAAGACATAGCACCCTTCTCCTGAAGGAGCTGAAAGTTTTGATATATGAACTGTTGGCATAGCTTGAAAACTGTGGGATGCGATGGATATGCGATAGCCAAAAAACACACAGAATAGGGATATAAGAAATATAAACAGGATCACAATAGTGTGAATACCTAAAAAGCATTCACACAATAAGGATTACTAGACCTGTAAATTAAAAATGGCTCTTAGAAGAAGTCAAAACCTAATGAGAGCTTCCATGGAGTATAAATGCCAACAAACCAATTTCCAATCAGAAGAAAGCCAAGCTGCAGTTTGAATCACATCTGTGAGAAGAACGAGTCGACAACAACGGAAAAGTTGAAGTAAATACAGGAAGAGCACAAGAAAACGGGGAAGTTCTTTGGTCAATCTAAAACTGTTTCTCCCTGCTGACGACGAGCAGTACTGGACAGTAAAAGGTTCAGCAGTAGACCTGCATGATCCTCTGAATCACACTGTGAAGATGTGTGGAAATGACCGTCCACTCGTTTGATTTAACATCAGAATGCTGCAACTTCTTGCACCAAGCATCTCCCCCCACCACTGAATCACACATACACACACACACACATGGCTGGAGTCATGTGACAAGTTGCAGATCAATGTGCAACAATCCTCCAGCTAATTAATGTCACCTTCACTGAGAGCAGGTGCTGCTGCTCCTAATTTTCTGACTCATAAACTGCATCCAGCTGGCGTGCAGTAGGGATTTGGGAAATGTTTATATACTACTTTTATTGGGAGGATTTTATGGACCAATGTTTGTGTCCTCTTATTCTCGTAGAGGTTACATCTGTATCTGTGCCCTGCGATAAACGGAATCCCAAATGTGTATTTAGTTAATCAGGTTTACTCAGACTTAATAGCTCATAGGATGTGCATTCATCCTGGGAATAGATCTTGAAGTGTCAGCTCTTATTATAATGCACGTAGTACCTGCTCATCTCGAGTGGGCTCAGTTTACCTGCTCTCTCCTCCTGCTCGTTTCATTCATCCACATTGTTTTTAATGTTGCCCGTTTCCCTTTAGCTGGAACGTGACGGAGGACCGCTTCATGTTACAAATGATTTCCACGAGTAAAAATAGACCTGAGGATCAATAAATGTTGGCCATGGATCTTTTGCCTTTGATGTTTGTGCCCTCCATGTGTGCGTGTGCGTTGCTATACTGGATTAAAGTTTTGGCACACATTTCAAAGGCGTAAACAGATGAAGGTTATAATCCTGAATGGTTGATGAATTGCCACTCGGTATGCATTATGCTGTTTATGTTCATGGTCCTGCCATTGTTACTGGGAGGGTTGTGTGTGTGCATCTTTACTATAAACTGTACTGTAATGCTTTAGTGTCAGCCACTCCTACTAGCCGTTGCTAAACCCGGTCGACAGCTGCACAACCTGCAAGCTGTGCAAACGGACTGCACCTATGTCAATAACATTGATTGAAAATCCGACTTGCAGAGAAAGTGTCACCTTCCAACAAACTTTAGCTTATATTCGTCATCTGCATTTATTTACTGTTGGTTTGGTGCACTTTGCAGAGCTGAAGCATAAATATTCAGCTCACTTTCTTTGGCAAATGAAAATAATCACTGTTGCAATCCAAAAATACATGCAGCCTATTTGCTTTAAGTGCCTTTATGGAGAGGCCATCTCTAACACAATGAGTTCACACGTGGCTCTGAAAAGGCACACACCTGTGTACATAAGGCTCCACAGTTCACGCTGCATGTCAGCATAAAAACTTCAGTGATAAATAACCTGCTGGAGCTCAGGGGAAAGCAAAAAAAGAAAGGCTCTGAGTGTTCCCAGGAGAACTCAGTAATGGAGTTTGCCACCCTTCCAACACTCGTTGTCTCGTTCTCATCCTCTCCTTTATCCCACCACTCATTCTTTCTCCCACTCATACATTCATTTCCACACTTCAGCTCGTCCTCGCCTCTTTCAACCATCTCAGTATCCATTAATTTACTCCTATTTTTCTCCTTTTCGGGCATCATGTTCAGGGGGGCTCCCAGAGGAGACAAATCAGACGATCTTAATATTTGTTTTGTGCGCTTCACTTCGTCCTGGAGTGAGATGTTTTGCAGTGTGAATAGGTTTTAAATCTTTAAAGTCATTAAACTACAAAGATGAAAATAAGGTCGAGTCAAAAAGGAGTTTATTGAACCACTAAAACTGTGCTTTTGCTGTGGTTAATGGGAAAACACGGCAGTGGTAGCATCATGCGGGCTTCTTTCCTGCGATAAAGTGAAAACGGTTTGAAGTGAAATAAATGAAGCAAGGTTTGCAAAGAAATGTGTGACACATAAATCCACGGTTTGTGGAATAAATGTCAAACTTACGGTATTTTCCGCCGTATAAGTCACACCGCCGTATAAGTCGCATTGTCCAATTTTGTCCAATAATTTGGAAAAATCCATAAACAAGTCGCACCGCCGTATAAGTCGCA
The DNA here is from genome assembly GCA_031762315.1 of Hypsolebias antenori. Lineage (NCBI taxonomy): Eukaryota > Metazoa > Chordata > Actinopteri > Cyprinodontiformes > Rivulidae > Hypsolebias > Hypsolebias antenori. The sequence continues at coordinate 43,171,533 of JARVGS010000001.1, read as the reverse complement.
CCTATTATGCGTCACCGCTGACGCGTCGCGTATGTTACGCATCACCGCTGACAACCCGAGATTAACACTTAAAAACTATTATTTGTTTGCTGAAAATTATAGTAAAATTGTGTCAGAGCTGAACTTTTCTGCACATAATGGACTGTTCATCTGAATAAACATTGCCAGTCAGAATGAAGGGAAACAGTCATTTCTCAGCCAAAAATGGGTCTAAAAACTTGGGGGGAAAAATCCATAAATAAGTCGCTTCGTCGTATAAGTCGCAGGACATGAAAATCAGTAAAAAAAAAAAGAAAAAAAAAAAAAGAAAACTGTGACTTATACGCCGGAAAATACGGTAGTAACGAGGGCTCATTTTTTTTGCAGTCCCTGGCAGATTTATGGCAAAAAAAAAAAAAAGTTCAAGAACAAACTGTAAGATGTGCAAACTAGCAAAGCAAGTAGTATGTAGAATTAAAATGTTGATTTCACACAAAAGCATATAAAAGCTATTTCATTTGGTCTTACTGTTGAATAATGAAAAAAGAGTTAAGCTCAATCATCTAAGTAGAATACAAAACAATAAAAAAGATTAAATCATGTCACCTGGACCAGTTTCTTTAAGTGCGAAACGTTTCGTCCCCCATCCAGAGGACTTCCTCAGTGTACGGCCTGCCAATCAGATGTATCCCATAGGTAGCCTTCACATTTGATTGTACATGATGATTGATTGTTTTGGATGGGTGTGTTTTGCATGTGTTAAAAACCAGCTTCTGCGATTCCAACAGGACGTTGGCTTGAAACACAGCAAGGAAGACTACCTATGGGACACATCTGGTTGACAGGCCAGACTGTGGAAGTCCTCTGGAGGGGGGGACGAAACATTTCTCACTTATAGAAACTGGTCCAGATGACAAGATTAAACTTTTTTTCTTATTATTAATAATGAAAAACTTTTTAGTTTTATGTTGGAAAAGTGATGGTGTCTAAATATTCCATCTTTTCTGTAAAACACTCATATTTAAAAAAAAAAAAAAAAAGTTAAATCAGGTCATATGGACGGTTTTTTTTTTTAAATTTTTTGCTGTTGAGACATTTCGTCCTTCATCCAAAGGACTTCATCAGGCCGAGGAACCACAACAAACTCAGTCCCACAAGCAACACACTCACATAGTGGGCCAGTTTGCTGGTGATGATATGGTTTCTGGGGACCGCCCTCTCCCCTGTTGACTCCTCTGAGGCAGTCACAGCCAAAGTGGTTAATAATATAAAAGTTCATGCTCAGTAATCATGCTGATGAAGTCCTTTGGCTGAAGGATGAAACGTCTCAACAACAAAAAAAGAAACTGTCCAGATGACCTGACTGAACTTTGTTGGATTTTTTTTCTACCTGGTTTATTGAGCATGAATTTCAACGCTCTTATTTAGTTTAGCCAAAACCGGATTTGTTGCTCAAATATAATCATCAAATAACTTATTATGTCTGAAGTTGCAAAGATTAACACAAACACGACTGAATGATGTAAAATATTCAGTGGAATATTTAAATTAATGATAAATGCTGGAACTCATTGATGACACACACACAAAAAAAGTGGCACCCACCTTTTACTCCTTAATTTCCTGAACCTTTGACAAAGCACACAAACAACAGCTGCACACACACACACACACACACACACACACACACACACACACACACACACACACACACACACACACACACACACACACCACTGGGCCATGCACTGCTGTAGGCAGGGCCGTGTCGTGCTCGTACACACACAGCTCACACACACCTGCCACAACAGAGCGCAGCTGTCGGGTGCGTCACCCTTTACCTTCAACATAACCTGACTGAACACACACACACTCACTGAGCCTTAAAAACAGACTGTGCACACACACCTGAGCACACGTTTACCAGTAAAACAAGACGACACTGAAATAATTATTATTTTCTAAGGATTTCCCTTCAATTGTAAACTTTGCACTAATAAAATAGATCAGTAAGATCAATGTGACTTTACATATTTTACATTGAAGTGCCTGATGTGACGTTTTAATTGATAAATTATTGGTTTGGCCTCCTTTGGAGTTTCTGCTTATTTGAGAAATAAGCTCTTATAATGTTATTCAGCTGACACATATCAGATTGCTATGCTGTTATTAAACCTCAACTTTTTTTTTTTTTTTTCTGGCTGCAGATTCTCTGGAAATGATGGGAATGCTGGACCAAAAATGAAATAATGTAATGATAAATAAAAATAAAACGGGAGGGAGGGCAGATTTTATGTCCAATAAATAAATTATAAGCCTCGCTTTGCCACAACCCTTCGCTATTCTCGCTTTGCCCCCCCAGCTCGCTTGCCATCCTTTTGTGGGGGAGGGGGCACGGTGAAAGGAGCATGAGTGACAGATAAGTAGATGCCTCCGCAATCCCAGCCCTCATTAAAACTCTGCACTTATATCATCTGCAGCTCCGACCCTCCTCATCCGTTTCCAGGCCTGGCAAATGATACCCCGAGAGAGGAAGGGAGGGGAGAGGTGGGGGGAGGAGCGGAGAGGGAGGAGGCGCCTGCTCATCAGTTATTCCTGTTCTCTGACCTAACCTGACAACCAGCTCCAATAATGAGACAAAGAGGGATGAGACAGAGAGTTTTTGCCAGAGACCAGGATGTTGACAAGGAAGTGAACTGTCCTAAATTGGCAGATAATGGGTCTGCTGCGGGCCGCGCTGTAACAAATCATTGTTTAAACCTCCTTTGCCGTGTTCTGAGATATATACAATACATCTGTAACAAGTGGGCATTCAGTCTTTTGTCCCATTTTACAAGCTATAGGACAACAATGCACAAGAAGATGCAAAATTAAAGCCTAAAATACAAGAAACGAGTTGTAATATCCTTATTTATTCAACGTCTTTTGGTTTATTCATATGCTTTCTATAAAAAATACATGGAAAAACTGCCAAGCATTTGGAGTCAAATGGTTTTTCCTTTAGGCTGCGCGGACTTTTGACTGCCAGCGTGATTCCAGACGCAAACAGGAAGTAGCCGAGAGCTAAGAAACTGCAACAGTAAGAGTGTTCAACAGTCTTTTTAGGCACTAAAATCCCAAAGATGGAGGACGTGTCACTTCTTTAATCAGGACTCAAACGGATTTAAGACTATAAAATATTTCATTAGTACTTCACGGACATGAAAAATAAATTAAAAATGGCAACGTTACAGTATGTTTTGAGCATTATTAGTGTTGTTGCGATCAGTAAGTGCTGTTAAACAGACAAATAAGTCATAATGGACTGTTAGTGACATGATTTGAAAACAGAAAAAAAACCCTAAAAGCTTACATAAAAATATTGAAACCAGTTTTTGATGATGTAACAGAACCAGCACTGATTGAGGTTTGTCACTTGGTCCCGTAATGCTTGGTTGAGGATTGGCCGTACAGGCTGTAGAAATCGGCGTGCCTGGCGGTCTGCGATGCCTCCATCAGCCCCCTCATGGGAAAATGCTGCAATGGTTGAGTGGCAGGAAGTGGGCCGTGTGGGGGAAACTCCTGAGAGGCCATGGAGGGGAAGGAGTCCGACGCCGGGTACGGAGGCTGGGTGCGGGCAGCGGGGGCTCTGGAGCAGCAGCAGTTATTCAGAGTGCACATCAATACTTTTCTCCCTTCGTACATAGCTTGTTGCGAGGGTCCTCCACCAGGAAAGTGAGAGGACGGGAATAAGTTTCCTGAGTGATGGCTTGAGCTAGATCCCAGACCCACCATGTGATGGGCTGCCGAGTCCAACAGGCGACTGGAGGGGTGAGGATTCTGGGGGAGGACTTCTGAGGAATACACAGACGAGGCGTGGTGAGTTTGATCCGTCATGAAGGCCTTTTTGCTGCCGTAGAGCAGAGGACCCTGGGAGTTGGAGTTTTCAGAGTTACTCTCCAGGAAAGCCATGCTGTATTTTCTCTTGTGTTGTCCTGAACCTGCTCCCAGCTGGGAGTCAGCAGAGCTGCTGCGAGACTGGACAATCTCAAGAACAGGCGCTTCGTTCAACGGTTCTGACAATGAAAAATGTTGGGTTTGATGGTGAAGGTTGATGAGACAGAAAAAAAAAACCCAAAAACGTACATTTAATTCTGACCGGTTTTATATCGCTGTTCTGTCATTCGCTATTTTTCTTTCTTACCTTCAAGCATTTTTCTCAAGTTCTTCTCCCTGGTTAAAAGGTCGGAGAGGAAGTAGTGAGAGTTGAGCTGGCCCACCCTGAGTGGGGGGATGGCACCACTTAGGTGTGAGTTTGACCTAAAACGAGACACGCAAGTGCAACTAAGTCCACAATCAAGCTGTTTGGAGCAGAAAACCAGCTACACACACAGCGAGTTTCAAAATTCTCATTTGAGTCTAAAAGGGTGACTGACTTGTAGGCAAATATTGGACTTAGTTTATACAAAAGGTTATTTTAAATTAAAAAAAAGCTATATTGTATTTAATGGGAGGGGTTATATAGCTCTCATTAGCTCACTAAATAAAATCAGAGCATCTTACAGTGTTACTCATTCGCATTTATACCGGTAAATATAAAAACAATAATAAAAGTCATAAAACCTAAAATACCAAACGATACACATTAGGGTAATGCTTTGAACTGAGTGTCCAACTAAGATTATTTTACAAAACGTAACACGCCATTTCACGTGATACTGCAAGATCTTGTGTGAGCTGTCAACCCTCAGATTATGAATTGGGAGTGACTCTCACCTACTACCACACCAAATTGTACCACAATGTCTAAAACTGAATGAGGTGTGGCCATTTTTGTGCTTTCTAAGGTCAGTCGACTGCAGCGACCATCTTGAATTACCATATTTTTCAGACTATAAGGCGCACTTAAAATCCTTTAATTTTCTTAGAAATCATCAGTGAGCCTTATAATCCAGTGCACCTTATGTATTAATTCTGGTTGTGCTTACTGACCTCGAACCAATTTTATGTGGTACACAAAGCTAAAAAATTTGTCAAAATGTTTCAGTTTCGCTTAATGCCCCTTATAATCCGGTGCACCTTACAGTCCAAAAAATACGGTAGGTTGACTCCAAACGTTAATCAGTTAAAGACGTATATCCAATGAATGTTTTATGAATGTTTCATTACCATTTGTCCACTGGTTTATATTTTGCTAATAGACCGGAAAGGTTGACTTCACTAGTTAATGGACGAGTTGTAAACAAAAATCTCACATTAGCGGTTAGTGCTATGAATCTATGTATAGATCAGTGGTGTCCAAACGTTTTCATCGGTGGACCAGAACTGTTGAAAGGGCTCATGGGCCAGAAAAAATGAATTTAAGAAAAAAAAAAAAAAAAACTAACTAAAAAGCGTGATTTTTTATTTTATTTTATTTTTTTACAAACACTACACCCCGCCCCCTCCATTTTTAAACTCTCAACAACTTTAGCAATGTTTTGGAGAAAGGCTAAAAGTTTAGTTTAAATTATTGTTGATCCAGAACAGAAAAGGTTAAATCATTTCATCTGGACCAGATTTGGATCTGGATCGTAGAGCCAGAACATTAGGAGCCTCATAAACATTAACCTTTTTTAATTTTAATAATTTAATTTATTAGATTTTTTTTTTGGGGGGGGGGGGGTCTATTTGTTTTTCTGTGCTTGCAACGTTCATCTTTGTTTATTTCCAGAAATAAAAACCTAAAATGAGTAACGGCTCCGGCTCTTTCAAAAAAGGGGGTGGAGCTTCAATCACCCGTTTGGACCATGGACGACCCAAACGGGTCATCGAAGTTCTGAAAAAACATCCAGCTGGAAGTCGCTAAAACAGATTCATGGAAGGTTTGAAGGGACACTGATAAAGTTGATCAACTTTTATGTCAATAACACTTTATTTTTAAAAATGTCCAGCATCTCTTTATTTAATGAACTGAAATTATTTTCTATGAAAACGCTTGTTATATTTAGCCAAGTTTTATGAATTGTTATCCAAAATTCTAGTTTTTGGTAGGTCAGTGAAGATGTATTAGAGGATAAACGGAATAATTATAGCTAAATATTTGTATTGTACTTAACATCGCTCATTTTGAGATTATTTTCATCTGTTTTGCTCTTAAGCCTAAAAATGTAAAGATTCTCACCATTAAATCTAAAAGAAAGGTCTACATCTGCATCAGTCTCTTAAGCCTGTGGGCCAAAATTATACCATTCTTTAATTGCAGTTGTGGGCCGCACAAAATCACTCCAAGGGCCACAAATGGCCCTCGGGCCACACTTTGGACACCCTGGTATAGGGGATCACGCACATTTGCAACCACAGCAAATCATCCAGTTTTTGCTTTTTGGTGGTGGACAATAAAAATTCTCCAGATATCCTTCAGTTGGACGATTTGGATTTGATCTTCAGCAAGTCACAGTATTCCTGAGCACGACTCTGACTTCTCTTTGAGACCAGTTTGCTTATTAGTGTGATGAACTAGTACCGGTAGGTAAAAGAAATTTAATTAAAGTCTTCAAAATGTTTTTTTTTTTTAATAATGAGTGAACAGGTTAGCTTGCTCTTTTTTTTTTTTGGTTGCGGGAGGATTCAGAAAAGATTTCAGAATACGACCACAGATCTTATAATTTCTCTTTAAAAAGCAGTTGGAAACTAAAACATTGAGAGGTTTGCTTTTATTTAAGCAATACTAAAATAAATGTTAGGTTCAAAAGCATTTTTTTTTCCATAAAATCTGTCATTTGGACTTGAACTTTATATTGAAGAACACCAAAGCTACATGCTTTAACAATCTTTATTCAAGTAAATAAATTCATTTATTAGATTTTTTTTTTCTTTTTCTTTTTTAGGAACAGACGTTCAGTAAGTACCTATTTTTATTACTCATATAAAAAAAAAACTTAAATGTGCAAAAGTAATGTTCTCCATTTTGCAGTTCACTGGTTGAAGGACAAGTGACTGAAAACATACCTTCTTTAGTTTTGCTGAATTTAAAATCTGACTTAATAAATCAAACTGAGGGAGATTTTCATAAATTTTAAATAGCAGGACAGTATTTACCACAGTGATATGTATGAATCGGTGTTCCCACTGTTTCAAGTAAATATATGATTTATCAGGCTAAAGTCCAGAAGCTGAAATAAATGCCTGTTATGATCGATATACATTTTTCAACAAGTTGATATGAACAAGAAGAGATTTAGATCAAAACATTTATCTAAAGGTTCCACACAGCTGATTTTTAAACAGGTGAATAATGAAACAGGTGTATAAGAACAGCTTTCCTGTGTAGAGGCTTACCTGTCCATTAGCAGCTGGTAAGGTTTCGTGTTCTAAAACAGACAATAAGATGTGTGAGTCACTAAGCACATGGTTTGTCTTCAAATATCTCACAAACACAGGAGGACAGAAGACTGCAGACACTGAGCTACACGGGTCTGGGTTTTCCTGTTTGTTGGGCTTTTTGGTATATTTTTGCAACTACTTTTGCATACTTTGCTATTTTAGCCAATCATATATTCAGCTGTTTAGCTCATTCAGGAGATAGGTGCTGTGACCGTACGTACTGGTAGCTTTTTATTTTGAGCCAAACTTTTGCAATTTTAAGCTTGTAGCTGGCCTTTTTATTACTTTTAGCTTTTACCTGCTGTTTTACTATTTTTTTTTTTTAGCTTTTAGCAGGTCTTGCAGTACTTTTAGCTACTGTTTTGCTTATTTTAGCTTTTAGCTACCGTTCTGCTCCTTTTAGTTTTGTTCTTGTCTCCTTATGCCACTTGACGTTTACTACGTTTACATTTTAGCTGCTGTTTTACTATTTTTAGTTTTTAGCAGGTCTTGCACTACTTTTAGCTAATGTTTTGCTTCTTATAGCTTTCGCTAACATTCTGCTCCTTTTAGTTTTAGCACTGCTGTTGTCTCCAAATGCCACTTTTAGCTACTTTTAGCTAGTTTTGCTACTTTTAGTTTCTAGCTAGCCTTTCACTTCTTTTACCTTTTAGCTAGTGTTTACTACTTTTTGCTTTTAGCAAGCCTTTCACTATTTTTAGCTAGTGTTTTGCTTCTTTTAGCTTTTAGCTAGCATTCTGCTCCTTTTAGCTTGAAAACCTCTGTTCTTGTCTCCTTATGCCACTTTTAGCTACCAATCAGCTACTTTTAGCTTTTAGCTAGACTTTCGCTAATTTTAACTTCTAGCTAGACTTTTACTACTTTTACATTTTAGCTACATTTTTTTAACATTTTTAGCTTTTAGCAGGCCTTGCACTACTTTTAGCTAGTGTTTTGGTTCTTTTAGCTTTTAGCTAGTGTTCTACTCCTTTTAATTTTAACACCTTTGTCCTTGTCTCCTTATGCCACTTTTAGCTATACCAATCAGCTACTTTTAGCTTTTAGCTAGACTTTTGCTATTTTTTTAACTTCTAGCTTGACTTTTACTTCTTTTACATTTTAGCTACTGTTTTAACATTTTTAGCTTTTAGCAGGTCTTGCACTAATTTTAGCTAATGTTTTGCATCTTGTAGCTTTTCACTAACATTCTGCTCCTTTTAGTTTTAACACCTCTGCTCTTGTCTCCTAATGCCACTTTTAGCAATACCTTTGCTACTTTTAGCTTCTAGCTAGTCTTTTACTACTTTCACCTTTTAGCTACTGTTTTACTACTTTTAGCTTTTAGCAAGGCTTTCACTGCTTTTAGGCAGTGTTTTGTTCTTTTAGCTTTTACCTACTGTTCTACTATGTTTAGCTTTAAACAAGTCTTTTGCAACTTTTAGCTTGTAGCTACTGCTCTGCTACTTTAAGCTCTTAGCTCACCTTTGGCAACTTTTAGCTAGCGTTTAGCTCTTTTTAAAATTTAGCAACTCAGTTTCAGCTTCTTCAACAAACTTCATTAAAGTCTTTCAGCACTCAACAGTCAGAAAAAAAGCTGTTTCTCTAGTTTTATGCTCTTTTCAGAATGTAAAGGCAAAGCTTTGATCCTGCAGATGTAAACATTGTAGAAACACTGTTTGTGCAGCAGAAATGAAAAATGACAAAAAGAGCTCATTTGCACCTTCATGGAGTTTATACTCTCTGTTCTTTGGAGGAACATGTGGACAGAGCTCAGGAGTTTTTCTGCTTCCTGACGCTTCTCGTTGAGCAGCAGAGCCTGCTGGGAGTTCTTCCTCACGTATTTGATGTAAACGCTCTCCAGCATCTGCACGGCCTCCGCTTGGTTCGCTTCTAGCAGCGCGTGCATCCTCTGATACTGCGCCCTGACTCGCTCCTTCAGCTCAGAGACAGCCTCCTGGGGGAGAAAAGATGGCCACACACGAGAACATGTGCCCAGAGAAGTACAGTGTTAAACAGAGGGCTAGTTTCCCCAAACAACACACATTTATCTAATAATGTAGAAGCCACTCAGAGCTGCAGAGTTTTACTTTTAATTTCCCCAGAGTGAAAACGATGGAGTTACCCAAACACATCAGGCAAAACTTTAGCTAAGTGGAGGGAAAAGGCGATCCGTAAAGCTGCGCTTCACCTTCATGAGGGTCTTGTCTGACTCCAGCTTGCTGAGCTGCCCCTCGATGTTCTGAACACGACGGTCCAGTTTGTCTTGTTGACTCATTAGCATGGCCTGTGCAGAGATGGCACAGATTAGGCAGTTGAACCACAACAAGATACACTAAAAGCACAAAGCCAGAATAAACCCAGACTCTGCTCTGTGTGACCTCTTGCAGGCTGCTACTCGCCACTTCCTCCACAACTCTTGATTAAACAAAGGAAACGACAGCTGCCGGCGACAAACGTGTACCCATTTGGGTGTGGGTATACCAGTAAAGGCAAACACGGTTACACAAAAGCGTGTCTGATTGCTGCTAAGTTTGTCAGGAATCATGCAACATTAAGTGAGATCCAGTTGTGAAAGGACAGAAAAGAGAGCAATATAAATGTCCTACATTACAGCAGGGGATAAAAATCAATCTGAAGTCACAAACTGACAGTCAACTATGAACACGGGAGGTCATGAATACTTTTTTAATAAACTGTTTCTTCATGGGAACTGTGTCCGCAGAAGAAAACTCCGCTGCCATGGCAACAAAGCCCAGTCTATGTATATGTCAGCTACTTTGTATGTGAGGGAGCATAAAGGCACCACGTCCTATTTTTTATTATTTTTTTTTATTTTTCATTTTGCCACATGCATTGCTCCCCACAGTTTACACTGGCCTCTGTGTCATTGACAGTTTGACATGCCTGTGTGCACAACGTCAGGGTGGGTGTCTGCGCTACACCCCCCGCCTCCCCTCGTTTCCCAAGAGCGCTCACCGGGAAAAAAAAAAAGGGAACAAGAGCAAAGGAGCTGGTTGCATATGCTAAACAAAGGCGGAAAAAGTCAGAAAGACAGGAAAAAAGTGCATGCATAAGAAAAAAGAACAATTTTGAAGTAAAAAAAAACAGAGGAAAGGGGAGAATGAGGACATTCTTGCAGCCTCTTGAGGGAATTTCACATTAAAGTATCTCTTCAGCTGTTCACATGTTCAGGAGATGCTGCAGCAAACAGCGGAAACAGTTTAACTAATTTCAAAATGGCTAAAAAAAAGGAAAAAACTTCATTGTTTCTATACAACAGCCGATTCTGTTACTTTTACTGAAGTCAGCTGATGTTTTTCACACAGTAAAAATGATCTAAATCTCACGTTTGGATGTGAATTATAAAGTTGACTATTAGAAATGTGTGCCTTAATGAAGCAAACATGGTTTATAAAGTAATTTAAACATATTTAGGTGTGATTATTATGTCAAAATATAAAGGGGGAAAAAATTAGCCTTTGGCAAGTATCACAGCTTGTAAAAAAAAAATTTTTTTTTTGGTTGCAGCTGCATTTTACTTCTTGCATCTGGGATTTTCACCCAACAGTTTTTTTTAGTCTTAGATTTTAAGGTTGTTTTGCATCTTCCACTTTAAATTCTGTCAATTTATTTTATGGCGACTGAGTCGACTTTAGGTTTATTATTCTGTAACAACACAATCTTTTCACCTTCAGCTATTTTTTTTTTAGATAGTTTGATGGTTGTTTCTGTTAAAAGCTACATTTAACTGAATTGTTTTGTCGCTTTATCCGTGAAATTTCCCAGGAGCCATTGTCTGAAACACAGTCCCAAATTATGATAGACCTGCCCCCATGCTAAGCAGTTCTTTCTACACTCATTCATTTTCTTATAACAAACCCTTTCCTCCTGAGGCTCATCCATGAAGGTTATATTTACAAATAACAGAAGAAAACATCCCCACAAAGTTCAGTACCGTATTTTTCAGACTATAAGGCGCATCGGAGTATAAGGCACATTAAGCGAAACAAAACAGTTAAACTTTATTCAACTCATTCACAATAACTACATAAAGATGGTATGAGGTCAGTGTGCACAACCAAAATTAAAACATAAGGCTCAATGTTGATTTTTGAGAAAATTAAAGGATTTTAAATGTGCCTTATAGTCTGAAAAATATGTTAAATGTTCTTAAAAGTTTTTAATTATTAATTTTAGTTAAAATACATTTTATTGGCTTAAACCATATTTATGACCTTCTGTTTTCTGCCGTTTGTAATCTTGTTGTAAAATAAGGGAACTTTTACATAAACATCCCTTTTTTCCTTTAGCACTTCCCAGCTGTGTAGAATTAGATTAATTTTGAGAACACAAGACTGCTGCTTAGACGAACCAGATTACTGAGTACTGAGAAGCTTTCCGGGCTTTAAAATTCACATCACACAGCTATGATGGTAAACAAGCCCTGCAAGCTAATTATGAACAAACACCATACACTTATCTTTAATAACATTTAAGAAATAGATAAATCATTGTACAAATGTATCTTCTACTCATTTTTTTACTCAAACTAACAGAAATTTGGACTAAACTTTGCATCATCCCTGCCCAGATTGCTTTCTGTTGGAAATGTTGCTGATGAGAGCGGTCCAAATCAGTAAAGTCACCGTGAATTCATCAAAACATCTAAATTATGTAAGAGATGTGAAAAGGTTCTGTGGAATGGAGAAAAACTGCAGAGGCACGTGACAAATCTCTTCGGATTTGGTTCTACACCCCTCTCACATTTCACACAGTCAGCAGAGCCATTGGTAATTGGAAAAAATACTGATCAGCACAGCTTTATATTAAAAAAAAAACCTTTCAAATTATTTATTAGGCATTAATTGATTGAAGGTTTCTAATAAAGCAAAGGCTTCGGGTGCAGAGACGTGCTGCTGCTAACTCTGCTAGCCGGGGATCTTATATTCCTTCATTTTCACCGATCTAATGGATCAACATGGATTCTGGCAGAGAAGCTGAACTGACCCATTACCACAGTTTTTATAATCCTTTCAAAATTATCTATTAACAGCCACCGGGACACTCCGAGTTTCTTTGTTTTTTTCAGGACGTGGAGGTGGGATGTAGGTGCTGCATCAAACGAAGCACCCTAAATGGAAAAGTATAATTCAGAAACAACTTTTCATGTCACTACCATGTGACAGTGACCAAAAAAAAAAAAAAAAACAACTGGTACGCAGATGTTCCCAGTTGCTGAAGGATTTGATTGGTGAATGTTTGCAGCTTTTGAGATGAGAGTTTATCTGGAAAGGAAATTAACAGAGAATGCAAGTAAACTTTATATTTTTGGTGCAAGACATTTAAGTGGGAAGTCGTTACACTTTGTCACTGTGAATAAGAATATATATGTAAGTTGTTTTTTTGTTTGTTTTTTCGTGTCAGAGGCAGCACAGTGGTGGAGCCAGGGGGTGGCCCAAGGTGGCCTTGGCCACCATAGATTGATTTTTCAAGCCCAACAATCATTTGCAGAAACAATACTTTTAAGAAATATAAAAAATATATAGCATAGGGGCAGCCAGTTCCACACCCAAACACACATATATTCAGTATATAAAGCGGCAGGCTGGCAGCCATCTTGGATTTTGATATGGCAACCCAATTTGTGTTAGGGACCTTTCTTACGTCTAGATACAGCCACACACCTAAATGAAAGTTGTTATCTCACTTATTTTTCAAATTATCCAGCTCACAAACAAACAGACGGAGAGTATTTCCAGTTACCCACTTTGCTCCGAGACAAGTGTGATGGTCCCACTGACGCTATTAATTTGCCCATTTTGACTAGACCGTGAGTATTTTTGTAAACCACTGCCATAACTAGTCTGATGGCGTTGATTTTCTACTAAACCTGAAAAAAATGTACTATGCTGGTTTAATTACAGGCTATTTAAAACCAACCCAGTTCGGCTGAGAACGACCTGTAGAATAGAAGTTCTGCTCACACAGACTCATGTTTGTGCTGCTGTTATACTACTAGTGCGTAGTGTATTTTTAGTTAACGTTTTTCTTAGTTCACATCTTAGATCTGATTACTGTTTTTCTTTTACATTTTATACTTTTGTTGGATGTAACTGGGACCCCGTGTACACAATCGTTCCACCTCATGTACCACATGTGGTGCGAATGACAAATAAAGAACCTTGGATCCTTGAAGAAGTTGAGCAAATTTTGAAAAAAAAAATTGTGATACAACCCATGCTGATGTGAAACGACCCAAATGTTTCATTCTGAAAGAAATCAATATAATTTTGTAAAAAAAGAAATAAAATAAAATATCACAGTTTTAGTCAACGACGAATTTTTCAGTATTTGAATTATGCAAGCAACAAAAATAAGTCATTAAAAAAACCGAAAGTTAATATGTTTGTTATGCAAACATATTCATATAAGCTAATCAAACATGTGCCTTATTAGGCTGCTTTTGAGTGTAAAAATTATCAATAAATGTTTACTCTGGTAAATCCTATGAAACATGGATCCAATGACCGTCTGCCAAATTTTCGCATCTCTGATAATAAATTAGCTGCATTTATGCCAAAAAAAATGAAAGAGGCTAAACCAAAACCCACACGAGCCACATTTCAACATCTCTTTTACACACAAGGCCATTTCCGACAAAAAAAATAAAAATAAAAAAATTTTAAACAACCTGAAAACCCTACAACTGACTTTACCTCTAGTTTATTACAGTTTTACACAAACAGCTTTCAGTATGCTGGTAATAATAATTACCACAGTTTATATTTTCTGTGAAGGGTGTATAGACAAAACAGGAAAGACATATCTTATGGTAAATGCTGGTTTTACGTCATGGCAGCAGCCTTTCTTTACCGCCCCCCACCCTCCGGTTCATCAGTCACATCTTCGTAGTTTTAGTCATGGTTCCTCCTATTCTTTTTTAGTTATACGTCTGAAATAGCACGACAGCACGAAGCCCACCTTTAACGAGCTTAAATCTGCCAATGATCACTTTGCGCACTGTCCTATTTAGGCGTGCAGACTCCAGCAGGTTGCCAGGAAGCTCATGTTTAAATGAGGAGCCTCGAGCTCAATGAACAGAGAGCCTCTTTCACAATCAACTGACAACTATTGCCTATTTCTGATGTCAATGGGCTGCCCTCAACATTCTAGAGAACTGACTCACTCCAGCCAAGACAGATGAAAATGCAAACAGCAGAGCCTTCATGGGCGACGGTTTCCTGCAGAGGTGCCCGAGAAAACCAAGGTGAGGTTGTGTGGGAGGGGTCCTCCTCCTCTGCTCGTCCCAGGGATGACATTACTGTTATATTACTCTTCCTGTCTAATCTTAAAATTACCAGTGAGTGTGCGGAAAGTTACTGTAAAAAATCTCCTCCGAGAGCCAAAAATAACCAAAGATATGAACACACTCCTGCTATGTTCCCCCCCCCCC
>JARVGS010000001.1:43108665-43123890 GCA_031762315.1 Hypsolebias antenori | reverse complement strand
GTTACATTTACTCAGATTAAACTTTTGATCTGTCATCTATGTTCTATTACGAATAAAATATTGACATTTGCCATCTCTACATCATTGCATTCAGTTTTAATTCACAATTTGTTTAGTGTCCCAACTTTTTTGGAATCCGGCTTGTAGATGGGAGCCACTCACTAACTTAGCTTACATCATTTTAAGGACACTTTAATAGAAGAGAAAACATCATATTTTGTATCCTACTTTATAATTTTTATACTGTTTTTTTATGATATTGTAATGAGTATCTTTCAATTTAATTTGATATATTTTGAAACTATGCAAATAATTTCCTTGGGGTTTGATTAATTTATGTTTTTCTTTTCCTTTTGCTGTAAGGTGTTTGTTTGTCTGGTGGTGATACTGACCAGTTCCGTTGTGGTGATAGCCTATGTAGCGCTTCTGCCTCTCGGCTTGGCCACTTACCATCCGGCATGGATTGTTTGGCATATGCTTTATGGAAACTGGAACCTCATCATGATCGCTTTTCATTACTACAAAGCTGCCAAGACTTCCCCTGGATATCCCCCTACAGTAAGATAACCTCGGCTGAGTCACGAATGGATTTACTTTGCTGCTATATTTTTTAATGATGCCAAAAATCTCTTCTTTCAGGAAAAAAATAACAGGCCATTTGTGTCGGTCTGTAAAAAGTGCATCACGCCCAAACCAGCAAGAACACACCACTGTGGTATTTGTAACAGGTGAGTGAATCTAGTTAATTTTCTGTCATTACTTTTATATATATATATATGTTTATTTTGAATCATTTATGCATGATCACAGCCACAATTACTTTAAATGGAACATATTTTGTTAGCTCCAGGTTTTGTTTCTCTGTACTGAACGTGTTTTGGTCTTGTTTGACTTGTATAAAATTTTGAATTCTCAGTCAGGTTAAAACCACGTAAGATACTAATTTCTTTTGTTTCGTCTTTGCAGGTGCATTCTAAAGATGGACCATCACTGTCGTATCTTTTTATGCATCAAATATCTCATTTGGTTTTGTAATCTCTGTCAGAAGATGCGTTTTGTAACTTAAAAAAAAAATGTTACAGGTTTCCCCTAACATTAGCATCTCAGCCTGGCTGAATAACTGCGTGGGTCATTTTAATCATCGTTACTTCTTCTCTTTTTGCCTCTTCATGACCTTGGGCTGTGTCTATTGCAGCATCAGTGGCAGAAACATTTTCTTTGATGCATATAACGCTCTTGAGGTGAGATAGTTGGACTGCTGATGTCTGTGTGTGACCCTGTCATCTTTAATTCTGCATGTGCGGCACCTTTATTTTCCATGGGGCTAATTTTTTACTGGCACTTCCTTGTTTCTGTCTTTCAAACTGGGGTTTGTGTATGTGGGCTGCTCCTTCAGCACTTTAAGCATTTGGATTCAGAAAAGCCAGGCATGCCTGTAAAAGGGATGGGACTTCTTATTGGTCTTCTCCCATCTGGGCAGGTATCATCTCAACGTAAAACCATCAACGGCTTGATTGAGTTAATTGAATCTGTTGTTTTTTTTTTTTTTTAATATTGCCTTTCTTTTTGTCAAGACCAACTTTCAGACATCTGCACCTCCATACACCTTTAAAGAAAAGATGTTTCATAAGAGTATCATCTATATGTGGGTGCTCACCAGGTAAGATGCTTATTTTATCTGCCACATCTAGAAACCTCCCACGCAGTATCACGCATTATTAGTCAGTTCTACAGATCACTCCAAACAGTGTGTTTACATTGGAAAAATACATAATAGTTATACTCAGAAATATAATTCTAGGTTTTACTGTAAAAATGTGTCATTTAAAAAAATTCTTTAATAGATTATAATGTCCCACAAGTAAAGATGATTAACTTCTAAAGGCAGTTTTGCCTTCTCGTAATCTCATCAAATGAGCCAGAACAACCAGTACACTTTCTATTCACGCAAAACTAGAAGGTTCAGTGATTTTTCTTCTACAAATTCCACATGTACTGTAGTTTATCCGAATTATAAAAGGTTTCTTTACACTGACTGAAATGTGCTTTCTTCTTGTAGCACAGTGGGAGTGGCCCTGGGAGCGTTAACCATTTGGCACGCGGTTCTCATATCCAGAGGGGAGACCAGCATTGAAAAACACATTAATAGGAAGGAAACAAACCGAATGATGGCCAAATGGGGAAAAGTAAGTGTTTGGGTAAAGAAAATGTGGAGAAAAAAATAAAAAAAAAACAACAACTTGGGAGTGCATTTTGGTTAGAATGAAAGAAAATCCTAAACTCAATCTGGTACCAAAGTTAACCTCTTCTATTCCTTGCTATGTAACAAAAAAAATATATATATCTTTAAATCTGTTTTAGTTTATCTCCTAACATTAAGACATGTCTAACAAGGTTCAGTCAGGTCCTCTGGACAGATTCTTCTTTGTTGAAACGTTTCTTTTTTAATCCAAAAGACTTCTTCAGTCTGAAGCGCTTCAACAAAGTCTGCATCAGACATTAAGAATGGTCACTTACTATTGTTTTTTTTTTGTTTGTTTGTTTGTTTTTAATTGCTCCTTTTCTTTAATTGTTTTGCCAGGTTTACAAAAACCCTTTTAACCATGGCAGGCTGAACAACTGGAAAATCTTCTTAGGGGTGGAGAAAAGAAGGTGCGTTCCTCTGATGTTTGCACAGATTTTTGCAGGTATTCATGCATCATTTGAACCAGTGTTCCTTTTGTAACGTGTACTTTTTTTTTGTGTGTGTAGTCACTGGGTGACACGTGTTCTCCTTCCCTCCGGACACCCCCCACAAGGTGATGGTTTGACGTGGGACTTCTTTCTGGTTAAAAATGATTCAATACCTGTATGACAGGAGAAGAACTTGTAGCCTGATTGTGCGACTAACCCTTTTTTTTATCTGGTTGGGCTTAATGGATTCTTGCTTGGCGGCTCCATATTTCTGAAGACGCGGCATAATATCACCTAATACCTCAAGAACTTCAGTTATGGCTCTGCAGAATAGAACTATTTTTCAGAAAGATAATGTTTTGAAATGGTTTGCTTTCTGCCGGGTATTACTTTCTCTTGCAAGCTGGTTTAACTTGACTCAGAAAATCGTTGCATCATAACTTTTAGTTTTTTTTTTTTACACCTGAATACTGACTGAACTGTTAAATGTGTAAAGATTTTTTTTTTAAGCTTAAGATTATTATTATTATTTTTTTTTTACATTTTTTGCCCATTCAGATTTTTTAAATTATTATTTAAGAGCAAGACAAAACAAAATATAGAAGAAAAAAATATATATGAGCACGGTGGTGAATTTCAATATATCAACTTTCCTTGTTTATTTATACTCTGTAGTCTAAGAATATCACATGGTTAACAAATTAAACTAAAGAAAATGGCATCTTGTTAAGGTTATTTATCTACATTTTTAAGTTGATATTAACTCTTTTTGTTATTACTTGGAATCTTTTTTTTTTTCAAACAACTTCTTTTTTTAATTCTATTTTTTTAACAGTGGGACACAAAGGCTCGACACATCTGGTACAATACGATTAACACTCAGGATTTTGAAAATGTACAGTACATGCGACTATAATTAACTCTTGACTATTTCTCTGCATTTTCTACTCCTTTTAACTCCTTTTTACTAAGGAGATAAAATCCAATTCCACTGTTATGTCATGAGCAGACAGATCCAAAACCAAGTGGTTAAAAAGGGATTAAATAAAACACACACTAGATCTAACTTATTTATTGTGTCAGAATTACAGCACTAAAATTGAAACAGCTGAGAAATTAGGTAGTTTTTCTTCTAGATAAGATTTTAATTATTTGAAACACATGTCAATCATTTTTGTAAGCGATTCTATTGCAACCAGATTACAAAAATAAAACCTTTTTATATATTTTTATAAATTAAGCACTTACCATTAGTGAACTGCTGGTTGTGTTGTTTGCTTAAAAATTGTAACATAAAGCTGCGAGGTAAACAAAGAAGAGATTAAAATATTTTATTTGATGCTAACCTTCTCATCCTGCACATCTCTCCTGCCTTGTTCCTTTTACAAGATAATACTGGAGCCATTAACTTCTCCAGCAGATGTCAGTGTTTGAAATGAAAAGCTCTGTCAGAACCTGTGAGTTTAAGTAGATGATACAAAGACTAGACTTTATATAGTTTTGTCTCTGTAAAAAAATTATCTGTAATTTTAAACAGTACACATTTTTGTAATTATTGTCCTCCATTTTCAGTGTTGGGTTCTGAGTAATTTGCAAAAATGTTGCATTTTAAGTTTTGCTTGCTTTTATGAATCACTTAGACTAATATTATTCTGTGTGTTATTATTGAAATAATTTATTGTCTGAATATGACCCATGTATGCATAAATTTCCTACAGCACCTAAGACGAAGCATATCTCAGGGTGTGTGTGAGTTACTTTCCTCATGAACAGACGTCTGATGTTTATAGCGTTGGCTATTGTTTTGTTTTTTCCTTCTTTTTTTAATTTTTGAGTGTTTACCTTACATGACTACTCATAATGCTACCTTGTCCGTGCACACTTTCAGTGAATCAGCAGAAAAGTTAATCTGTGTTGACTGAACTTTTGAAGGTTAAAAGGTGTCAAGGTCAATGTAGATGGGATTAACATGACCTCAGACAAAGACGCAACACAAGCCAATATAAATTTAAATGCAATGGTTACTGACAGAATAAAACAAATATGTGATGACACATTTCCATTCTAAAGTATAGTATGGACTTTTAACTCTTTACACAAATAATCAAGATCAAAATGTTTGCTAAAATAACAGGAAGTTGTGTCATCTGCTTCAGTGGAGGGGGGAGCATGTGTAATCAGATAACAAAACAAAGACAAACTAAGCAAAATGGAAAACAGTACTGGGTAAAGGTTTCAAACCACTCCTATTTTTTATTTATTTTTGCCTTCATGGAACCAGATTTTCTTTGAATTTCAAGACATTTGTCTAGTCTGTCTTTTTTCCACATACACTTCAATAAAAATAAACAACTTAAACTAAACAGAAATTAAATAAAAATGTGTAGATTTGTTAATTTCTTGACGTTTCTTTATTTTTAAATCGTTCATACTTTATCGTGAAGGAGTTTGCTCTTTGTTTCCGGGTTCTCGTCCTGAACTTCCGGTGTTGCGCAGAGAAAATCACCCCCTGAAGTAAAATGAGCTCCCGACTCGGGAGCGTGCATGAAACATGATGAGCATACCTTAATTGTCACAAATCGATTTCAAACAAGTATATCTCGAAATATTTAAGAGTGTTTATTTTGTTGTGAGTGTCATTTACAGTACTTTCAAATTTAAGCTTTATCGTGCGCGCTCTAGAGAAAGGAGGAGCTCACGCATGCGCAGAGAGTCGGAGCTTTAAGTCTGGCGTAAGAACGGATTCACCGGTGTTCACCGTGCAATTTGAAATGATGGAATAGGGATTTTGATTACGTTCTTTTAAAATATATTTAACCATAAACTGAAGACTGTGCAGCGTCAGGAGAAAAGCAGCCCAGCTGAACTTCACAGACACACTTTTTTTTTCCCGTTTATCACGTCAGGACGTGATAATCTTTTCTTCCATCCAAGTTCAGATGTGGCAAGCAAACTGCAGACGGATGCATCATTTAGCTGAGTGGATTTCAGGTAGGTAAAAAAAAGCTAATCATGTAAAATAAATAATAGTAAACTGCGACTAATAATCAAGTCACCTGACTGATGTCTGCTGATTTAGTCCAACATAATATGCATAAAATAACAAATAGCAGAAAAAAAAATGGATTATTTTCAACATGTGAGTGGAAAATCAGAGCACGAGAGGCAGGATGTTCAGGCGCGTGTCTCCCCCATCAGCTGGCAGTACACGTGACGTAAACAGGCAGCCTGTCTGACCCACAGGAACAAGGAGTGCTGAGCTGTCACTTTTCTCCCCGAGGAGGATCTGTGCACAGGACTGATGCTTCATCATGCACTCTTTGATTTTTAACTCTAGTGACACATGAGGATCATTTCTATTCTAAATCATGCCCAGCAGGACTCAGACAGGCTGTAACTTTCTCTCTCTGGGTTGGGATGCAGGGACAGTGATGGGGGGCTGTGTGGGGAGGAGCAGGATGGATGGACAGGGGAGTGCCCGAGGCTCCACGAGGAGCAAAAAGAGAGGAGGTAAGACCATACAGCTCACCTTTGCTTTGTTTGAAAGACAAATCACAGATATGAAAGCAGAAACAAGACTGTTTGTAATCATTAATATTTTGCATGTTGCTGTTAAAACTGCATCATGGGATAGAAGGGCTTCTTAGTCTTGTTGCTGCTTTATTACTATTATAAGAAATTCAATATTATGTGAAATAGCACCGATCTTTCGAAACATGTTTCATGCCTTGTACTGATTTGGTGGAAGATTACATTATCGATTACCAATTACACTTGTGATAAAACTGTGACTTGTATAGCATGCCATTTTATGAAGTATTAAATTTATTTATATAATATCTAATGTATAACAGCTCTGAACAGAATTCTGCTGTGTGAATTGTGATTGCAGTGAAGGACTTTAAAAGAATTACTGCCGATTAAACACAACATTTGAGAAAAGGTTAAGCAAAGCTTCAAAGCTTTTTGAATTTTCTGACTTTTTTTTTATTAAGCAGTCAAAACTTTCAAAATGCCATTGCACTCAAAATAAATGTTTCTCCTTGTATTAGAAGAAGGCTAGGAACAGAGAGAGAGAAAAGCAATACTTGCATTTTAATTATAAACTTAAGCAGCAGGAGTTTGCGAGTTAAGATCCTAACCAACGTTTAGAGAAAATAAAGTTTAAAAAAAATATATGTTCAGATCAGTACTTCGCTAATTTTTGAACCAATTTCTATAAAAGTTAACTGCTAATTTTAAAAGAGGTCATCACTTGTAAGTAAAAATAAAAATAAGTTGGATACAAATCACTCATCCAAACACTGAGTACCCTTAAGTTTTCTGTTTAACTGTAATTTTATAACAATTCTTGCAGTCCTCAGGGGTAAACTCCATCTCAGTGGACAGATCTCTGTAAAGCCGTGCAATTCAGAAAAAAAATGCCTAAAAATCACTCAAACAAGATTTCAGCTGCACGTTTCTTGCACAATAGTAAAACTCAAAATGAATCAAGTAATGTTTTACAAAAAAAAAAAAAAGATATTTTAGTCAGAATCTTTAACATTTATATGTATATATGTATTGCATAGCATCACCAAGAGAAACTACCGGTAATAAGTATATTTCCACGTGATGATTCGTGCCTCCGCCCCATTCACTGAAGGTCATCCTTGGTCTGAAGCCAGTTCCTGCAGGTGCTGAATGCCTCATCTGTTGGTTTAGTCTCATATCTAATCTGTGTTGATGATCTGCTCAGCTAGGACAGATTATATAAACACCATTCAGTCCATAAGCTTATGAGCAAGGCAGCACCGGAGAGTTTTCCTATTAAATAGTCACTGAACTGCTGCAGAGTTTTCCTTTAATGGTTATGAGCTAAATCTAGTGGAACAATTTAGAAAGGATATAGTTCATACACTGACATTTTGTGGGTTATTAAAAATGTGGAGATCTCCACCTTTTGGGAGACATTCCCAGAAGTACAGATGCTCCTTTTTTTTTTTTTTTTTTGATGAGTCTGAGCAGAGTTTATAACGTGTTAACGTCTGCCTCTGGGTGTTTTTAACCTGTCCTTAAATAGACTTGATAGGATTAGACCTCTTGTGTAAAGAGGCTACCTTCTGGCAAGGGCATTCAAGGTACTCTCTCACTATAATGAACTTGTTTCCATGAATTGCTCCTGTGGTATTTTAGGGGAGGTTGTGACTTTTTTTTATTTATTATTAGAAATACATAAAAGTGGAGATGATGTTGGCATTTTAAAGCAACGGGGGATGTGTTACAACAGTTAACTATGCAATGAATGGGAGTCTGGGCTTTGTGGTAAACAAGATCAGGTGTTCTGCAGCGAGCGCAGACGCGACACGTTTTCTGTGAGGTCACTCGGTGTGCCTCGTGTCCGGAGGACTTCTGATGTGCAGAAGTTTGGTTCACGACAAACCTGAAACACTGGACCTGAAACATGGGGGTTCCTAATTCCAGGGAGTGTAGTTACCATCAGGCTCCGACTGCACCGCTTAAGATGTTGCTGAAAAGTGAGTATAGATTTTATCTGAGGTGAAAAACAAAAGTTTATTTTCTGCTGGTTATCGCTGATTTTGTAACATTTAGTCCTGTAGATGATATTAGATCAGCTTACTGTGCAACAATCACACTTGAAGTGGTTTATAATTATTGTGTTGGCTGTTGTTTAAAATGTTTTTTTTGTTTACTTTGCACATGGCTTAAAACAGACTTGAAGTGTCTGGAAAATTATGAGATTGGATTGTATTTTTTACAGGTCTGGCTATGTATATAGAAATGTCACCATATTATGAAGCTAAACATTAGTTTTGACAAAAGTTTTTTTTAAATTGTCTATAAGATTAAGTTCTATTTCTTTATTGATCTGACAAAAATAATGTTTTTTTTTTATATTTAAAAGATAAACATTTACCATGTCAAGCCCTGATTTGAAGGATTTATTAATAATTAATAAGTGTTTTTGCTTTTGCGTTTCTGTTTGAACATCTTTAGACCACACGTGGGCAACATATGGCCAGAGGGCCAGAAGTGGTCTTTGGACTATCGCCAATGGGCCCCGATGTATTTAAACAAAAGTGAATGTAAAATACTGTACACATTTTGTACATGTGCATCTAAAATCTTTGGACTAAAACTGGCTCAAGCATTTTCTTGTCCTGGTTGTCAATGGTTCCAGAACCAAACTAAACATGAATTTTTCAAAAAGAAAATAAATATTTGCAGATTTTGCTTTAAAAAAACAAACAAAAATTAGTTCATGTAATGTTTATCTGATATTCAAACAGATTATCAGGGAGACATTTTTTACTTCCAACGTCTCCAAATAAGAAATGGAAAGAAAACCCATTTCCCATATTATTTGGATGGGAGAAGGTTTTTTCAGGTTAGTATGCATTGTAAAGCCTGGACCAGCCACAGTCAGCCCAGTCCGAGTATTTACCGGTTTTGATTTTGTTTGCTTTCTGCAGAGTGCCGCCTCAATGTAGGCGCAGTCGTCGTAGCAAGACCGCACGAACCTCAGCTCAGTAACTTCACCTCGTCTTTTTTCTAGGACACTGGTGCAATCATTGCCATTTTTCTAAAGAAAAATCGGAGCTCTCTCTACCACAGAACCAGCAACATGCAAGTAGTTGAAGGAAATGGTGGTAAGGAGTGGTCACTGGAAGTATGACTCCTCTGTGATGTGACCCCCTAGGCCAGCCAACTAATCAAGGGCCAGCAGTCTGCTGACGCTGAATCTGCAGGACTGGTCCAAATGGAACCCCAAGTCTCTGGATTCCAAACGTCAAGCTGGAACTGGGCCACACTACCCAATGCCAACACTCGAAACTGGGGGCAGTAAGGGCCATATGTAGCTAGAAATCAGTCTCTTAGGCAAAAAAGATTGTGAATCCCAAGTAGCTTCTAATGGTAGTGTCTTGCATGGTGTATCGCTGAGTAACTGCAAATTAATTCCACTTTAATAATATGTTCCAGTAATAGGATGCCATTTTTAAAGCTAAAGTGTGCAAATGTTTTTTTGCTACATATTTCTATTCATAAATTTATGATAATGAAAGTACAACTTTGTCAAACATTCACAAGAGATTTACGATTTTTCACTGAGTCACTCGTCATTTTGAGTGACAAATTATAACTTTAAAGTCAGTTTAGGTCAGGTTATTATTTCTGACAATGTGTGTGTGTTTAGCATTTCACACATTACAACCGACAATAATTAGAATAGTTTTTTTCCCCCTTCAGGTTGCGAATCCTGTTCTATTATAGAGTCCTGCTGAGTAATAGTTTCCATCCACCAGGGCTGTTTGAACATGAAGGACGAGAGAGAGAGAAAAACTATTGAAGTGGCTATTATTAGATTCCAGGGACTGCAGTTCGACTTAAAGGTGAAGACACAAAGTCACAACTGATTCCTGTGAACCCCAAACAGTCACAGATTTATCCCAGCAGGATGCTCCAGGCTGTCATTGAATGTCATCTAGTGTGCATATACTGCAAGATATGCAGAAAAATAAATAAAGCACAACCCGAACAGGAACGTTTTTATGATTTGAAATTGTCCATCAGTTAGCCTAATGCCTGCTAAAAGAATATTTTATTGTTGACCACTTTATTTGCATTTGTTTTGCTGTGGTGGTGTTGAGTTTTATTTTGTAGTTTGGTCACTAAGCTGGACTGAAAGCTAAGCTTGTGTAAAAAATGTGTTAAAAGGAAAGGAACAGTGATTCCAAGGTACTGAAGGGGGCGAATATAATGTTTTAAAACATTAAAAGGATTTTATTTATGTTTTAAAGGATGTCCAAACTGAAACTCAAGCTATTGCCTCGCACTGAAAGGTCATTGTTTCAGCCTGCTTTGGTGCCTTGATTACATCAGAGTACATATTTTATATATTAATCTTTTCATGTTCAAAACAAGATATAAGCTGTTCTGCATTGAATAAAAACATGCAAATTGTGTTAGATGGGCACACTGTTGTGTTACTCAAGACTGTGATGATTGTTGTCAGATTACTGAAAAGTCTGACTATTATATTTATATTAAAATATAAAATTTGTTTGCTGTCTATGGGGTGCTGTTTATAAAGTTACTCAGTCAAAAATTAACAGCAATATTTTGGTTTATTTAGCCTTTCATAAGAAAAAAATGTTTTGTTTTGTTTTTTCATAGTCAGATTTTCTCCATGTTATTCATACTAAAGTCATAGTTCCAAATTAAATATTTAATTTACAAGCTAAATATTTAGTTTATATACTAAATACTTAACTTGCAAATTAAACATTTAGTTACCAAGCTAAATATTTAGCTAAATACCTGTATTTAGTTGACAAACTAAATGTTTATGTCCAAGCTAAATGCTTAATTTACAAACTAAACATTTAACTTGCAAGTTAAATATTTGTTTTTTTAAACTAAATATTTAGTTAGTAAACTAAATATCTAAATATCTAAATATTTAGGTTGCAAGTTAAATATTTAGTTTGTATACTAAATGTTTAGCTTGCTAACTAAGTATTTAACTTGCAAGTTAAATATTTAGCTTGTAAGCTAAATATTTTGTTTAGCTTGTAAGCTAAATATTTAGTTTGGAACTATGAAATTTATAAATGTATCAATAACATGGTGAAAATTTGACACAGCACCCCATAGCTGCCAGATCATTATACGGCACATTAAATGAATTTCACTGTAAATGTATGGAGATTTTTAAAAATAATTTTGCAGCAAAAAAATAAAATGCTGGGTGATATTTTAAATAGTTTTTACTACAATAAAATATACATTTTAAAACCTGCTTAAAAAGGAGCATTAAAATTAAGAAAAAATATTTTAATTCATGGAGGTATTTTAAAATATATATTTTTGCAACACAAAAATAAAATGCTGGGTGATATTTTAATTTTTTTAACCATAAAATATAATTTTTTAAAACCTGAAATGCATAAAAAGGAGCATTGAAACTATGAAAAATATTTTTTAATTTAGTAAAATAATAAGGTACATGTATGTATGTTTAATACCATGTGTTATAACCTTTTCAGTGTCACCAAAAGTTAAGAAGTACTGCGAGTTGGGTAAAAATAAACTAATGTTCCTCAGTGCCACGACTAAAACATCAAAGGTTATGTCACATGAGTGAATGTTATGTAAGGATTAAAGTAAACTCCCATCGTTTTGGAATCACAGGCTGCAATTTGATTAAAAAGATGCTTTTAGATAAACCACAAACTAAAAATGTGATGTCTGATTTGTGGTGGATTTGTGTTTCCGTCAGGCGGCTGACGGTAAATTTGTGGAGGTTTTCTGCTTCTCACTGGCCAAAGAACACTCACCTCCTCACCAATGGCCAGTGAGCTTGGGAGGGTTTGAAGGCAGATAAATCCCGTTATGTGGAACCTGATTACGGTTTATAATCCACTGTTGTGTGTGTGTGTTTGTGTGTGTTCCCATCCACATGTACAGTCTGTGTTACTAGTCTTCAGTAATCCACAGCTCTGTCTGTAAATAACAGATTACCCAGCCTCAGTGAATCAAACTAAAGTTGATGTTAAACTGGTTTATTTTAATATTCCACCAATAAATTGCACTTTCATTTTATTTTACATTTTGTAAAATTTTCACTTTTCACAAAAACGTATTTTAATGCTTGTCTGTTTTGATGTTCCGCTATATGCTCAAAAGGAGATGCTGATTAATTTAAAACACACGTGTTATTTTCTCTATTACTGTACTTTTTGCTGTATAAGTCGCACCTTTTTGCATAAATTTGTGCTTTATACACCAAAGCAACTAATATTTGTTTTCTTCCCCATATTTATAACTCAATTTTTGGCTGAGATCTGACAATTTCATTCATTCTGACAAGTGGCTATTAGTGAGACACATGGATTGCCATACTAAGCCACCTTTGTCTCGCTCTGGAACTCCTGGAGCATTTGTCAAATCAGCTGCATTTCGCTGCGCCACCCAGGCGAAATGCAGCTGGTTTGATCAAAGCGAATTTATTAAGGAAAATTCAACTGAGACACAACTTTGCTATAATGTTGAGCAAACAAATAATTGCTAGTTATCTTGTTAAATTTCAAAGAAATGCACAGCAAGTCCTCCCTCTGTGTGCTCCTGCAGTCGCAAATTGATTTTTGAAATGCAGCTGATTTGACTATTAAAGTGCATTTATTAAGGAAAAGTTCAACTGAGACACACCTTTGCTATAATTTTGAGCAAACAATTGTTTTTAAGTCTTAATCTTGTTTAATTCTTGTTAAAGTCCTCCCATGCATGCTCTCATGACCTCCATTTTGGCATCCAATCAATTTTTGGCACAACACCAGCCCACGTACTCAGGTGGTCAGCGGTGACGCATATTAGATGTTACTTATATAGCGAATCGACTTACTTATGTTTTTCCCCCCCACTTTATTAGACATATTTGGTCTAATGCGACTTATACAATGGAAAAAATGGTAGAAACATTTTGGTACTTTTCTGCTTTGCACAGGTTCTGTAGGCAAGGGAACGTTTTTAGAGCCGCCACATTGAGAAAAAATTATGGCAGCCATCTATTTACTTACATTGTTTTAGAAGGTCTTCTTCCATCTACCTGATATTATGGCTGATTCTGGCAGATCCTGATCACCCATTCCATGATGAGTTCAGGTTGCTTCCATCTGGACGCAGGTATCTGCAGCCCAGATGTAGAATGAACAAACTGAGAAACCATTCATCCCTGTAGCGATCAGGATTCGCAACGAACAGTGATGATCTCTGTACTATTATTTTTGTGTCTTTCAAGTATGGATGTTTTGTGTGCCAACTGACTGTGAAACAAATTGCCCCTCGGGGTTTGATAACGATTCTTGAACTTGAACTATGGCTCTGTTGGTCAAACCATTTCAATATGCTGTCACCATTGACTAAAGCTTAAAAACACAAAAGTGAGTTTTTTGACCTAAAAGTTGATGTTGTAGAAGCTATCTGCTCTCCAACTCATATTTTAAATACTGTACTAATACATTTTGTGAGATCTTTAACTAAACTTTGTCTAATTGCACAATTTCTCATGAATCATTAATTCAATTCTCATAAAGTGCTCTTTTAACCAGAATAAATACAGTCTCTTCTCATTATTTATATTTTACAGTGCGCAATGAGCCTCTCAAGAAGGAGCGACCAAAGTGGAAGAGCGAGTATCCGATGACGGAGGGTCAGCTGAGGAGCAAGAGGGATGAGTTTTGGGATACGGCTCCAGCCTTTGATGGACGGAAGGAGATTTGGGATGCGCTCCGAGCTGCGGCCTTAGCTATGGAGTGTAATGACCTGGAGCTGGCGCAAGCTATAGTGGATGGAGCCTGCATTACTTTGCCACATGGTAAAATAAAGTACAATCATTTTCAGACATAAAAACATCCAGATTATAATCTGCAAGTCCTGGAACTTCCTGTCCAAATGCATCGCTCGTCGTAATGCTTTGCGTTTTGCAGAATCTAGTGCATGAATTAGTAAGAGATTACTGCTGGGATAATTATGTAATAGCAAAGCTGCACAACCACTGACAGTGGATTTATGCAATTATAAGAGAAAAAAGCACAGTTTTTACATTTGTCTGCTCTCATGGAGAAGCGTTTTTGCTGAACAGTGGTCAAAAGTAGGAAGAGCTTTATGTAAATAATCATGCGAGTTTTGGAAAAAGAAGTGTTTATGTGAATGTTGTTTCCTCTGCAGGCTCCCTCACGGAGAGTTACGATGAACTGGGAAATCGGTATCAGCTCCCAGCGTACACTTTAGCGCCGCCTGTCAACCTCATCACCGAAAAATGCAGTGAGAGCAAAGTGTCCGAGTCCTCGCAAAAACAAACTCAGCTTTCACCGTGCAGAGAAGAGTTCCAGCTGAGGGTCCGGTTATCATCAGGTGACAAAAAAGACTTTTTGTATGCTGTTTGGAAATGTCGAAGGAAATATAGAATTAGCCGACTCCCAGCTCGCAGGAATCACGTGATCCATTGGATTCCCAAAAAAATGTTAGCTTCTATTTTGGAGCTGTCCCCCTATGGCGACGTCTGGGCTGATGATGTTCTTAATTTCTTTAATGCAGGGGTTGTCAAACGTTTTGGGTTCAGGGACCCCTTACAGGGGAGAAAAAGTTTCCCATCACCCTAATGTTTATTAGATAATTTTCTTCAATTTGTCTCTTTAATACAATGGAAATGTTTGTGTAACATAAATACTTAAGACCTGTTCAACACTTGCTCTTCTCAAGGGCGGACGTCTCCTCTCGGTCTCCGCTTGCTTTTGCTTTGTCTTGTCTGTGAAACTGTCTGAGAGCCTCTCTTCTACAAAATCTTCCACATCATAACTATGGACTTCGATTTGGTCAGAGAAGACAGGCTGCAGGTGAGCCGATCTGCCCTGTTGGCATGCACTCAGCTGGATATCTCATCGACTTGGAAGACTTGATGATGTGTCTATCTCTGCTGTGGATCTTAAGGACGCATATTTAATTGGATTTATGACAACTGGTTCCTGCTTTTTGGATTCGGCTGGTTCCTGG